>CAWUFW010012491.1:0-539228 GCA_963921515.1 Calotriton arnoldi | reverse complement strand
ACTAGGATAAAGGTTCATCTACCAACATGTTTTAAAGCTCACTTTTCTCTACCAGTTTCATTAGTCAGGCAGGCATCACAATGCCAGGCCTAACCCAAAATGAAAGGCTGACTTCTGTTGTGCCACTCTTGTGAGTGTCAGCATCTTTCTAGAGACCACAATGAGTGTGTCAGTGCCTTTTTAGGGGCAAGATGGCACGTGTAAAAAAGCCTACAGATAAGATATCTACTTCTGTTTCACACCACATGCTCTCCAAATGTATGTAGTATAAGCTGCATGGATCACTTTCTCCTCATTATAGAGGGCAGGCAGGTATGAATCTGTTTGTTCAAGTGCTTCCGTGTGCAGGGGAATGATAGGTTGTATAGTTTTTAAGTTAGGCTTATCAGCTGCAGCACACGTGCCAGACTACACGTACAAGTAGAAACATACCCGAGATATGGCAGCAGTCAGACATTCAAACTTGAGAGAGGACGTTTTCAGTTTAAAGCACACACCCCACTATGTATGGCCTTCTTGCAGTGTACCTTTGCAGAGACTTATATGGACTCCGATAGAGGTTAATACATGTGGCAAAATGTTTTAAACCTAACTTTTCTGTACCAGTTTAATTAGAGAGGCAGAATCTCAATGCCAGGCCTAAGCCAAAATGAAAGGCTGACTCCTGTCATGCAACTCTTCTGAGTGTCAGCATCTTTCTAGGGACCTCAATAAGTGTGTCAGTTCCTTTTTAGGGGCAAGATGACACATGTAAAGAAGCCTATAGGTACTAAACTACCTCTGTTTCACACCTCATGCTCTCTAAATGTGTGTAGAAGAAACTGCATGGGTCACTTTCTGTTTATTATACAGGGCAGTCGGGTATGAAGCTCTGTGTTCAAGTGCTTCCGTGACACCTGCCTAGCTAAGAGTTCTGTGCTTCTAGGACTGAATGCTGAAGTACCTCTGACTATATTTCTCCAGGGGAATGATAGACTGTATATTTTTTAAGTTAGGGTCATCAGCTGTAGCACATGTGTCAGATTACACATACGAGTAGAGACATACCTGAGACATGGTAGCAGTCAGACATTCAAACTTGACAGAGTACGCTTTCAGTTTAAAGCACACACCTCTCTATCTACGGCCTTCTTGCAGTGTACCTTTGCAGAGACTTATATAGGCTCAGATAGAGGTTAATACATCTGGCAACGTGTTTTAAACCTCACTTTTCTCTACCAGTGTCATTAGAGAGGCAGAGCTCGCACTACCAGGCCTAAGCGGAAATGAATGGCCGACACCCGTAATGCCACTCTTCTGAGTATTAGCATCTTTCTAGAGACCTCAATGAGTGTGTCAGTGCCTTTTTAGGGACAAGATGGCACATGTAAATAATTCTATAGGTACTAGACTACCTCTGTTTCCTACCACATGCTCTCTAAATGTGTGTAGAAGAAAGTGCATGGGTCGTGTTCTGCTCATTATACAGGGCAGCCGGGTATAAAGCTGTGTGTTCAAGTGGTTCCATGATGTCTGCCTAGCTAAGAGATCTGTGCTTCTGGGACTGAATGCTGAAGTAGCTCTTTTGTATTCCATTTCTATATATATGAGGAGTTTGGAACGTTTATTTAAGAAATTAGGAAAGTAAGAGTGAATGTGTGTTGTGACATATACCTCTGGATAGCGCTTAAATGATACCTCATCAAGGCTGGAACACACAAATCAGCTGTTCTGTCGGTTGGCACAGCATGAGGGTTGGTTTCTCATCCAATCACATCTCACAGTATTTTAATGCAATACAAAACACGTGCAATATTTACACCTGCGTATGCTTTCACAAGTTGTTTACCAGCTTGGCATGTTTAAAAAACAGCAAGAGACCTTTTGCTCAGGAACAGAACATTTGAACACTGTTGGTTTAAAAGGTATATCATGTTCGTACCACTCATCACATGTCCCAAAAGCCACTGATGTTAAAAAATAGACCTTTTCATCGGCGTCAAAAATGCAATGAAAATTTTTAGGTCTAGCATTAGCCAAGAGTTTTTTTCACTAAAATAAAACGCATAATCTACTCACTTGTAGGGGTTTCCAGCAGGCCCTCATCAGTCACTGGTCTGTTGTTGTATCATTTACGTTTTTATTCTGCAGCATAGGGCTATCTGTTCGTTCACAAAGAGCACGTCCACTCATAAAATACTTCTCTCCAGTTCAAGGAACTGCTATTGCAATGCGTGCATTTTCAGGCCAAAGAAATATTTTGAGGTTCTAGTAATTGCCCCATCAATAAATATTACAAAAACCATGATAAAACACAATGAGCATTGACAAAGCCAAAAGGCTAAGAACCAATTCAAGAGCTATTGGCTTTGTCACGTGTGCTTCATAACCACTCTAAGTATAAATCATTGACGTGTTAATACCATTCTACATATTTACACTCCATGATACACAATCCCACTCCACATAAATAGAATACAATCAATACCACATAGTTGCTTCCCACAGAATTCCACAGAGCACCATACCACATAATTCCACTACACAAACCCACTCCACACCACACAAAGCCACGCCACATAATGTCACACCTAACCATTCCAAACCAACACACATTATTCCACTACACACCACATACATCCACTCCACTCCATAACATATAGGTAAAACACATTTACAACACCAATAGCTCTAACTCTCATTTTACTTTATTTTCTAAAGCACATGCATTTGACTTAGGGGGTCTGTATTAATTACAAATCAAGCATTAAATCCTGTTTGGGGTTACTTTGTATGCCTTATCTGTTAGTTTTTCTAAACTTAATATATTTTGTTATTTGCAAAAAAATTAAAAGGTTTAAATAAACAGAGCATAAAAGCAACATTTAAACATTATAGCTACAATTGGTGTGTGGGGGGGGTTAGTGCACTTTTAAACTTTATAAACATTATCTATTTTTACACACACAATTGTACAGTTCCTCATCACACAAATAAACTCAACACGTTTCCATTACACACCACACAATTCAACAAGAAACCACATAACACAAATCTACAACACAATTACATAAAACACCACAGACATATAACCCACACCACATAATTCAACATCACACCACTAAATTACAACTGCACACCAAATTATAACACTCCAGTACATAACACAACACAAAGTACCATACCACATAATTACTCTCAATAACACACAATCCCACTCCACATAATTCCTATACACTAAATGCCACAAAATCTCTATCCACATAATTCAACTGCACAACATACCACATAATTCCATTACACACCACATACATCCACTCGACTTCAAAACACATAAAGAAAAAACAATTACATTTACAACGCCAATAGCTCTAACTCTCGCAAATGCGAGAACTACTGCATTGCAAATGCTTGTTTAATAAGTAGTCATGTTTACAGAGAGGTGGAGAAAGGGGGCTGGGCCTCCAACCAGCTCTCAGGAATCCCGCTGTGTAAGAATTACAGGAGGTACCAGGAGGGCTTCTTGGCCCCCAAGGTCACTCAGAAGTAAAGTGGACTTCTTCCCCCAACCAGTAGTGCACCACGAGCCGCGTTTGCAGAGTGGTGGAGAAAGGGGGTGTGGCCTCCATAGACCTCTTAGCAATCCCGCTGTTGGGGACTTATTGGAGATAACATGAGGGGTATTTGGCCCCCCTGGGCGTCCTTGGGGGCCAACTAGGACTCCTATTACCTCCAGTAAGTCCCATACAGTATATATACACACCCAGTGGTGGTTGCCAATGGGTAGGTACAGTTAGGTCAGCTGGTCCATAGAAAAAGCATTTTTTGTGTTGCTAATAACTTTGGCCCCGTCTGATGAATCTTTGGGATTGTTGGGTCCACAAGAGGCTCGAGAGACTCTCGCTGGAGCTCCAATT
The DNA here is from genome assembly GCA_963921515.1 of Calotriton arnoldi. Classification (NCBI taxonomy): domain Eukaryota; kingdom Metazoa; phylum Chordata; class Amphibia; order Caudata; family Salamandridae; genus Calotriton; species Calotriton arnoldi. Next base: position 535,332 of record CAWUFW010012491.1, on the reverse strand, counting down.
CAAAAGTAGAGCTGTCTGAAGGGTCCAAGTAGCTATTTTCCCTGGGGCATCTCACTCCTGCGGGACTTAGACTCCCATTGGAGCAAGTGCTCTGATTGGATGCCAGAAACATGAGAAAAATGTTCCTGACAGCCATTACAGGACTCGGGGACTTAGTCCTCTGTCCTAAAGTTTTTAAAAAAGATATAAGGGAGCAAGATAGAGATACCCTGCACCCATAGGTCCAATGGTGGGACCCTGAGGAACCCCCCCCCCCGGGCCAAAATAGGGGAAAAACAGCAATTTTTGCCATAATCCTGCAGGCCTCCGGCAGGACCGTTAAAAAATAAAAAAGGCAGACCTGGGCCATTTGGTTTAATTAAGGTGGGGGCACATGGCCTCCCTCCCCGTGCAATTATAGGCCCCGGAGACCCTACCCCCAGAACCACATTTTATAAGTGGAGGAGGCACATGCCCCCTCCCCGAGACATTATAGGCCCCGGGAAGCCAACTCCGAGCTTGAAACTTTTAAAAAAGGGGAGGGGCCGGGTACCCCCCTCCCAAGCCTTTAAAAGGCCCTGAGGACCCCATCCCCTAGGGCCACTATTTACAGTAAAATGGAGGTGGGACTGAGCGTCCCCCTCCATGAGCCACTAATGGCCCAGAGGACCCCAGCTCATGTGGCCGGCTCACTTGTTGTGTCCCAGGTAGCCCACCCCCAAGACACAGCAGTTTCCCTGTCACCATCGTCATGGGCATTTTTAAAACTCTTGCCAAACGGGAGCAAACACAAAGTCTGTTTCCAGCAGGCGAGAACTTCAAAATGCTCCCGTCAGCTGGGAGTAGACTTTTGATCTGTTCCACTGCCCTCACTGATGTGGGCAGGGAAACAGATCACCAGATCACTCCCACCAGGAAAGAGCAGCATAAATAGCCGTTCCCTGCGGCCAGGACAGTGCCGACTCCCGCAGCATGCAAAGAGCCGGCTGGGGCATTGTGTATTGTGGGCGTCCTGGGTGGGCCCCCACCTATATCAAATTCAGGCCCCAGGGAATGGGGTCCCAGGGCCAGAATCAGCTTGGGGAGGGATCTGCGTGGTCTTCTGTGTTACGCAGAAATTGTCATGCTGAGATGATTCTGTCTAATGACTCACAGCTGCTTATACTATTTTTTATGCTGTATGTAGTATCTTTACCCTGTTGCAAACTTTTTCTGCAGAGCCTAAAAACCTGTGTGGAACATAATGGACAAAAGTTGTCAACTGTCACCCGCACACAGGGTTACTCTTCAATGCAAACATTTATAACGTGTTCAATACCTCTACACACCTATGATACATTAGGAGTACATGCGTTTTGTAAACACTTACACCTGGTTGCTGGACGCAGGGTGTACAAAAATAGGTAGAAAAGAAATATGGTAGTTACCATCCACGATATAAACTGTAATAAAAAACCTAGCACACTCATTGAATGATGTCATCAGTGATGCCATCAGTGATGTTATTTAAGATGTCATCAGTGATGTAATAAATGATATAATAGAATATGCCATGAGTGATGTACTATGTGAGGCCATAAGCAATGCATTGAGGGGTGCAGGTAATAACTATAACTGGTGAATTTCTGTGTTTCTTTTAGTTCAAAACGTTAATGTTGTCACTGACATATTCACCTAACTATAACATTACTTTAACCTTTGATTTGTTCAGTGAAGTTCTAAGGTTTTTGTATAAACAAAAACAGATTTTTAGTCCACCTACCTATAATGTTACTTTAGCCTTTGGTTTTTTTTCTGTGAGTTTTAACGTTTTTTTTACGTAAAGTAATATTTTATTACCATATGTAAAGCCAACATCCCACTGCGCATGGCAGTGGGGTTGGCCACAGGGCCTTATGTTTTTTAAAGTGGAGGGTGGCCACATGAGCCTCTCTGAGGCTACTTAAGCACATTAGGCCCTGAGGACCCCAGGGCCTTATGTTTTTTAAAGGGGAGGGGGACAAATGGCCCATGTCCCCGAGTCTTATTAGGCCCCGGGGACTCCATGGCTCAGGACCTGTTTTTTTTTTTAAGGGAGGGGGGCTGCGTGGCCCCCCTCACCGAAACCTTATTAGGCCCTGGGGACCCCATCCCCCAGGGCAATTTTTTTAAATTAAAGGGGAGGGGGGGCGCGTGGCTTCCCTCCCCGAACCTTATTAGGTCCTGGGGACCCCATCACCAGGGCCTTTTTTTTCGAACAGGTTGGGCACTGCATGGCCCTCCACCCCAAGCATTGTTAGGCCCAGGGGACCCCATCCCCCAGGGCTGTTCAATTTAATTAAAGGGAAGGGGGGGACGTGGTCACCTTCCCCAAGCCTTGTTAGGCCCTGGGTACCCCATCCCCCAGGATCACTCATTTAAATAAAGGAGAGCGGTGCACGTGGCCCCCGTCCCGAGACTTGTTAGACCCTGGGGACCCAATCTCCCATTGCCATTTCTAGAAATTAAGTGGAGGGGGGCCGCACCGCCCCCCTCCAAGAGCTGCTATCATCCCTGGGGACCCTATCCCATGGCCCGCATTTTTTAAAAGTGGGTACCCTGGGCACCCACCATATAGTGGTTAGAGGCTGCGAGGTAGCCCCAAGGCCCCCACGGCCCCAGCTGACTCCCTGCATGCAGTGGGAGCCAGCATTGCTATGACCCAGAGGGAGCAACTACTAATGCTGCTCCCTCGTGGAGACAGTAATATTTCGATCTGTTTCCCTGCCTGCTTCAGTGCCGGCAGGGAAACAGATAAAAAGTCTGCTCCCAGGGGGCGGGAGAATTTTCAAAGCTCCCACCCTCTGGGAGCAGACTTTGGGGCCGATTCCGATTCGGGCCGGAAATCACTCCGACCGAGCCGGACCCGGAGAGATTTCCGACCGAATCGGACCCGTGCAGCCCGACCGAACGAGTACGATGCGTCCGTATGCTATCGGACTCGATTCGGTCGGACTCCCATTGAAGTCAATGGGAGCCTGTTGTCACGACGCGTACACGGGCTCCCATTGACTCAATGGAGTGCGAGGCGGACAAGGGCGCCCCCACAGCGTGTACGCGGCGAGCGATTCGCCCCGTACACGCACAGGTAGGGGACCCATGGGTCCCCCTGTGTGCGACTCGCGCGGCTACGCGTTCAGGGGTTCCGACACGGACCCCCGAAGTACGGCTCCGACAGCTCTTCTGAGCCGGAGTGTGCGGCTCGGTCGGACTGCTCGCGGCGCGCATCGTACTCACCCGGCCGGGAAACGTCTCCATTGCGCGGTGCGAGTCGAGTCCGAGCGAGTCGGTCGGTGCGGTTCGAGCCGGGAACGAGTCGGTCGGAGCGGTCGGGATGCCCGGACGAGTTGGTCGGCGATTTCGCATCGTACTCGCTCGTCCGGACGCGCGTACGGATCGGTCGGGAAACAGGGCTCCGAATCGGATCCGGTAAAGCCGAATCCGATTCGGAGCCCTACCGGCCGAGATCGGAATCGGCCCCTCTGTGTTTGCTCCCGCTTGGCGGGAGTTTTGAAAATGCTCCTGCCAAGTGATAGCAAACACAGGTTTTCCTGCGCGTGCTGGTGCAGGCTGGTAAACCGTTATGTCCCGGGGGTGGGCTCTCTGGGCATAGCTTGTGAGCGGACCCCGCAGGATGGGGCCCCCAGGGCCATTACTGGGCCCCCTCACCATTTTTAATAATTTCAGCCCTGGGGGAGGGCTCCCTAGGGCCATTTGAGGCTCGGGAGGGGGTCCCCACACCATTTTGTTAAATTTCGGACCCGGGGTGGACTCCCTGTGACCTTTAGAGGCTCAGGGAGGGGGAGTACAGCCCCTCTCCATATAAACTACTTTTGGCCCCGGGGTGGGTTCCCCGGGGCCTCTATAGGCTTGGTGAGGGGGGACTAGGCAGCCCCCCTCCCCAAACATGCACATTTTGACCCCTGAAATGAGCTTCCTGCGCCCTTTAATGGCTTGGGGAGGGGGTGCTGCGCAGCCCCCCTCCCCTTTATGAATACAGGCCTAGGGATGGGCTTCCTGGGGAATATACCTAATAAATGCGGCCCAACTCCCATTTTTTTTTTATGATCCCGCGGGATCGAAGGTTTTTTTGCCCTATTTTTTTTGGTTTTGATCCCAGGGGTGGTCCTTTTGGGTCCCCCCCCCATGGGCTTAGGGGGTCAGGGTATCTCTACCCTGCCCCTTTATACCATTTTTATTTTTTTACTTTAGGACAGGGGACTAAGTCCCCGAGTTCTGTAATGGCTGCCAGCTACAATTTTCTCATGTTGCTAGCAGCCAATCAGAGTGCTTGCTCCCACAGGAGTCTGACTCCCAATGGGAGCGAGATGGCACAAAGGAAATAAAGTTCCCTGGGCCAATCAAAATGCACCATTTTTAAATTGGCGCACCCATGAGAGTCTTGCGAGACTCTCGTGGACCCAACCATCCAGATATACAATTGCTTTTTACCCTTAATTTCTCAAAAACTACTCAATGGATTTACACCAAATCACAAAAAGCGCAATATGCATACCAAGATCTAGCTTCCTGCAAAATTTGATGTAATTCCGTTCATCAGCTTTTGCTGTAGCCCTGCCTAAAGAAGTCTTTTGAAATTGCATTGTGATTTTGAGTTTCAGGACCCCCTTTTTTCTTGGCCCCTGTTTGACAGATCACCCTGAAACTTTGCATGCACAAACTCATCAAAACGTGGCACCTTTCTGGAAAGATTAGTGGATATTCATCAAACTGTGCCAAAATTATTAGCAATACAAAGAAATGCTTTTCCTATGGATCTGCTGACCTAATAGATATATATACCCAGTGGCGGTTGTAACTGGGTAAGTATAGTTAGGTCAGCTGGTCCATAAGAATAGAGTTTTTTGCGTTGCTAATAACTTTGGCCCTGTCTGATGAATCGTTGGAAATGGTTGGGTCCACAAGAGGCTCGAGAGACTCTCGCAGGAGCTCCAATTCAAAAATAGAGCTATCTGAATGGCCCAGAGCGCTTTTTGATTTGCTAATAACTTTGGCACTGTTTGACGAATCTTCACAAAACGTTTTATTAAAAATAGTTCATAAGTTCACCCACCTCAGCTCCTTCTTGGCAAGTTTCATAGTGATCCATCAAGTGGGGGCCGAGAAAAAAAGGGTGACCCAAAACAGAAAATCCCCATGCATTTTCCATGGACTTTTGTAAGAAGCACTACTGCAAAAACTGCTGAACGGAATTACACCGAATTTGCAAGGAAGCTAAGTGGGCTTTTTTGTGAATTGGTGTAAATCCGTTCAGTAGTTTTTGAGATATTAAGCTCCCAAAACATTTGTATAGCTGGGCGATTGGGTTGGAGGGACTCTCTCAAGAGTCCCTTGAACGCAGTATTAAGAAATAGAGCCTTCTGATTGGCCGAGGGGGCTTTTTTACCATTGGGCTATCTTGCTCCCATGGGAGCAGGGCTATGATTGGCTGCCTAAATCATGAGGAAAAATGTTGCAAGCAGCCATAATAGGACTCAGAGACTTAGTCTCATGTCCTGAGATCAGTTTTGAAAAATAATATAACGGGGCAGATACCCTGCCACCCAAAGTCGTGTGGGGGTCCCAGAGGGACACCCAGGGCCAAAATACATGTTTTTGTTTAAATAAGCACCATCACACGGAACACCTGTGAGACTCGCAGGACTCCAGTGGGATTGCGCCTTTTTTTAAAAAAACATCTCCGTTTAGATTTTTGTATGATTTTGTGAAGGGGGCATGTGGCCCCCCTCCTCGAGCCAAAGATGAGCCACAGATGGGCCACAGGGACCCCATCCAACCAAGTCAAGTTTATCAAAAGGTTGAGGGGGTGCGCGGCCCCCTCCCTGAGCCTCAAGAGGCTTCGGGAACCCCATCCCTCAGGTCCGCAATATACTCTAATAAGGGAGGGTGCCCGCCACCCCCTCCCTGAGCCCGAATGGGTCACGGGGACCCCATCCTCCGGGGCTGTAAAATGTACTGTTAGGGGAGTGGGGTGCACGGCCCCCTTACCCGAGTCCAAATGGGCCCCGGGGACCCTATCCCCTGTGACTGGCTCTTGAACTGTGTCTCGGGAGCCCACCCCCGGGACACAATACTTTTCCCTGCCTGCAGGTCATCTGGCAGGGAAAGAAGAGTGCTCCCCCAGCAGAAGCTGTGCAATTGTTCCCTCTGGGGTGGGAGCACAATTCTGTTTTCCTGTTTGCGCTCTTGTGGTCAGGGAAACTGTTGTTGCTCCCACCCAACTGCAGCAAGCAGAAGCAACTGTTCCCGCCAGGCGAAAGCAATGCCAGCTCCAGTGCGGGAGCCGGCTGGGGCAGCAGGAGCCCTGGGGCTCCCCCCACGGCCACAAAAGTTATGTTTAATCCTTGGTGGCGGGGTCCCCCGTGGCCCATTTGGGCTTGGAGAGGGGGGCCACATGCCCCCTTTCCCTAATATTAATGCATTTGGCCCCGGGGGATGGGGTAACCTATGCCTCTTAAGGTTCAGGGAGGGGGGGGGAATTATGTGACCTTTTCCCCTATAATTAAATTATGGTTCCAGGGATGGGCTCCAAAAGGCCTAGTTGGGCTCGGGGAGGGTGACCATGCTCCCCCCTCCCCTAATAATAATGTATTTGGCCCCGGGGAATATGGCCAATTATTTATGGTAAGAAAATATTACTTTACATTAAAACCTTCAAAATTCACTAAAAAGACAAAGGTTAAAGTGGCGTCATAATTAAGTTCAAATTTCAGGGCCAATGTAATGTTTTACACTAAAATAAAATATGAAATTCACCAGTTATAGTTATCTCTAATAACTATAACTTCTGCCAAGAGGTAACTATAGCTCGAGCCCTCGACATGCACAGCTAATTATTCCACATCTTACATTACTCATGTTATTTCTATAACACCATTGAAAACATCACTGCAACATATATATATTCCGCTCCACTTTCCACCTTAGGCGTCTGAAGCACTCTTCCTGATTAGTGCACCCGTACATGGAGGTGGATCCATGTCAAACATCACGCTCAATTCCAAAAGGAAACACGCTGCACTCACGGGCCACTTCCAAAATATTTATTCGCAAGGACGCGTTTCGGCGTTTAGCCTTCTTCCAGCTTGCATATGAATACAACAGCACTATTGTGGCAGTCTTTAAAACAGGTAAAGTGATTTCATTGGATGCAGCCTGTAAAGGGAGGAAGAGGACTGTTATATCTCGGAAAATTCTCCTTTCACATCCAGCTCATACAGGGATTATAAATTCCAATGGTAACTTATTGGGCGCACAGAATCTTTGTATTCTCATCTGCATGACACATATAAATATTATGCCGCTGCATGGGCACACTTCCCAAAAGTCCACAGTTCGTATCATCCTGTGCTGGCAAATACCTGCAGTCCCCTCTGTCCAAGCCGCCAGTTTGATACATATACTCGTTATTCTAAATACCTCGTTACGCTGCTTTGATGACTCTTATGGAGGGTCTAAGTGCTCTGAAACCCTATGGTTCGACGAGGGGCCCTCCATAAGAGTCATCAAAGCAGCGTAACGAGGTATTTAGAATGATGAGTATATGTATCAAACTGGCGGCTTGGACAGAGGGGACTGCAGGTATTTGCCAGCACAGGATGATACAAACTGTGGACTTTTGGGAAGTGTGCCCATGCAGCGGCATAATATTTATATGTGTCATGCCACGATAGTGCTGTTGTATTCATATGCAAGCTGGAAGAAGGCTAAACGCCGAAACGCGTCCTTGCGAATAAATATTTTAGAAGTGGCCCCGCAAGTGCAGCGTGTATCCTTTTGGAATTGAGCGTTGTTAGACCTGGCACTATTGGCGTGGGTCTCCCTTCCATTTTTCGCTGTTGCCTCATGTGTTTTTGCTGGTTATAGATGCTTTGGGCACTGTGCCACTGCTATTCAGTGCCACAGTGCAAGTGTTCCCTATGGTAAATTGATGTATGGATTAGTGACTCCATGATTGGCTGGTTTGGTTTACTTGTCAGACCCTAGTACAGTGCACTGAGTGTGCCCAGGGCTTGTAGACCAAATGCTGCTGGTGGGCTTGCAGCACTGGTTGTGCCACCCACAGAAGCAGCCTGTAAAAGTGTGTCTCAGGTCTGCCATTGCAGAGCCTGTATGCAGTCTGGTACGGCCATGTTGACAGGGCAAGTGCACCCACTTGCCAGTCCCTAAACCTTCCCTTTTCTGCATATTAGTCACCCCTATGGTAGGCCCAAGGGCAGGGTGCATTGTAGGTAAAAGGTAGGACATGCCCTGATGTGTGTGGCATGTCCTAATAGTGAATTACAGCCATTTTCGTTTTTCACTATTGCAAGGCTACCTGTTCCCCATAGGCCAGAATGGGCAGTTTGATTATTACATCTTATAATCCTAACTGACCCAGGGAACATGGTAGAAAAACGAATTTAGTATGCCTGAACTCAGAATGATAAAATACATCTTTTAGTGAAGTTGGTTTTAACATTCTGTGTTTGAAAATACCACTTTTAGAAAGTAGGTATTTTCTTGCCTAACTATCCAAGCCTGCCTCTGCTAGGTTGTGTATTCCATGTCTGGTTTGTGAGTGACAGGGGCTGGGGGATTCCAGGAGACAGGGTGAGTCAGCCCAGGGCTGAATAGAGAGATCTGCATGTAGATGGGTGGGAGGAGTTGCACCTGGGACCTGAATAGGGCTGTGCCTTCCCTCCACAATGCTGGCTCCACCTCCTGTGGTGCGTCTGATGTCCCTGGCCTACACTGTGAAAGGAAAGAAGGAGTCTTGTCAACAAAGTGCTCCAGGACTGACCAGAACTGGTTTGGACTAGGCAAAGGCCTATCTGCCTTCAGAGAACAAAGGGGAAATGAGTATAAAAGAGGGGACCCAAACCCCAGAACTTTAGATCACTTTGGGAAACAAGAAGAACCTTTGCTGAGGAGAGGAACCAGAGAGAGAGACTGCAGGAGGAGACTATCCCTATGCTGAGTGCTGTTTGGGGGATTGGCCTGCAGTGGTTGCCTGACTGCCAAAGAAAGGAGAAAGGACTGTGTGCTACTTTTCATTCCACTTGTAAAGGATCTCCAAGGGCTTGATAGAGAGCTTGCCTCCTGCTGAAGTCTCAGGGACAACAGACTTCACCCACCAGCTCCCCAAGAGTTCTTTTGAAGTGCCTGCTGTTGTGTTGGGCCTTCTGAGGGACTGCGTGTCGCAAGGAGCTGGAAGCGTGACTCACGAAGAAGAAGCGTGTCGCCGCCGCAGCCGCTGTTGTCGCATCGCTGAAGAAGGGTGTCGCCGCTGTCGCTTCGCAACACAGAAGCGCCTCGCATCGCCGGAGAAGAGGATCGACGTCGCATCAGATGCCGCCGCATCATCGGAGAAGCATTTCGCCGCCGCAGCCGCTGTCGTCGCATCGCTGAAGAAGGGTGTCGCCGCTGCAGCTGTCGCATCACATCGCCGAAGCGCCTCGCATCGCCGGAGAAGAGGATCGACGTCGCATCAGACTCCGCCCCATCACCAGGAAGCGTGTCGGAGGGCCTGTCGCGGCACAGAAGAATCGTTAAGTCGCCGCACGGCCGTCAGGCGTGCACGCATCGTGTCGCATCAAGAAGAAGACGCCATCTTTGTTTCATTGCACCGGATCTTCATCGCATCACGGCGCTGCTTGTTGCATCGCCACGGAAGCGCAGTAAGAAACCGCCGCATCACCTCCCCACGCGGAGAAGAACCGACGCATCCCCTACGCAGCAGTAGGGACCCAACGCATCACCGTTCTTGTGTGTAAGGAACCGACGCATCACCTTCCCTGCAACACTTTCGTTGTATAGCGTTACGCATCCAAAGGTACATTGAACTCAAAGTGTCGCATTTACCATCTAAAGAGAACTAAGCTAATTCTACCATTTTTAAGTACAGTATTGTGGATTTTTGTCGTTTGTGGTCTTGTGTTAAGTCTATATAAAGAATACTTATTTTTAATATACAACCTGTGTGCTGTCCATCTGTAGTGTTGTCACTGGGTTACTGTATGTGTTCACAAATGCTTTACACACTGCCTCTGAGATAAGCCTGCCTGCTCGTGCCAAGCTACCAAGGGGGTGAGCAGGGGTTATTTTAGGAGTGTACCCCCTTACCCTGACTAGACGCAAGGGTCCCTATTTGGTCAAAGGTACCTACCTCTGTCAACTAGAGACCCCAAATCTAACATTGGTGGTCAGCGGTGAGGATTCTGGACTTGCATTTGTGACTCATATACAGTGATTGGTGGACACTACTAGTGAGTGCAGACCAAACGCGACCACATACTTTTGGTAGATTGTTTTTCCTGGGATTTCCTATTTTTGCCAAGAACTGCCAAGTTTAACCACCATGGATAAAGCAGCATCCATAGCATCTGTTGATTTTGATTGGGAAGAGGAGAAACTAGAATGCTACAATGTAAAACAGCTAAAGCACCTCTGCAGGAAATTTAAAGTTGCTATGACCGGTCTCACCAAGAAGGATGAGTTCCAAAGGGCGCTGAGGGCCTGGGTCGAAGCAAGGAATACCCCTGAGAATGAGGAGGGGGCTGAGAATGCAGATGAGCAGCTGAAGGGGCCATTGGGTCCAGAGGGGAGGAGAGCAACTTCCCCAGCAGGTAGCAGTGTTTCTGCCAAAGGCCTGTCCCCAGAAGAGCTGGAGGACAGGGAGAGGAGTAGGATGCATGAGCTGGAGCTAGCAAGAATGAATGGGCAGTTAGAAAGTAAGAAATTGGCCGTAGAGGAAAAAAAGATGCAACTGGAGCATGAGAGAAGTTTGAGGGAGTTGGAATTGAAAGCGAGGAGCTTAGAGATTACTCCCTCTGGTGGCAGCACACCGTCCATGCCTGTAGAAGCAAGAGTGTATATCCCTAAAGATGTGGTAAAAGAGTTTTTCAAAAATGATGACATTGGGCAGTGGTTCAAGGCCTATGAGGTAGCCATGTCCTCCCACCGGGTCCCTGAGAAGGATTGGGGAGCGGGGTTGTGGGGACGGTTCCTTAGCGAGGGGCGGGATACCTTGTTGGACTTGCACTCTGAAGTCCACAATTCTTATAGCCACATGAAAGATGCATTGATGTCCAGGTATGGGTTAACTCCTGAACTGTATAGGCAGAGGTTAAGGAATTGCAAGAAGATAGAGCGCAGTACCTGGGTAGAATATGTCACTTTTTTCTGCAGAGCACTGGATGGTTGGGTGAAGGATAGCAAAGTAAATGATTTTGAGGCGCTCTTTGATTTAATTGCATGGGAGCACTAGTCAAGTAATTGTTTTCCAGAGCTACGCCAGCACCTGATTGATAGTAGGCTGACTAACCCTAGGAAGCTTGCTGAGGAGGCGGACCGCTGGGTGAGCACCCGGGTCCACAAGGGTCACGTGGGAGACTCCGCCAAAGGTGGGCAGGGTCCCCAGCAGAAGAGTGGGGGGGACAAGGGTAAACAGAGGGAGTTCCAGAGAGGGCCCCAAAGTAATTCCCAAGGGAACCGAGGGAAAGGTTCCCAGCCTCCCCCTGAGAAGAAGCAAGGGGCCCCGACAGGTAAACCTGATCAAAGAGGGCCCCTGACCTGTTTTAAGTGTGGCCTAGTGGGTCACGGTTCATGGGATCCCCAATGTCCCCAGTTTGGGAAGACAGCACCCACTGGTGCAGCACCCCGGCAGTTGGCTAGTGTAGCCCTGGGGGAGGAGATGGGTGCCCAAGGTGGGTGGGGTCCCGCAGAGATGTCCCTTGTCTCTTTTGGAGACTGTGAGGTGGTCCCCAGGACCCAACTCCCTGATAACACTAAAAAGTACAGGCAGTGGGTGACCATCAATGGCCATAGAGTGGAGGCTCTTCGAGACACAGGAGCCAGTGTGACAGCTGTCAAGTGTCACCTGGTGTCTGAAGAGCAGGTTGTCCCCAATGCATTTTACCCAGTTGTTGCCGCTGACAACACAGAGAGCCACTGCAAGGTGGCTCAGGTTCCCTTTGAGTGGGGGGGGTCTCTGGTACTCTTCAAGTAGCTGTGAGGCCAGCCATGCCTGTTGACTGTTTGTTGGGGAATGATTTGGAGAGCTCACCTTGGGCTAAGGTGGAGCGAAGTGCTCATTTGGAGATGTTGGGTCTGCCTGACTGGGCGTGTGTGACCACACGGTCCATGGCAGCCAGTAAGGGTGTTCAAGAGGAACTGGAGCCTGAGAGGGGGGCCCAGGTACCTGCCTTAAAGAGAAGAGGCAGGGGGCGCGGGAAACCGGCCCCCGAAGTTCCCACGGTCCAGGAGGAGGTAGACCCTGAGGGGGATGCCCTGGAGCCTACAGGGGAACAGGTAGCTGAACTGGGGGACCTGCCTGAGCTGACCCATTGGCAGCAGGAAGGAGGACCCTCCAGGGAGGAGTTCTGTGAGGAGCAGAACAAGTGCCCTTCTCTTGTGGGTTTGCGGCAGCAGGCTGCAGACCAGGCAGCAGGTGATCAGTCTGGATCACATTGGATCTACTGGGAGAATGGTCTCCTGTATACTGAGCCTAGGGTTGCTGAGCCTGGGTCAGCCCGTGTGCTGGTGGTACCCCAGCGCTTCAGAGCCTTCCTACTGGGGCTGGCTAATGATGTGCCGTTAGCAGGACATTTGGGGCAGGACAAGACCTTTGAGAGGCTTGTCACCCACTTTTATTAGCCCCAAATGCGCAGGAGTTCAGATACTCACTGCAGGACCTGTCAGATTTGCCAGGCAAGTGAAAAGAGTGGGAGGAAGCAAAAGGCTCCTCTCCAGCCATTCCCTGTGGTCAGCACCCCCTTTGAACGGGAGGGTATTGACATTGTGGGGCCACTGGACCCCAAGACAGCCATGGGCAACAGGTTCATCCTGGTCTTGGTGGACCATGCCACCCGGTACCCGGAAGCCATCCCTCTCAGGACAGTGACGGCCCCCGTGGTGGGACGGGCACTGATGGGAATTTTCTCCCGTGTGGGGTTCCCTAGAGAGGTGGTGTCTGACCGAGATACAAACTTCATTTCCAAGTATATGAAGTCCCTGTGGCAGGAGTGCGGTGTAACGTACAAGTTCACCACTCCTTACCACCCCCAAGGAAATGGGTTGCTTGAGAGATTCAACCGGACCCTAAAAGGCATGATTATGGGTCTTGAGGAACCTATGAGGCGTAAGTGGGATGTCCTCTTACCATGCCTGCTCTTTGCATACCGTGAGGTGCCACAGAAATCTCTAAGGTTCAGCCCCTTTGAGCTTCTCTATGGACACCCAGTGAGAGGACCTCTGAGTCTGGTCAAGGAAGGCTGGGAGCAATCTCCCAGGAAACCTCCCCAGGATGTATATAGCTACATGCTGGCCTTCAGGAACCAAACTAGGCGTTTCAGGCAACTCGCTGAGGCAAATCTGGAAGCCAGCCAGGAGGAGATGAAGCGGTGGTACGACCAGAATGCCACTCTGGTAGAGCTTCAGCCTGGTCAGAAAGTGTGGGTCATGGCCCCAGTGGAGCCTTGTGTGCTCCAGGATAAGTGGACCGGACCATTTGAGGTGGTGGAGCGCAAGAGTCCTGTTACCTACTTGGTGGACTTGCGGTCTCCCAGGAACCCCTTGCGGGTCCTGCATGTCAACCGCCTGAAGCCCCACTTGGAGAGGTCCAAAGTGGGCATGCTCTTAGCGACAGATGCTGGAATGGAGGAGGAGACTGAGCCTCTTCCTGACCTCCTGTCGGCGACAGAGCGAGATGGGTCAGTGGATGGTGGGAACCTCTCTTCCACCCTGACCTCTGAGCAACAGAATGACTGTCACCAGTTGCTGGGGCAGTTTTCTGATCTGTTCTCCCTGATTCCCAGTGTCACTGATTGGTGCGTCCATGATGTGGACACTGGAGACAGTCCTCCTGTTAATCACAAAACTTACAGGGTCACTGACAGGGTGAGAGCTTGCATCAAGGAGGAGGTCTCCAAGATGCTTGTGTTAGGGGTGATTGAGTCCTCTAACAGTCCTTGGGCCAGCCCAGTGGTCTTGGTCCCAAAGGCTGCCACACCGGGTGCCACGCCAGAACTCCGGTTCTGTGTGGACTACCGAGGGCTCAATTCAGACACGAGGACTGATGCGCACCCCATCCCCAGAGCTGATGAGCTCATCGATCGGTTAGGGGCTGCCCGGTACCTCAGCACATTTGATCTAACGTCTGGGTACTGGCAGTTCGCCTTGACTGATGGGGCAAGAGAGAGGTCAGCATTCTCCACACCAGATGGGCACTACCAGTTCCGGGTTATGCCCTTTGGGATGAAGAATGCCCCTGCCACCTTTCAGAGGTTGGTCAACCAGGTGTTGGCTGGACTGGAAGAATTCAGTGCCGCCTACCTGGATGACATTGCAGTGTTCAGCGCCAGTTGGGAAGAACATCTGCGCCACCTCTGGGAAGTGTTGATGGCGCTGCGGAGGGCAGGCCTCACGATTAAGGCGAGCAAGTGCCATATCGGGCAGGGTTCCGTGGTGTACTTGGGACACCAGGTTGGGAGCGGCCAGGTGGCGCCCCTACAGCCCAAGATTGAGACCATCCTGGCTTGGGAGCCCCCCAAGACCCAGACAGAGGTGAGAGCCTTTTTAGGACTCACTGGGTATTACAGGAGGTTTGTCAAGGGGTACGGCAGCATCGTTGCACCCTTGAGAGAGCTGACTTCCAGGAAGCAGCCCAAGAAAGTGATTTGGACTGACACCTGTCAGAAAGCTTTTGAGGCCCTGAAAACTGCCATGTGCACGGCGCCCGTGCTCCTGGCACCCAACTTCTCAAATGAGTTTATCGTTCAAACAGACGCTTCAGAGCATGGTGTGGGGGCTGTTTTGTCACAGATAAATGAGGAGGGCCTAGATCAACCCATAGCCTTCATCAGTAGGAGGTTACTTCCACGGGAACAGAGGTGGAGTGCGATTGAGCGTGAGGCATTTGCTGTGGTCTGGGCACTGAAGAAGTTGAGACCATACTTGTTTGGGACTCACTTCCGGGTTCAGACAGACCACAGGCCCCTCAGATGGTTGATGCAGATGAGGGGTGAGAATCCAAAGCTGTTGAGGTGGTCCATTTCCCTACAGGGAATGGATTTCACGGTGGAACACCGCCCTGGTACAGAACACGCCAATGCTGATGGTCTGTCCAGATTTTTCCGCCTTAGTGAAGAGAACTCCCAGGAGGTAGGGTAGTTCTCCCCACATTTCAGCTGGAGGGGACACGTGTTAGACCTGGCACTATTGGCGTGGGTCTCCCTTCCATTTTTCGCTGTTGCCTCGTGTGTTTTTGCTGGTTATAGATGCTTTGGGCACTGTGCCACTGCTATTCAGTGCCACAGTGCAAGTGCTCCCTATGGTAAATTGATGTATGGATTAGTGACTCCATGATTGGCTGGTTTGGTTTACTTGTCAGACCCTAGTACAGTGCACTGAGTGTGCCCAGGGCTTGTAAACCAAATGCTGCTGGTGGGCTGGCAGCACTGGTTGTGCCACCCACAGAAGCAGCCTGTAAAAGTGTGTCTCAGGTCTGCCATTGCAGAGCCTGTGTGCAGTCTGGTACTGCCATGTTGACAGGGCAAGTGCACCCACTTGCCAGTCCCTAAACCTTCCCTTTTCTGCATATTAGTCACCCCTATGGTAGGCCCAAGGGCAGGGTGCATTGTAGGTAAAAGGTAGGACATGCCCTGATGTGTGTGGCATGTCCTAATAGTGAATTACAGCCATTTTCGTTTTCACTATTGCAAGGCTACCTGTTCCCCATAGGCCAGAATGGGCAGTTTGATTATTACATCTTATAATCCTAACTGACCCAGGGAACATGGTAGAAAAACGAATTTAGTATGCCTGAACTCAGAATGATAAAATACATCTTTTAGTGAAGTTGGTTTTAACAGTCTGTGTTTGAAAATACCACTTTTAGAAAGTAGGTATTTTCTTGCCTAACTATCCAAGCCTGCCTCTGCTAGGTTGTGTATTCCATGTCTGGTTTGTGAGTGACAGGGGCTGGGGGATTCCAGGAGACAGGGTGAGTCAGCCCAGGGCTGAATAGAGAGATCTGCATGTAGATGGGTGGGAGGAGTTGCACCTGGGACCTGAATAGGGCGGTGCCTTCCCTCCACAATGCTGGCTCCACCTCCTGTGGTGCGTCTGATGTCCCTGGCCTACACTGTGAAAGGAAAGAAGGAGTCTTGTCAACAAAGTGCTCCAGGACTGACCAGAACTGGTTTGGACTAGGCAAAGGCCTCTCTGCCTTCAGAGAACAAAGGGAAAATGAGTATAAAAGAGGGGACCCAAACCCCAGAACTTTAGATCACTTTGGGAAACAAGAAGAACCTTTGCTGAGGAGAGGAACCAGAGAGAGAGACTGCAGGAGGAGACTATCCCTATGCTGAGTGCTGTTTGGGGGATTGGCCTGCAGTGGTTGCCTGACTGCCAAAGAAAGGAGAAAGGACTTTGTGCTACTCTTCATTCAACTTGTAAAGGATCTCCAAGGGCTTGAGAGAGAGCTTGCCTCCTGTTGAAGTCTCAGGGACAACAGACTTCACCCACCAGCTCCCCAAGAGTTCTTTTGAAGTGCCTGCTGTTGTGTTGGGCCTTCTGAGGGACTGCGTGACGCAAGGAGCTGGAAGCGCAACTCACGAAGAAGAAGCGTGTCGCCGCCGCAGCCGCTGCCGACACATCGCTGAAGAAGGGTGTCGCCGTTGCCGCTGTCTCTTCGCAACACAGAAGCGCCTCGCATCGTCGGAGAAGAGGATCGACGTCGCATCAGATGCCGCCGCATCATCGGAGAAGCGTGTCGCCGCCGCAGCCGCTGTCGTCGCATCGCTGAAGAAGGGTGTCACCGCTGCAGCTGTCGCATCGCCGAAGCGCCTCGCATCGCCGGAGAAGAGGATCGACGTTGCATCAGACGCCGCCGCATCACCGGGAAGCGTGTCGCAGGGCCTGTCGCGGCTGAGAAGAATCGTTGAGTCGCCGCACGGCCGTCGGGCCTGCACGCATCATGTCGCATCAAGAAGAAGACGCCATCTTTGTTTCATTGCACCGGATCTTCATCGCATCATGGCGCTGCTTGTCGCATCGCCACGGAAGCGCAGTAAGAAACCGACACATCACCTCCCCACGCGGAGAAGAACCGCCGCATCCCCTACGTAGCAGTAGGGACCCGACGCATCACCGTTCTTGCGTGTAAGGAACCGACGCATCACCTTCCCTGCAACACTTTCGTTGTATAGCGTTACGCATCCAAAGGTACATTGAACTCAAAGTGTCGCATTTACCATCTAAAGAGAACTAAGCTAATTCTACCATTTTTAAGTACAGTATTGTGGATTTTTGTCGTTTGTGGTCTTGTGTTAAGTCTATATAAAGAATACTTATTTTTAATATACAACCTGTGTGGTGTCCATCTGTAGTGTTGTCACTGGGTTACTGTATGTGTTCACAAATGCTTTACACACTGCCTCTGAGATAAGCCTGCCTGCTCGTACCAAGCTACCAAGGGGGTGAGCAGGGGTTATTTTAGGGGTGTACCCCCTTACCCTGACTAGACGCAAGGGTCCCTATTTGGTCAAAGGTACCTACCTCTGCCAACTAGAGACCCCCAAATCTAACAAGCATGATATATATATAAGAGTGAATCGGATAATGAAAGTGCGAGAAGGAATACTGAGCACAGGGGCATCAAATTCACTCTGGGGGAAGAGTTGGATATTTTAAAACAGGGCAGAAAGGAAACATTGCGGCCTCGTACCAAGGGACCAGCCGCAAAACCGAATCACAAAGGAGAAGGGGGAGACGTGGAGCCCAAGAAACGGGGTCGTGGCGGAGGCAGACGCCAATAATTGATTCTATGGGTGAGGGCAATATAAGTTCTGGAAATGGAGCCAGCAAGCAGGATGCTAATACCATCATTAATTTGGCTAATGCTGATTTATCTGCAGCGGAGGCCCAATTATTATCTTTAGGACTGTCGTATCGCCCTGAATCCAATTTCCAATATACTAGGACTAGAGCTGATATCTACCAGTATATTAGGAAACTAAAACTCTGGAAATTTCATCAGCAAAGGTCCACATTGGATCCAATCAACACTGTGGTACCTGTTTTGAATAATGACGGCCCCCCTGGCCTACTGGTCTCTGATATGGGCTTATACCAGGATCTGTGTGAATTGGAAAGCGGTAAGGAAGGTGGCGATCAGGACCTACCTCCATCCCCCTTGGGAGCCAATGCAAGACCTGTGACCCCCTTCAAGATGAAATCTAAGTTTGTCCCAATAATGGCCCGAGATGGCTTGGATGTTTTCTGCGAGCATGTTGTGAATCAAATAAAAAAATTAAACTTCGCCGTGAATGGATCCGACAGAAAATATACCAATAGGGAAAGGAAATACAATCAATTAATTGTTAAACTACAAAAAGAAAATGTGGTCATAAGAAACTCTGATAAGGGCGGCAATATCGTCCTATGGCCAATGGAGGAATATATGAAAGAGGCATACAGTCAACTTAATGACCAACAGTGTTATAGAACAAGTTCTCCACTAAAATATAAAAGTACTCAGGACTCTTTGTTCAAGCACCTACTGGCATGGAAAAGTCTGGCGCTCCTCAGTTGGGAGGAGTATAAGTTCATTAAAAAAGAGTATCCTTTGGTCCCGGTGATCTATTTTATACCAAAAATTCATAAAAACATTAAGAGACCACCGGGCAGGCCCATTATCGCAGCCTGTGATGGACCATTAGAAAACTTATCCAGGTATATTGACTATTTTTTGCAGGTGTTTGTGAAACAGTTAAAGTCATATGTACAGGATACATGCGATTTTTTGAATAAGATAAAGGACTTAAACTGGAACTCTGAGTATTTGCTCATAGCTTTAGACGTATCCTCCTTATATACTTGCATTCGAAATTAGGACGGGCTACGAGCTGTGGAGTATTTTTTATGCACTAGACCTATTATGTATGCACAGCACACAAAAATGTTATTGGATATGCTGCTCTTTTGTTTGGAAAACAATCTATTCCTTTTTAATGGCCAAATGTTTCAGCAGATTCAGGGTGTAGCAATGGGGGCCAGCTTCTCCCCCAGCTATGCCTGTTTGTTTATGGGCTGGTGGGAGGAGCTGGTCCTCATGCGTCAATATGAGGAAACTTATGACACTAAAGTTATTTCCTGGTTACGTTTTATCGATGACCTATTTATTGTGTGGAGAGGAAGTGAAGAAAGCGCCATGAAATTCATTGATCAGATTAACCACAATGATATTAATTTAAAATTTACATCTACTATCAGCAGGCATACAGGGACCTTTTTAGATGTACAGGTCTTGGTTGAGAATAATGTTTTAACTACTACCCTTTTTAGAAAGCCTACTGCAGGAAATACGGTACTGCATGCGTCAAGTGCTCATCCTCCCCATTTAATCAAGAGTATTCCGTATGGGGAGATGTTACGCATCCGACGCATCTGCAGCAATAACGAGGATGCTGAGAGTAAGCAGGCAGAAAGTCGGGCTAGGTTTTTGGCTAGGGGGTACAGGACAGAAATTGTGGATGCCGCCATTAGAAGGTCCAAAGTAAGGGCCAGGGATGACCTTTTAACATATAAGGTCAAAACAACGTGTGGTGATGCAAACTTTGAAACTCCAGTCCCCCAGCCTACCAGACTCATTTTATCGTATTCCAGACAGGAGAGGCAACTAAGAACCATAGTAAGGCGTAATTGGCATTTTATTCAAGATGACCCAGTGATTGGGAGGTTGATGCCTTCCAATCCCTCTATCACGTTTAGAAAAACCATGAGTATGGGGAATATGCTGGTGAGCAATAGTCATGAGGAACGTCACAATGATATGTGGTTAACGGCGAGAAAGGGTTTTTTTAAATGCCTTTCGTGTAAAGCTTGTCAATTTGGCTTGAATGTCAAAACCTATACTACTGCATTCTCCACCAAAGCTAGAGAGATCAAGCAACATCTTACATGCAAAACTGAGTTTTCTGTTTATGTTCTTGAATGTAGTTGTAATCTTAAATATATAGGAAGCATAAAACTGGCCATCCACAAGAGAATCCTGCAGCATATCCGGGCTATAACTAACAATGATCAAAATTACCCGGTTGCCAGGCATTTTCAAACCACTCATGACAGCAATCCAAGACATTTAAAATATTATGTCATTGAAGCTATCCCCATTACAAAAAGAGGCGGTGATAGAGAAGCTAAGTTGAGGCGCCTGGAAACTAGCTTTATACTGGAGTTCGATTCTAAGCATCCAGGTGGTCTCAACAACACAGAAGACCTTCACACCTTTTTATAATATTGATGAAAATTCTTTTTAAGACTATAATTGTTTAGGTCACTTGTAATCTGCAGTAGCTAATGAATTGGTATACTTGGTTTTTCTGTATTCTAGGTTAGCAAATTTTATGGGGTTTTATCAATATTTATGTACATATTTATATATCAATGTTGTTTTAAGGATTGGTCCAAAGGCATATTGTTTCATCTTATGTGTCGTATTTCCAATCATTGAGACAGGATTTTTATGGTTAAATCAAATTAGGAACATATTTATTGATGATCTTTAAGACTCATTATGTTGTCGATGGTCTAGAAATCCCTGTAGTACTTGTTATAACGGACACATGATATTTGAATATATGGCCTCTGAACATTTGCACATTAAAAGCCTCTGGATCCCCTTGCACTTATGCACTTTACGGCTTGCAGGCACTTTGTATTTAGGTACTGTAGCACAGAGTCACTTTATACGTGTAAAGGAAATTAGCGGGGTTTTTGTACTGTAGGGTTTGAAAATAAGGAAACCCGCAGAATATATTAGGAAAAAATGTTTTATAGAATAGAGATTGTTATATTGTTATATTTTTGCATTATATTTTTCGCTATTGTATTAATCCTGAACTATATCAAAACCCCATTATTTGTTTATTCCAAAGCACTAAGTGACAGAGTGAACATGCACCTATTGTTTCATTTTAAACATTAATTTACTTTTTTTTAATCGTTTTCATTTCCACATGTATGAGGGGGCACTTTTTATGTTCACTTTATTTCTGAATTTTGGACTGGAAGTTAGATTCATTTGATTCAGCATTTAAGCATGGATAACAAATAGGTGGGACATCATGGAAAGACATTCAAGTCTGATTATTTTGAAATACCATGGTTTTCAACGTCTGTTATGTATGGTATCTAAAATGTTATGTCTTCTTTTGTTTCAAATGAGCATTTAAGCACGAATTGTACCGAAGTGACAATGTCTACTTTCTATGTCCAAGATCTATGTGACAAATGCAAAAACAACAGTTGATGGACAGAATGCAGAACAATGTCATACATTCACCCCAGTACAGAGATCTGGGCCTAAATCCATCGTTTTTTTGCTCACCATGCCATTCCAGTTTGGACCCAGCCATATGCAAATCAGTCTTGACCCTGTGCCTCATGGGAACAGTCCAGCCCGAACTGCCAAGCCAGGTCCTCCCTGGACTGGAAACAAGCATCCTAGGACCGGTTTCGGGGTTTCACCCCTCTTCAGCCAGGATAGCTTGATTCCAGTGGCATGGAGAGCACGGGACCCACGTCTGGGCATACCCGTCCCACTCGGGGTGACAAATGATAAAAACAACAGTTGATGGACAGAATGCAGAACAATGTCATACATTCACCCCAGTACAGAGATCTGGGCCTAAATCCATCGTTTTTGCTCACCATGCCATTCCAGTTTGGACCCAGCCATATGCAAATCAGTCTTGACCCTGTGCCTCATGGGAACAGTCCAGCCCGAACTGCCAAGCCAGGTCCTCCCTGGACTGGAAACAAGCATCCTAGGACCGGTTTTGGGGTTTCACCCCTGTTCAGCCAGGATAGCTTGATTCCAGTGGCATGGAGAGCACGGGACCCACGTCTGGGCATACCCGTCCCACTCGGGGTGATAAATGCAAAAACAACAGTTGATGGACAGAATGCAGAACAATGTCATACATTCACCCCAGTACAGAGATCTGGGCCTAAATCCATCGTTTTTTGCTCACCATGCCATTCCAGTTTGGACCCAGCCATATGCAAATCAGTCTTGACCCTGTGCCTCATGGGAACAGTCCAGCCCGAACTGCCAAGCCAGGTCCTCCCTGGACTGGAAACAAGCATCCTAGGACCGGTTTCGGGGTTTCACCCTCTTCAGCCAGGATAGCTGGATTCCAGTGGCATGGAGAGCACGGGACCCACGTCTGGGCATACCCGTCCCACTCGGGGTGACAAATGCAAAAACAACAGTTGATGGACAGAATGCAGAACAATGTCATACATTCACCCCAGTACAGAGATCTGGGCCTAAATCCATCGTTTTTTTGCTCACCATGCCATT
The DNA here is from genome assembly GCA_963921515.1 of Calotriton arnoldi. Lineage (NCBI taxonomy): Eukaryota > Metazoa > Chordata > Amphibia > Caudata > Salamandridae > Calotriton > Calotriton arnoldi. Next base: position 512,966 of record CAWUFW010012491.1, on the reverse strand, counting down.
CCAGTTTGGACCCAGCCATATGCAAATCAGTATTGACCCTGTGCCTCAGATCTGTGACTGGGGGTGAATGTTTGCCAATGTGCAGCATTCCGTCCATCATCTTGTGTGTTTTGCATTTCGCCCTAAGTGGGAAGGGTATGCCCAGGCGTGGGTCCCGTGCTCACTACGCCACTGGAGTCAAGCTATCCTGGCTGATGAAGGCTGATAGCCTGAAACCTGTCCTAGGATGCTTGATTCCGGTCCAGGGAAGACATGGCTTGGCAGTTCGGTCTGGACTGTTCCCATGAGGCACAGGATCAAGAAAGATTTGCATATGGCTATGTCTGAACTGGGGTGGCGTGGTGAAGCAAAATAACGATGGATTAAACCCAGATCTGTGACTGGGGGTGAATGTTTGCCAATGTGCAGCATTCCGTCCATCATCTTGTGTGTTTTGCATTTCGCCCTAAGTGGGAAGGGTATGCCCAGACGTGGGTCCCGTGCTCACTACGCCACTGGAGTCAAGCTATCCTGGCTGATGAAGGCTGATAGCCTGAAACCGGTCCTAGGATGCTTGATTCCGGTCCAGGGAAGACATGGCTTGGCAGTTCGGTCTGGACTGTTCCCATGAGGCACAGGGTCAAGACTGATTTGCATATGGCTATGTCTGAACTGGGGTGGCGTGGTGAAGCAAAATAACGATGGATTAAACCCAGATCTGTGACTGGGGGTGAATGTTTGCCAATGTGCAGCATTCCGTCCATCATCTTGTGTGTTTTGCATTTCGCCCTAAGTGGGAAGGGTATGCCCAGACGTGGGTCCCGTGCTCACTACGCCACTGGAGTCAAGCTATCCTGGCTGATGAAGGCTGATAGCCTGAAACCGGTCCTAGGATGCTTGATTCCGGTCCAGGGAAGACATGGCTTGGCAGTTCGGTCTGGACTGTTCCAATGAGGCACAGGGTCAAGACTGATTTGCATATGGCTATGTCTGAACTGGGGTGGCGTGGTGAAGCAAAATAACGATGGATTAAACCCAGATCTGTGACTGGGGGTGAATGTTTGCCAATGTGCAGCATTCCGTCCATCATCTTGTGTGTTTTGCATTTCGCCCTAAGTGGGAAGGGTATGCCCAGACGTGGGTCCCGTGCTCACTACGCCACTGGAGTCAAGCTATCCTGGCTGATGAAGGCTGATAGCCTGAAACCGGTCCTAGGATGCTTGATTCCGGTCCAGGGAAGACATGGCTTGGCAGTTCGGTCTGGACTGTTCCCATGAGGCACAGGGTCAAGACTGATTTGCATATGGCTATGTCTGAACTGGGGTGGCGTGGTGAAGCAAAATAACGATGGATTAAACCCAGATCTGTGACTGGGGGTGAATGTTTGCCAATGTGCAGCATTCCGTCCATCATCTTGTGTGTTTTGCATGATCTATGTGAAGCACTGGCACTTTAAATAGCGGTGGTAAAATCTGAGCATTGTCATGTGATCAAGGCCGCTTGTTCGGCTGAAACGCGTAATGGCAGACAATGGCGAAATAAAATAATTGCAGCACTTATCTGGGTCCACGCTCGTTTTTCCGAGGAGTTGGTGTTTGTGACGAGGTGTTGGGATATATATATATATATATATATATATATTATCTACTGGCGGTCGGCAGTAGATAGTTATAGTTAGGACCTATTTTCCATAGGAAATCCGCAACATTCTATTTGAAATAACTTTGGCGCCGGTTGACGAATCTTCGCGAAATTCTCAAAACTTATGGCCCGCTCCGGTCCGCTCCTATCCTGAAAGTTTCGGGGTGATTCGTCAATGGGGGCCGAGAAAAAAGGGGGGTCCCAAAACGTGTTTTCCCCATGCAATTTTCCATAGGAACCTTTAGTCGCAGCTACAGCCCGAACTGCTGAACGGAATTACACCAAATTTGGCAAAAAGGTAGCCCTTGGATAAGGAGTCGTGCCTTTTGCTTAAATGGTGTAAATCCATTCAGTAGTTCCTGAGAAAATCAAAAGTAAAATCACATATATATCTATGGCCGCGTAGCGTCCGCGCACCCGCCCGATCACGAGCTGCATGCTAATTGGCTGTCAACACTCCAAATCAGGAAGTGTTGGCAGCCATCTTGTGCTTCGGTAGAACCGAGGCACAAGAAAAGACAAAAACAAGTGCGCAAAACGCAAAAAGGGGGCAGGGTAGAAACACCCTGACCCCCTAGGCCTGCTCAGGGCCCCCAAAAAATTTTTTTTTTTTTTTAAATCGGCGGGATGCGCATAGGATGCGCGGATCCCGCCGTGCCCAAAAAAAACCGAAGCGCGGGCTCCCGCGCTTCGTTGTTAATTGGCCCCCGGGTGGGCCAAGTCCCGGGGGCATGCAGGGTTTATTAAAAATGAGTGGGGGGGCCTCTAAGGCCCCCCCCAAGCCCAGGGGGCCGCCACCCCCGGGGCTTCTATTTTTTAAATTTAATTACCTGTGTGGGGGGGATCGAGCCCCCCACACGCCCCGGGGACCGCCACCTCCCGGGGCACGAACAATTTTAAAGTGGGGATCCGTTTCAGATCCCCGAAGCCCCGGGGACCACCATTTCCCCGGGGCTTTCAACATGTTGGGAGGGGGGCCGCGCGGCACCCCTCCTGGAGCCTGTGATGGCCCTGGGGACCACCACCCCCAGGGCCGGCTCCTGCAGTGTCCCGGGGTGCCTACCCCAGGACACTGCTGTTTGCTATGACAGGGCGGGAGCCTCGCGGCTCCCGTCCTGTCATAGCAAACTTGCTTTGAATTTTGGAAGAGAGAGCAGGGAAACCTGCTCTCTCTTCCAAAATTCAAAGCAAATTGCTTTTCCACATGGGGAGCTGCATGTTAGCAGCTCCCCTTGTGGAAAAGCAATGCCGGCTCCCGCAGGACGCGGGGAGCCGGCGGGACCGTGGGGGGATTGGGGACCCCCCCACGGTCCCCAATGGAGAGGGCCAGCCCCGGGGGATGGGGTCCCCGGGGCAAGTAGTGGCCCGGGAGGGGGGCCACACGGCCCCCCTCCCCCAATTTTTTTTTTTTAAAAAGGCCTGCCCCGGGGGATGGGGTCCCTGGGTCAAAAGGAGGCCTGAGGAGGGGGGCCACGCAGCCCCCCTCCTTAAAAAAATTAAAAAAAGTGTGGCCATGCCCTGGGGGATGGGGTCCCTGGGGCCGGAATCGGCCACGGGAGGGGGGCCACACGGCCCCCCTTCCCGTTTACTTTTTTTTAAAAAAGGGCTAAGGCCCCATCCCCCAGGGCCCAAAAAAAGGAAAAAGGAAGGGGGGCCACACAGCCCCCCTTCGGATTTTTTTTTTTTTAAACGATCGTGCCGCAGGCCCCGCCCCCTTCCTTTACCACTCTGCAAACGCGCCCCCTGGCGCGTTTGCAGATGAGGAACAAATTCCCCTTGAATACTGGGGTCCCTGGGGCCAACTAGCCCACCAGGAACCTCCAGTATGTGCCAGGGGCTGCGTTGCAGAGAGGTGTTCTGAGGCCACGCCCCTTTTTACACCTCTCTGCAACGCAGCTCTGTGGCGCATAATGGAGGTAGCTGGTGGGCTAGTTGCACCCCAGGGACCCTCTGGATTCAAGGGGAATTAATCCCCCGACTTAAAACGCGCCACGGGGCGCGTTTGCACAGTGGTGAAGGGAGGGGGCGGGGCCTGAGGTGACATGTGTGCAAACACGCCCTGTGACGCGTTTTAAGTTGGGGGATTAACTGCTCTTGAATACTGAGGGTCCCTGGGGTGCAACTATACCACCAGCTACCTCCATTAAGCGCCACAGAGCTGCGTTGCAGAGAGGTGTAAAAAGGGGCGTGGCCTCTGACCACCTCTCTGCAACGCAGGCCTGTGGCGCTTACTGGAAGTACCTGGTGGGCTAGTTGGGCCCCAGGGACCCTCAGGATTCAAGGGGACCTAATCCCCCAACTTAAAACGCGCCACGGGGCGCGTTTGCACAGTGGTGAAGGGAGGGGGCGGGGCCTCAGGTGACATGTGAGCAAACACGCCCTGTGGTGCGTTTTAAGTTGGGGGATTAATTCCCTTCAATCCTGAGGGACCCTGGGGCCAACTAGCCCACCAGGTACCTTCAGTAAGCACAACAGAGTTACGTTGCAGAGAGGTGAAAAAAGGTGCGTGGCCTTGGAACGCCTCTCTGCAACTCAGCTCTGTGGTCCTAGCTGTAGGTACCTGGTGGGCTAGTTGGGCCCCAGGGACCCTCAGGATTCAAGGGGACTTAATCCCGCAACTTAAAACGCGCCACGGGGCGCGTTTGCACAAATGTCACCTCAGGCCCCCCCTCCCTTCACCACTGTGCAAACGCGCCCCGTTTTAAGTCGGGGGATTAACTCCCCTTGAATCCACACGTTATAGTTAGAAATTAGCATTTAAAAAACATTTGAAATTCACTGAAAAAACCATAGGTTTTAGGCACGTTATAGTTAGAAATTAGCATTTAAAAAACCTTTGAAATTCACTGAAAAAACCATAGGTTTTAGGCATGTTATAGTTAGAAATTAGCATTTAAAAAACCTTAGAAATTCACTGAAAAAACAATAGTTTTTAGGGAAAGTTATAGTTAGTTGGACATTGCACTGATACAAAACCCGTGAAATTCCCCCGTTATAGTTAGTTCAGCTAACTATAACTCGCGCCCCCGCAATGCACTGCTGCTGACGTCACATATTACATCACTCATGACATGGTCAGTGACATCACTGATGACATCACTGATGACATCTCAAATGACATCAAATTGGATGAGCGGAGACATCCTAGGGGGCGATAGAAGGTGATGAGGGAGTGATTGTATTTGGGGCCGTTCCCCCAGAGGGTCTTATGAGCTATGCATAATGATTTAAATATTATGCGCTCATTTATTGGCAGCCAGTGCAATATTTTGAGAGCCGTCTTGACGGAGTGAGTTTTGGGTATATTGTGTAGCAGCCTGGCTGCACAGTTCTGCACTACTTGCAATTTCCTTGTAGTGTATTTAGGGGCACCCAAGTAGAGGGAATTCCCGTAGTTCAGGCTGGAGAGAATCAGTGCCTGAACCATGACTCTCCAAGCGGGTAGCGGAAGAAGAGGTGCAATTTTCCGAATCAATCTAATGATACCAAAGCAGGTGGCTGCGAGCTTCACTGCTTGGTGATCAAATTTGAGAGAGCTATCCAATCAAACTGCCAAGCTTTTGATCTTGTGTTTAGGGGCTGGTGGAGGGCCAAGACAGTTAGGCCAGCCCAATTCCGATGTAGAGATGGAATGATTGCCCAAGATCATTAGCTCGGTCTTGTCTCCATTAAGCTTGAGGCACGGCTGGTCCATTCATTTGGCCACTGTTTCCAGACAGGTTTCTAAGTTAGCTGGCAAGTTTTTGGGATGTTTTAATGCCACCACTAACTGTGTATCGTCAGCATATGTGACAATATGGACCCCATATGGCAGGACTAGCTCAGCGAGAGGTTTTAAATAGACATTAAACAGAGTGGGGCTCAGTGAAGAACCCTGGGGGACTCCACATGTGAGTGGCACACGTTTAGAAGTGTTGTTTCCTTTGAATATCTGAAACGATCTATCAAGTAAAAAGGACTTGATCCAGGCCATGACATTACCTGAGACTCCAACCCTTCTGAGTCTGTCAAGAAGAATGTTATAGTTGACAGTATCAAAGGCGGAGCTCAGGTCAAGTAGGATGATGGCCACTGCTCCTCCCTGGCCAAGGATTTTCCTTGATTCCTCCAAAACTGCTAGAAGAGCGGTTTCCGTACCATGTTGTGGTCGGAATCCTGTCTGGGAAGTATGCAGTAGGGAATGAGTTTCTAAGAACTCAGAGAGAGTTCTATTAACATATTTCTCCAATATTTTGCTTGTCCCGGGGAGAAGCAAGACCGGGCGATAGTTGCCTCATACCTCAGGGTTAAGATTAGGTTTTTTTAGCAGTGCTCTTATCATGGCATGTTTCCATGACGAAGGTACTTGACAAGTAGATATAGATAAATTTAACACTTCTAGTAAGACTGGGAGTATGGTTTCTTCTACCTTCTGCAGCTTATGGAGGGGTGCAGGGTCGAGAGGAGAACCAGATTTGACCTGGGCATAGAGTTGAGAAAGGGTGGACAGGTTCATAGTTGGAAGTTCCTCCAGTCATGGTATGGTGCCAGATAGAGTATCAGCTTCTAAAACCATGTTATCTGGGCAGAGGGCCAGGGGGAAGGTGTTATATATATCTAGAACTTTCTTATTAAAGAATTCTGCAAGTTCATTACATCGTGCTTGAGAGGAGATAGGTGGTGTCTCATGCGAAGGACACTTCATAAGATTTTTATCTATCCGAAAGATTTCCCTGGGAGAGTTGGCATCGGATGTAATTTTTTCTTCAAAGTACTGTGCTTGTGCTCTCTTTATTTCTGTTTGGTAGGTTTTGATGGACTCTCTATAATTCTGTTTTTTAAGGTGTTGTACTCTTTCCTCCAAGCCCTTTCTAATCTTTTGCAGTTTTGTTTAAGTTCCCGAAGTTTGGGTGAGTACCAAGGTGTTGTTCTCTCTTTAGGCCTTTTCTGGCTCAGTTTGAGCGGTATAGTGGCATCCAAAGATAATTCAATCCAACGGTTGAAATTATCAGTGGCGATGTCGGGGTTGGGGTCCAATAGAGGTCTCGTATTTATCAGAGCTGTGGCCCATGCCTCTAATGAGAGTTTTTCCCAGGGGCGTTCCCAGCTACTAGAAGTGGGCTGTTGCGGAATATTCCATTGGATCGGAATCAAAAAGTGATCCGACCATGGCACCGGGATAGGATTAACTACTGCAAGCTTCTCATTATTAGAGAAGATTGGGTCCAAGATGTGCCCTTTGCAATGTGTTGGACTGGTAACTTTTTGGATCAGTTGGATAGCCAATAAGTCTTGGGTGAGATCCACGGCTTCAGATTTAAAAGGGTCCTCTAGGTGCAGGTTAAAATCGCCTAATAAGGTGATGTTGGGCGAGGTACTTGCTAGCGTAGCAGCGGTATCTGTGAGAGTTTTAAGAATTGCCCACAGGGGCCTGGAGGGCGATAGATGAGGATTCCTGATAGGGAGAGAGTGGGAGAAAAAGAGATTGCGAAGAACATGTTTTCGCAATCCTGGATGATGTCAGGTTCAATACGCCCCTTCAGATGGTCCTTGAGAATGATGGCAATGCCTCCCCCTTTTCTCAGTTCCCTGTCTTTCCTCAAAATATAGTAACCAGGAGAAAGCGCTTGCATCAATTCGGGGTCAGACTCCTTGTGGAGCCATTTTTCTGTTAAAAACAGAACATCAGGTTGTTCTCCGTCAAGAAATATATTAATTTCAGACGAGTGTTTAGGTAGGGACCTGCAATTGAGGAGAAACATTTGTAACCCCTAGGGGTCTTCATTACACGCTGTGGTTGTGGAGTATTACTGGAGCCAAAAGAACAATGAGTACATGATGCGGGACCCTTTGTTAAACAAATGGAATGCCTGCATATGTCTTTGCAAGGCATCCGCAGTAGGTGTAATTGGCCGGTATATATATATATACCTTAAGAAGGGAGGGACAAGAGAGTGGGAAAAGAAAAAAAAAGAGGAAGCAAGAAGAACAGAGATAGAAAAAACTTAGAAATCGAAAATGGATTTATTCAAAGTTCTTTAAGATTCTTGGATTTAGATTTGTATGCTACTGAGCTAAGTTTCAGTTGTAAGGTCTGGTCTCTTGTGCTGTCTCTTTTATGTTCTAGCTTTTGACTCTGAAACTGACCCATGAACCTCTTTGTTGTCTTGCATAGAGCACATAGAATAGGATCTCATTGTCAATGTCGAGCAGTTCCTGGGTTGCTATAGACTTGAACATATTTTCTCTGATCAATTTGTAATGGGGCAGGTCAATAAGAAATGGAATAAATCTATCTTGCTGCAAATGCACTGTTCTGATGCCGCCAGGTTCCTTTTCTTAACCAGAGACATCAACGGCAGGATACCAATTTGTGACATGACAAATAGTCTTCTTTCCCTGTGGTTGGTCACGGTCTTTAAATAGGTTTATGGACGTGGTCATATAAGAAAAAGGCCAGAGAGGCCAGCTGGATTGAAGTTCTCCAAAGCTTTGCCCTTGGCTTCCGTATGGATTTTCAGCTACGTTTTTGTTGTAGTTGTGTTCAGGGGCAGCTCCTCCACTAGGGCGAAGGAGCGTCGCCCCACTGCTTTTGCGCAGTGTGAGAAGCAGAAACATAAAATGGTAATAACTTCCCTTTTTTACCATTTTATGTTTAGTTGCGGGCAGGCGGGTGGGCGGGGCTGCTCTGCGAGCAGGGGAGGAGTGGTGTGCCCACTCCTGAGGGCGCAATGACTGTTTGGTCGGCACTCTGGGGCCGCCCAAACCAGTCATGCGCACTCTGCCCTTTCTCCATGCAGGCTGCAGTGCAGCCTGTATTGAGAACATGGCCTCCCCGTAAGCCCCTGGCTGGGCAGCGTACCCACCAATCACAATGCTGCCACTGCAGCATTGTGATTGGCTTAGGGGAGGGGAGGGAGGCTGCCTGCTTCCTGTTCCTGTCGGAAGCAGGAAAGCAGAAGCAGGAGCCGAGAAGACGCAGGGCCGGACCGGCGGAAAGGAAGTTTTTTTTTTATTATTTCTTATTAAATTACAACTCCCCCCTCCCCGCGCGACATCCCTGCCCCCCCTCTTACGAGCCATGCCGGCCACGACTGGTTGTGTTTATTCCTTTTCTGGTCATAGAGCCCAAACTTGGGTTATTGTGTGACCGAATGAGCCCGAGTTGTTTAGTTTTCTTCCCGCAGGCCAAGCCACAATGGGATATATTGTGCAGTTTCTAAGTAATACCATCCATTCGACAAGCTTTGTATCATCACTTTTTTGGAGTGCTGCCAAAACATGGCTGTTCTCACGCAACTCCTCAGACAGCACTAAGACTGCGTCTCTGCTTGATGCCTTTCTCAAAGACTTTGGAGTACATCTCTGACCCTCATGCACAACACACAACTGTCCACATACACGACAACTGCAACCGGGCACTTCTTCAGCCATAGAGCAAGCTACAACAACTACTCTATTATCTCCCCTTCAATGTACATGATCCTAGGACTAGGTCATAGTGCCAAGGACGATGCAGCATCATCCAAGCGCATCTCTGACCCTGATGCATGAAAGCAAATGCTTCCTATATAGGACACAGTTGACAACGCACCACTTCCATTCATGCAAGCTCCATCCTGAAAAGGTGTCGGCAGTAATGCCATAATGCCATTGACGGACTGACATATGGGGCAATCAGTCAGGGCCCAATGGGCTGGTCTCTGGGCCGGACTGGCTGAAGCGGGCACTGGACTTTTTCCTGGTTTGCCGGAAAAGGGGGGGCCGGTTTTGGACTGGTGGGGGGCCGTGTTTGTAACTGGGAGCCGGTTTCAGGGGCAGCCCCTCCGCAATGGCAGAGAAGCGTCGCCCCACTGGCAGAGCCAGCAGCTAAAAAATAAAACGATATTTGATTATTGTTTTATTTTTAAGCAGCTAGCTCAGCCAGCGTGTGCAGGGATGGGCGGGGCATGGGAGAGGGTAGGAGGAGTGCTATGTGCACTCTCTAAGTGCACATGTGTGTTTGGCCGGCCGTCTCAGGCCGACCAAAACACACATGCGCACTTAGGTTTCTCAAGCCCGGCTGCATTGAGTAGCCGGGTTGGAGAAACCCCACAGACTCCCTGGTCTAAGCAGGGCGTCTTTCTAGCCTGCTCAGGCCAATCCCGGCACTGCAGCAGTCCAGTGCCTGCTGAAACACGGAAGAGGAAGCACGCAGCGCAACGCAGGACGTGGCTGTCAACTTAAGGCAAGTTTTTTTCTTTTCTTTTGTATTCTCCCCCCTCCCTCGCTCCCTCTCCTGCGCTCCGCCGCCACACGCCCCTCTCCCCCGCCCCACTACCTTCTGTATGTGGCGGCCCGCCACTGGCCGCTTTTGCAGCAGTGCTGCAATATTGGCCCTCTGCAACAAAAGCAGCAGCAGTGTTTCCCACCAGCACCCCCCGCCCCCACCCCTCCACTGCATCCACCAGCCAGCCTGACATAATTGCCAGGGCTGGTTTGCATTCTCCGTCCGGCCCTGACTGTTCTAACAGGTCAGTGTGTGGGCCATTTTTCTGGCTATATTTGGGGCTCTTTTATGGTCTGTTGGGCAGATTTTTACTATTAATTTCCCTGACAATAAAACAACCATTGCCTATAGCAAGTTCATATCCAAGCAGTTTTCCATAGCTCTCAAAACAGTTATGCAGAGTGTTTTTACAAGGTCAAAACTGGCGAAATGTGCAAACATGAGCCACTTTTCTTTAGCTATCTCATACACTAATGGGGCCACTTTTATTTTGGTATCCGGTCCTATTATCTGTCCCAGTCCGCACAAGGGCAGACAAGTGGCAAGTGTGTGTGCAAATTGCAATAGAAAAGCCTCGGACACCGGGGGAGAGCCACATGACATAACAAGCATTTGCAATGCAACAGGTCTCGCATTATTAAAGTTTGAGCTATTGGTGTTGCATTATTTAGCAATGCCAATAGCTCAAACTTTAATAATGCGAGACCTATTGCATTGCAAATGCTTGTTCTGAATTCTTGGCGAATTTGAGGGTAGACTTTGGCTTGGAAGGGAGGAGGTGGGGAGGTGTTGCGTAGTCTGCACTCATCGTGGTGCTGGAGGGTCAGGCAGTTTGCGGCACACACCACAACGTGCAATTTTAACTGGTGCAGAGATACACTGGGAAAAAGTGGGTCAGATGTCTCAGCTACCTAATAAACTTGGCTGCGGAATACTGGAAAGCACGAAAGAGGCCGGACATAGCTGCCAAGGTTTCAGATTGCTATGTGTAACTTTTTCATAATTTCAGTGTAATTATGAGTGACATTTCACCCACTATGAGTGGCACTTTCTCGTGAGCAAAATCAAGCAATGAAGATGAAGGAAACATATAAATATCAGCATTTACACCCATTAAGGAAGGGCCCCTCACTAACCTAGTGCCCTTGTAACCTGATTGTACTGTTTAACCAGGTAAGTAGCACCGACTGCTGGGCCCCGGGCCTCTCCTTGGCAGTGGCAGTCACGGAATACTGGAAAGCACGAAAGAGGCCGGACATAGCTGCCAAGGTTTCAGATTGCTATGTGTAACTTTTTCATAATTTCAGTGTAATTATGAGTGACATTTCACCCACTATGAGTGGCACTTTCTCGTGAGCAAAATCAAGCAATGAAGATGAAGGAAACATATAAATATCAGCATTTACACCCATTAGAGCAACAAGATCTTTAAATGGTGCAAAGCACCAGAGATGGAAGGGCCCCTCACTAACCTAGTGCCCTTGTAACCTGATTGTACTGTTTAACCAGGTAAGTAGCACCGACTGCTGGGCCCCGGGCCTCTCCTTGGCAGTGGCAGTCACTCATGCAAAGGAGGATCGCTGAGGCCGCTCTGTCCCACATGGGACACCCGGGGCCGAGGAGTCAAACGTGATGTGAGAGTCCCCAAAATGGATCTCTCAGCTGCCAGTCAACCTTTAATTATAACAGTCTGAATCTCAGCTGATGCGGACTCCGCAGCAGATAGTCAGGCCGCAGGCTGTATTATTTCAAAAGTGAAGATACAATACTGAGCAGTACTATAAATAATTAAAATCAATTAGCAGTGAGCAGACCGGCCGGGGCTCCGTCCGGTGCACGGCGCCACCCGCTACTATTAACGAGGCTGAGTGAGAGTGTTCAAACTTCATGTTGTACGGGCCGGCTCTCTAAGCAGTTACGGTTAAGGTATTCAAGACAGAAGTGACTGCTTTAGGACAAATACCGTAGCTCGCTCAGGCCTGGCACTCACGTGACAGTACTGAGCAGTATTACAATTAAAAGTGATTGGATGAGCACACAGCCCCCAAGGGTCGTCTGGCGCGCGGCGCTGCCCCCTAGTAACGTGGCTGAGTGAGAGTGTGCATGGCTTTTTGAGCAATCAAAATTACGGTTTACGGTCATCATGACAGAAGTGCTTTAGGAAATATGACCGCCGCTCACTCAGGCACTTACTTAATGCAGGAGGCGACGCGGCCCAGTGGGCTGGGGATGGTCAGTCGGGTCCCTCCTGCGGGATCATCATGCTGATGTGCAGTCGGTGTCGGAATGTGTGCAGCAGTGAGTCCGTCGTGATCATATCCCGGGCTCGGCCCGCACAGCCACAGCGCACTCTCTCCAGTTCCCCCCGTCCCCCACTGTGTACTGGTGCAAAGAGCCGGTGGAGAGGTTGAAGGAGGTTGGAGGTTGAAGGTTGAAGCGAGCCGAACGCACGTTGCCTTCATTATCAAAGTACAACTCCGAAATGTTTTGGTAATGAACAGTGGTGCGCGCGCACCACAGAGGAGCAGGGGGAGGGAGCTCGGCCGCGACAACGAGGCGAACGCACGTTCGCTTCATTGTAAAATCGCATCTCCTTTGCCCAATAGCGTGCCGTTTTTCTAAAAACGCACGAAGTAAACATAGTGCGCGCGCACCACATAGGAGCGGGGGCTAGAGAGCGCGGCAGCAAAATCGAGACGAACGCGCGCTGCTGCGCGTTCTGGCCACCGTCGGGAATGGGCGCGGCAAAGGCGGGACATGCGCCCGCCTTTGCCCCATAGCGTGCCGTTTCTCCTAAAAAAACGCACGATACAGCCATTGAGGGCTTCTGGAAACAAAACCACACGTACGAGCGTGTGGGTCGTTTTCAGAAGCCCTTTCTAGAGGTCTCGCGCTGCGCGAGCAGTGCTGCGCACTGCAACGCTAGGCGCGAGACCTAAAAAGTAACGCACTGTATAATGGTGTTCCAGGCATGCCCTCTGACTGAAGAGGCTGTGGCCACTTTTCTCCTGCAACAAAATACTTTCGCTTTTGTGAGACTCGACAGCTGCTTCCTATCCAGCAGCGCTGATATTAGTGACGTGGCGGGGGAGGATTTTATACTGCTAAACATTAGTTCCATATGACGTGTGAACAGGAACGCTTTGAGGACGCCTGTAGGATGATGTATCGTAAATGTATCAATACATTTTCAGTATTGTTTCGGGCAATGAGTGAAGCGGAGAACTACTTAACATTTAATAGCAGGGTAATCATGAAACAGTAGCAGGGCCCTCCTGATTAGAGTCTCTGATCTTTTTTAGAGTTTTATTTTCTTTACATTTATGTTCTCCGGTACTCACTGCCCGGGTGTATTTAAGGCAGTATTGTTTAACCAGCTCTGTGAAAACACGAAATGAAATTGCACGGGTGCAAATTTGTGAATAGAATACTGTTTCAAGATCAGAAATGTCAATACTATTGGACTTCTATCACCAAGAGTAATACTTTTAAATGTATACATATTTCCAGATTTAGGTATACAAAAAAAACGGTTAGAGGACTTCATTGTATAAACCGGTAAACACATAGACAATAGGCAACGGCCTTTCTGAAATATTAAACACTGTTTTCATTAATTAAGAGAAACAAGCATCGGCAACGCCAATAGGTCTCGCCTATGCAAAAGCTATTGGCTTTGCCATTTATTTTAGCCATGTTGTACACGAGCGTGGCTGCTGTTCAACATGGCTATAAGTTAGTAGCGTAGAGGAGAGCAGTGTAGAGTGGAGTAGAGAGAAGTGACGTGGAGTTACATAGAGTGTTGTGGAGTGGCGTAGAGTGTTGTGAAATGGCATAGAGTGGAGTGCAGTGGAGTGTCGCTGAGTGGCATAAAGTGGTTTGGAGTGGCGTTGAGTGGCGTAGAGTGTCGTGGAGTGAGTGTTGTGGAGAGAGTACAGTGTTGCAGAGTCGAGTAGAGTGAAAGGGCATAGAGTGGTGGGGCATAAAGTGGAGTAGAATGGAGTGGCATAGAGTGGAGTAGAGTGTTGTAGGGTGGAGTAGAGTGATGTGGCATAGAGTGTCGTAGAGTGGAGTGGCGTAGGGTAGAGTAGAGTGTTGGAGAGTAGAGTGGAGTGGCGTAATGTGGAGCAAAGTGGTGTGGAGTGGCATAGAGGGAGTTGCTTACTGTGGAGTAGACTGGCATAGAGTGGAGTAGATTGTCATAGAGTGGAGTGGCTTAGATTGGAGTAAAGTGTCGTAGAGTGGAGTGGCATACAGTGGAGTAGAGTGTCATGGAGAGAATAGAGTGGAGTAGAGTGGAGGGGCATAGAGTGTTGAAGAGCGTCATAGAGTGTTGTAGAATGGAGTGACGTAGAGTGGAGTAGAGTGGAGTAGAGTGGAGTGGAGTGGAGTGTCGTAGAGTGGAATAGAGTGTTGCAGAGTGGAGTGACATATAGTGGAGTGGAGCAGAGTGTCATTTAGTAGAGTGGAGTAATGTGTTCGTAGAGTAGAGTGGTGTAGAGTGGAGTAGATTGTCATAGAGTGGAGTGCTGTAGAGTACAGTATCGTAGAGTGGAGTGGCATAGACTGGAGTATCGTAGAGAGGACTAGTGTTGTTGTGTAGAGTAGTGTCATAGAGTGGTGCAGTGCAGAGTGTAGTAGAGTGTCGTAGAGTGTAGAAGAGTGTCATAGAGTGGAATGGCATAGAGTGTTGTAGAATGAATTGGCATAGTGTGGCATAGACTGGAGTAGTGTGTTGTAGAGTACAGTGGAGTAAAGTGGCATGGAGTGGCATAGGTGGAGTGGAGTAAAGTGGCATGGAATGGGATAGAGGGAGTTGAGTAGAGTGGAGTAGAGTGCTGTAGAGTGGCATAGAGTGGAGTAGAGTGTTGTAGAGTGGAGTGACATGGTGAGGAGTAGAGTGGCATTGAGTGCAGGGACATAGAGTGGAGTGGCGTAGAGTGGAGTAAAGTTTCCTAGAGTGGAGTAGAGTGGAGTGGAGAAGAGTGGAGTGCCACAGAGTAGAGTGAAGTGGCGTAGCAAGAATGGATTAAAGTGGTGTAGAGTGGAGTAAAGTGTCTTAGAGTGGAGTGTTGTAGAGTGGAGTAGAGTAGAGTGTTTTGCCATAGAGTGTCGTGGCGTAGAGTGTCATGATATAGAGTTTTGTGGCATAGAGTGTCATGAAGTAGAGTGAAATGGCATAGAGTGGAGTGTCGTAGAGTAGAGGGAAGTAGAGCTGAGGGGCATAGAGTGGAGTGGCGTGTTGTAGAGTAGAGTGGAGTGGTGTAAAGTGGAAGGGCATTGAGTGGACGGGCATAGAATGGTGGGGCGTAGAGTGGAGTGGCATGTTGTAGATTAGAGTGCCGTAGAGTGGAGTGGCATAGAGTAGACTGGTGTAGAGTGGTGTGTCGTAAAGATGAGTGGAGTGGCGTGTCACAGAGTGGCATTTCGTAGAGTCTCTTAGAGTTGAGGGTCATAGATTTGAGTGGCCTAGAGTGGAGTGTCATAGAGTTGAGTGGCATAGAGTCGAGTGGCCTTGAGTGGAGTGGTGTGTCGTAGAGTGAAGTGGCATGTTGTAGAGTAGAGTGGTGTGCCATAGAGTGTTTTGGAGTTGTGTAGAGGTAAGTGGCTTTGACTGGTATAGAGCAGAGTGGCGTGGAGTGGCATAGAGTGGAGTGGAGTGGCGTGCCATGTCATAGAATGGAGGGTCGTAGATTGAAGTGGCATAGAGTGAAGTGGCATGGAGTAGAATGGAGTGGCATGTCTTAGAGTGGAGTGGAGTGGAGTGGTGTGTCGTAGAGTGAGTGAAGTCTTGTAGAGTGGAGTGGCACGGCATGGCGTAGAGTGGAGTAGAGTGGCATAGAGTGGCATTGAGTGGAAGGGAGAGGAGGGGCATAGAGTGGCATAGAGTGGAGTAGAGTGTTGTAGAGTTGAGTGGTGTCGAGTGGAGTGACGTAGTGTGGAGAATGTATGG
The DNA here is from genome assembly GCA_963921515.1 of Calotriton arnoldi. Taxonomy (NCBI): domain Eukaryota; kingdom Metazoa; phylum Chordata; class Amphibia; order Caudata; family Salamandridae; genus Calotriton; species Calotriton arnoldi. The sequence continues at coordinate 497,145 of CAWUFW010012491.1, read as the reverse complement.
TATGGTAGCGCACTGCCATTACAGACAACACATTTTCAATTGAAATGACCATTACATTTGCACAGACACGCAGTTTTACTGATAAAACTACACAGTGCACAAACAATGTGTAGAAAATTGCATCAAGTAGTGTATTGATTTGTTTTGATCGTATTTAAAAATTTGTTTCCACCACACTTCAGAATTACAAAAAATTTGCTTTGTTTGTGCTTTCCTAATTCAGATATATTCTGAAATAATTGCACAGTTCATTTACAGGCATTTAAATTTTGTTGTGTGCTAGAAAAAAGCCTTTCCTTTCACAACCCCAATAGCCAGCAAGATTGTCAAATAAATCCTCTCACTTTGAAGTCAGAGAAGGAAAAGTATACACCAAGCTCTCTTAGAGGACAGAGCCTGACATTTGACCTCTATCTTTGAATGTGCAGCAAATGTGACAAGATAAGAACAAAATTTAAAGGCCTGTTTACAGAACGCAAGCGCTGCTGGAAGAATATGAGAAGTGATGGTAAACAGGCAATGCTTCACAGGAGGGACTACACCAAGCTGCATCGCCTTACATAAATAAAGCCAGTAATAGAAAGCAAGCAACTGTGAATTACAAAACACAAAGCCAATGGTCAGTGGCGTAGCTAGGCATTGTGCGCCCTATGGCGGTCCCTGCTTTTGCCACCTGTGGTGGCCGAATGTTAAGAGGGGGATGCTGGCGTTTCCTGCATTTCGTTTGCTGCCTGACGGCCCCATGTAAGAGCAGGGGGGGGAGTCCGCCGCCCCTAAAACTCGTGCCACCCAGGACGTGCCCCCCCCACTTTGCTACACCACTGCCAATGGTAAGCAATTGGCAGAATGCATCTGTAGGGAATCTTTCAGAATCTCCCCAAAAAGTCTTCAGCAAACCAGACAGCTGCCTTGTCTGGTAGGCTTCGACCTAAAAAGAGTGATGTGACCGTTTCCAAATATTGTGTTTACTGTTGTCAATTAACACTTGTATAGCTCACAGTCTGCCATTAGTGTGGCACCGCAACACCTTTTCTAAGTCTGCGGTATGACTTCCAAACGTTTCCATCGAAGACCTGGTTGGTTCTGTGGAGGTTTGTGGTCTGCAGCTAGAGCTGTCTGAACACCTTACCGGAGGAAATCTGAGACAGCGAAGTGACCACCTTCTCCACACAATACAAAGCTTGGGCCTAGTGGGTGAACATGCACTTTAAAAGTAATGTAAAATAAAATATGTACCAATAAAAGTGAAGCAGTGGAAAAAGTCTAAGAGAGCAGAGGACAAGAACTGTTGAATATAAACCGCGTAACAGTTTGTTTTGCAAAAAGGTCCCTATTATACAGGAATAATGAAAGCAAACAACCATATGAGCAAGCCATTAAAAATGCATTGCAAAATCACACAACCCGAGGCCTCAAAAACTCCTCTTGCTCCAGCGCATAAATCTGAAAGGATCAATTCACATTATTTGAGTGAAAAATTCAAAGAAACTCCCCCAATCAGGATGCTCCTGTCAAGTGAGTGTTCAGAGCTGTCACCCCACCACCGGTCAATACACCTTGCAGGTTATACCTGTGAGTTTCCATGGTCATGGAATCAGTTTTCCAATCTTCTATTTCAATTATGCTCTACATTGTTCAAAATGAACACATGAGTTCCAGCAAATATCATAGTTATAGTGAATAATACAGGTTTCAAACGTTTAGTATCCATCATTCTAAATTGAAAAAAACATCTTTGGCAGGCCAGAAAGATGTTGCCCACCAATGCTCCCTTTGCCGTGCAAGATCCTAAAAGCATAGAATGGGGATCAGGTTAGAACTTCAGGCCATTACGGAGAGCCTGAAATCTTCCACCACCCGTGAACAGGTTTCAGGTTTTTCAGGAGAGCAGGACTGGCCTTAGCATTCATAAAGGACATCCTCACGTATGACACTTTACTCAAACCATCCAGGAGTCCTGATACATCTCAGCATGTCAACACTTGAAAAAGTGAACGTGGGTAACAGGAGCAGCTGTAACATGAATACAATCCTTCTTCTTCGACTGCAGTCGAAAGGTTAAGATTGGCTCTTCTGCTTTATCAGCTAGGAAATTTATAGGCGGGGTCTCCGTAGGTTTAGAGCTGTTACTACCTCTGTAAAAGAGATACATGCTTCTTTAGCATGTGTAAACTCACAGCCAGTCTGCATTACCAAACGTAAACAGATGACACACCAGTCCACCTTTGCCTAGACAGCATTCTTGAACATTAAATAGATCACTAGATCAATAAAAGTCTGTGGTATGTCTACTGCTGGGTAAAGGGGGCTTCCTCTGTCTAAAGGTGGTTAAAACAAAGATTCTGGTGACAAGAGGCACAGGTGCTCAGTAGCTTCAAGATTCCATTGTAAGATCAGTCTGTTGTAAGAAAAAAAAAAACTCATCATATGCTTCAGTATTGACCTGACCTTCACCCAACACATTTTGGCCATTGTTAAAAACATCAACCACATGCCTATCATGCTTAAGAGGCCGTATGATGCATGCAAATCATTGAGTAGGCGTCACAAGAACGAAGGTTCTGTCCTGACCAGAGAATTACAAACGAGTCTATGCCCATAAAATGAACTGCAAAGCCTCCAGGGGAGTCAAAAGCAAGTTGTGTCTGGACAAGGGAAATATGGTCCATCACTCTGCCACAGTTACCTTTTGAGAGAGGATGCCATAAAGTTCCATATTAAGAGTCTAATCACAAAGCCATGCTAGACTATGTCAAAAGGTACTCCTGTAGTACAACTCCATGTACTCTTACCTGCCTTTCTGAATTAGACCCAAAACATCAACAAGCATTGGCATAGCCAATAGGTCTCGCTTTTGGGACCTTATAAGTATTTAGTTATGCAGCACAATATCCCTGGTGCAACAACATCAACCGTTGCATGGCTAAACACTTATAGGGTCCCCAAGGCGAGACCTATTGGCTATGCCAATGCTTGTTTGAGGTCTCATGCCTCTGCTCACCAGAGCCGCCTCCTCAGACATGGCCCTTTACCTAATCTTGACCCAGGCTGTTCCGCATCAGGATACTGTTAGCGCTTTTCATCATGAAAATTTGGGGCCCATAAAGCGCTATCTGATTAATTGAAATCTACAACTGAGGCTAGTCGATGAATCAATACATTTAATAATGTGAAGCACATTATGCCCCATAAGGAAGACAGAGTTATTGAGGTTCAAACCAAAAAGATTTATTTAAGGTTAAACGGTTTACAGATAAAAAAAATCAATCAAATTGGTGTTAATTAATTATCAATACATGAATGCATTCGTAAATTTGAAGTCCAAATCAATCAGTCATATAAGCCAGAGGATGAGTTATTATAAAGTCACCTCAAATAGAACAGTTAACTAATCCCCGCTCTGCTCTAAGTTATGTCAAAAGTGGACAAAGAGTGTCTGCAAAAAGTGTTTGAGCTATCTTGTACATTGCACTCGCTTAAATCAACAATTCTAACAATTGATACACCTACTCACGGTTCCCATAAAACGCTCAAATCAGGTTAAAGCATAGACGTAAAATTTAGAGCTCCATAACCTCCAAAATACAGCTTCTCTAAACGTCCTTCAAACTTAGTTATCTGCAACAAAACAAGATTCATTATACCAGCCTGTACTCTGCAGGTGTACTGGTGCAACCAATTAGGTCATTCTAAAGTTATCACGTAAAAGAAAACAATTCACACTGGAATGAAAACAAAACACATTGTGTTTGATAATGCGTACTTCAGCTTCTCCCAGAAATAAAATGCACACGTGTATGTAACAAAAAGGCAACCAGACGTTAAATCTATTTTAAAATGCAGGCTGTATTAGCTATGGTGAATTTAAATATGAATAATTCACAGTCAATACATTTGTGTGTTTACATATTAATGACGATAAAATCCAAAACATTTAATATGAACAAAAAAAACTTTCAATACCCTCCTGATTGAGTTGTGCGCGCTACAAATCTCCACAACATAATGTAATAAAACTTCCGCTCATTCCAGTTGTCCCCCTCTTTTAACTCTAATTTTCCACATTCTGGTTGTCCACTTCCAAATCCTGTCAGGTCTTTTCAGAAAAAGGATTAATATTGCTTTCGTATCTGTTCCCACATGGGGACACATGTTGGGAACGAAACCCACTCTGGAATTAGTAAATTATGGACATATGAAATTTTAACGTTTTATCGTGGTCGTGGTCTATCAGCTCTAGCGCCCTGAGGCTGTCTGTGTATATGAGGTGCTGTGCAAACAGCAGGCCGGCATCTCTGGGTGCATTTGTACAGCGTTACTTCCCGCCTTCAGCGCTGCGGCGGTGAAGTGAGCCAGGCGGCGCTCCAGAGAGTGCTAATTAGGTGCAATGTAGCACGAGGCGCAGTGCAGTCTTCGGGTTGGTATAATCAAGTGCTTGCACTAGCCCTCCCGCTCCCCCATGCCTCTCCTCTCTTCTTCCTATTTCTTCACCCCTCCAGGAAACAGCTTGTTTGAAGGGGCGGTCTTTGATGTGTGTTTGTTTTAGGGAGGCAGAAGGCCTCGTGCCCCCTTTGTCAGTGGGAGGGGCTTCGACAACTGCTCAACATGAAGGGGTTTGTTAGGGAGGTGTCAGGCTAGACCTGCTAGGGTTGTGGGGGAAAGAGGGGGGGGCGTACAGGCGCAGGAAGGTGGGAGATAGACACAACACACGCTAGGATCGGAGCAGCACAACACCCGTGGCCAGCTCCATTCAGCCGGTAAGTGTACGCGAAAATTGGGTCTGGGGAGATGGATTTAACAGGAACCTATGAATTCTACATCCTGTTGCCAAAGTTGGAGGGTAAAGTGAGCCGTTTGGGAGGAGAAGGGAGCTGTTTGGTCCCCCCCCCCCCCTACAGAATGCAATACAATGAACGTTTATTGGTTTAACGCGCAGACATATGGGATGTAATGCATTTAAAAGTGTTGCTAGTATACACGGTGCTGCTGTGAATGAAGGAGCCTTGCAGATTTTGATCGTTCTTTCCCTCCATCCTAAATAATACACAGTACTGTTGTGCACTTGTTTCCTTTTGTGAAGCTGGCGAGATAGCTTATTGGGTTTGAGTGCCTGCCACAGAGAACAGTATGTGTCCCTCGTGTCAGACTAGTTAATTACTAGCCCGATGCACATGTTATAACCTGGCTTAGAAACAGTACTGTCCAGACTAAAACAGAAAATACACAAGCAGTTTACTAGGAAAGCTCTTACGCAACCATCTATTTATTTAGAATTTTAATAGAGTGCAGTGAGTCTCCTTTTTGTATTGTTTTTTCCACTGATTGCAAATGAGGGGAAAAGGGCAATTTCTAGGGTTCTTTTCAGTATATCAACTATTAAAACCAAGTCACAGCAGAAATGTCAGAAGGCACTTTAAAAATACCAGCATTGGCCGCGCGGCCGTGAAAGTGAAAGTAATCGTGAATAAGCGGGTTTTGAAAGTGCAAACAGTGGCTTTTGCTGGCGACCAGCTTGCGTTCACGCGAGCGTCCAGATGGCGAGGGAAGTCATATGGCGCCTGATCGCGCGTGCACGCTCGCGTGAACGCAGGCTAGTCGCCAGCAAAAGCCACTGTTTGCACTTCCAAAACCCGCTTACTAAAACTCTCGCCAGAGCAGCGCATGCGCTGGCTCAGGCGAGACCTAAAAAAGGCAGTAAAATGGGACTATTCAGTACACGAACATGCCTTTATGAACAGACACCTTTCTATTTTGGAAGTCATTCCTCTTGTGGCAGTTTAAATACTTTCTTGCCTAAAGTTCTGGAAACATATTATTTCCATGCTACAAAATAGAATCTTGCTGCCATATGCTTTTCATTATGAGAGAGAAACACAAAGTAGAGCAGCCAATGGGATTTGTAGAAGCCATAAAATGGGGAAGAAGGAAATCGGGAAGTAGTTGAAAGAAACTAACAGGACGTCGTCCAGTTTAAGAATACTGCACATGCTCCAAATCTGGAATTTCTGTTTCTTGAGAAGTTAAAAATTCAGGATGGACTGAAGGGAAACAATGCTCTATTGACTTCCAGTTGGACAAACACTGATGCTTAAAACCAAGACGTAGGACATCACAGGCGCCAACTTCCTGCACAAGTGTCTCCAGATACACCCCTTGTTGAAGAACAAGGCTGGCAGTGCCAGGCGCATCACTGAAGTCAACAACAGACGAAAGCACCGTGATATAAAACCATCAAGGTTCATGGGCACTGCCCATAGAATGCCCTGGGTGCCCACGTAGGGCTGTGCCCCACCTCTCCTCTTCAAGAATTGCACATAAACTTACATTTACACTGAAGCATGCACCTCTACTCAGAAGCGCAGAACAAAAGCATAGGACAACATGTATGAAAGGATGGTATAAATCTCCCTACAAATAAGCATTGGCATCTCTATAACAGTGTGTTCGTGCACTGGACAAGAAACCAGCACTTGTTGTCTAAGCCTTGTGGACTATAATAATAATAATACTATTAGTAATAATAACAATAATAACTGTGATAACTATAAGTATTGATAGTAATAATACATTAGATTATATTTTATTGTAGGTATTTGATATAGTGCGACCCCAACACTAAAGACCATCAGAGCGCTCCCAACTCTAAAGAGCTTCAGGGCGCTTTACAAACAACATTTTTATTGCAGCAGGAGCATCTCAAGATGAAATGCTGCTCATAAAAGCTTTCAAAATCGAGCATGAATAAGGGGCAGGGTGTGGAAACATGTCATGGGGAGAGTATTGGACTCCAGCATGGAAAAACTTTTCTTTTTTAAACATTAAACAAGCTTATGTCACATTAGACATATTTACAGAATCGGGTACTGAAAGATAAAGTGTTTATGACAAGAATAGCGCATTTTTTATGGAGCTGGGATTGTTATAAATAGTGTTATTAATATTATCACTTAAGGTAGGTGATCCACTGACGGTCTGAGCTATTCTTGACACAGATGCTTGGCTCTGGCTCAGCTCCAGGCCCACTTGGACCCTCAAGCCCAAAACGAGCCAAACTTTCATGTGGGTTCTCCCTGCAACCCATCTCATGCACAAAGAATCAAGGACAAAGCATTAACCGTTGATGTAAAAGGAGAGAGAAGAAGAGACCTGTCAGCAGACGAACTGCACAATGTGAAACCAGGAAACGTAGGATCAATCCTGGCTTCCCTGCTTGCCCAAATTGTGTGACACTAGGCCATTATCTCGCGTGTGCTTGATTTAATATACTACGACGTTGCTCCATGTATAATTTTAAATCTAGGCCACATATAGGGTGCACATGACAACTGACTTACTTACCCCTTCAGTTGTTCATTAATGACATTGTCGACAGGGCGTGGTCATGAATTTTTCTAACTTCTAAGGTCAAACTATCACTTTTAATACGTCTCTCAAAGCAGTGATATAATATGGTGTGCTACGGTGAAACGCTACTGCATGTTAAAGCAATACACTTTTTGGAATTCTGAAACCAAGCATTTTCATGGCTCGGCTCGTGCAAGGGCTCTTAGAGTCAAGGCCAATCCAGACCTTTGGCTCCATTCTGGCTCGACTTTCCCTATTAATGTTTTGATTTGCCGACTTCTAATTATTACAAGCTATGACTGCATGTTTAGGAGCACGTCACGTGTTATCATAAGCAGTGTATTTGTGTGGCACGAGCCGACGGAAGCCTCACATGATAAATGATGCTGCTTGAATCAAGTGTATTTGCGTGGCACGATAACTCCTCCTCCGAGAATGAGCGCTGTGAGGTCGCAGGGTCCGCCGGCGGACCCACCAGCGCCACCTATGATCTGAGGCAGGCTCAGCACAGGGCTGGAGGCGCAGGAGGGAGGCCTGCAGTGCTCCGTGGCTTGGCATTGACAGCTCAGCATGAAACCCGAGGCGGGGCCGCGGGATGACGGGGCTCCGCCCCCTCTGTCACGGCCCACTCGCCGCCATGGGAGGGATCGGCGCTGGTCTCGTACACTAGGAAGTGTCCGATGCTGAAAGCTTTCTGCAAACAAAAGTCCTCCCCGCGCATTCGGGACCCCCAGACAGCGCGTGCCACCCGCCATGCCAGGTCAGTGAAACTCACAGGGCAGGGAGGGACTGGGACTGCAGAGGAGGGAAGTGCAAGGAGGGAGAGTCGGGAAAGCAGGCAGCCTTCATACCGGACTGACGTCCCAGCAAAGCTTTGTCAGAGCCGTCGGGCAGTGCCATCTGCCCTTGGCCCAGCCTTGCCAAGTCTGCACTAGCAGCCTTCCAGGCGCTGGCACGGGGTGCTGCATATGCCTCAGCTATTCACACACCAGCCTGACTCAACACCACCTACCACACTCCCACTGGACTCACTAAGTGCGGTGCCAGGTTCACTCCAGCCAGGCTCAGAGGAGACAGGGGCAGATGTTGGGGTCTAATGCAGGTTTGCAGACAGTGGCAGGCATCTGCCCAACCAATCCAGACTCTGGAAGTGGAGTTTCCCCCTGTCCCGGGCAACTTTCAGCCTACACTGCTTTGGCAGTGTCAAATGCCCCTGTCTCTGCTGTGCAAGGTGACGTGAGCCAGCGCTCTGCCCGTGCCCGCTACGCCCCAGCTTCAGGCAAGAGTTACTTTGCCATTCCTCGCTCATTGGCAAGCAGACTCTTCCCAGACATGCTCAGGCGGTGCCACCTTCACAGCCAAGCGCTGCTGGTGTCAACTGCACCAATCCACACCCTGGATCCGGCATTATTCGCTGCGTGTGTCAAGGTCATGCCGTGTCTTGGTTCCAGCACGACCCGAGCAGTCAAGCCTGCCTCGTCCACCAGAAACCAGCCTTCTCTCCAGTTAGACAGAGGTAGTCAACCACCCACCCCAATCCGATCATGTAACCTGCATTCCACTTTTCTTTTGAGTTTAAGGAGCTTTATTGAAACAAAAATTATAAACATAGGTACAGCATATAGCAAGGCTTATAAGAAAATTAGCCTTAGATTAACAAATTGAATAAATGATTTGATGTAATAAATGACAAATAAAAGACTATCTTAAGTATACAAATATTCCAAGAAAAAGAAAAGCAATAATAAAAAATTGTACCTAAAGACAAAATAGCATTTTACATTTTGAGTTTTGGGCAGAAAAAGGAAGAACTAAAGAGGAGGGGAAGAAAGAAAAGAAAATACTAACAGGTTCTTCTGGCCGTGCCTGTCTCCTCCTGGCCCTAACAGGGCCAGCTTCGTCTCCCGGTCAGTTGTGGCGCCCACCTGCTCCCACCACCTATCCAGACCAGAATAGTGCCCGGCTCCCTCCCGTTGCCAGGTTACTGCTATCTAACAAACCTCCAAGGCATGTGTCATCAGTTTGTAGACTGAAGAAACCACGGGGCGTCCCCGCGTTCTCTGATCCTGAGTATCGGAGCACTCGAAATTTTCAGCCAGGAATACAAGACTCGAACATTCCGCAAAATATGGAAACATTTTCCAAATATCTCGCCCACGAGGCCTTTCTTTTGTTGCTTGTATTTTTTTTCTGTTGGGATTTGAAGTGGCAGGGTGGCTTTTCTGCTGTTTGCCGTCCCCGTGCTTCTTGACTTTTGGCTTCCTCGTTTCTTCAGACACCCTGTTTGCCCAGAGGTGAGACCCACTTGGGAGTCCGGCGCCGATTGGTTGAGACCCTCTATGTAAAGTGCATCACTTGCCCTTGCGTGTCTAGAAAGCGGCTGTGAGGTAGAGTACACACGAGGGCCGAAAGTACCCCGAGGTGAGAGGTGTGATGAAAACTGCAGGGCTCACCATTAGTTCACATGTTTTATATGGTAAACGGCCTTCATGAGGGCATATGTAACATGCCAGTAGTCTAGCCATGTTTTATATATGCATTGTTCAGTGTACAAAGGGCACGTTTTATTGTACAACCATGGTCACTTAATATGCAATGGAAGCTCGGTACACGCAGGCTCATCCAATCCCAGAAGTTCTGCAAGTTCCTTGTAGACTGGCCCATAAACGGCCTTTTTAAATATAATGCAGCAATTTCTTCATGATCAAACTATATACTGTAAACATTAAACCAACAATAACAGACCCAAGCGCTTTGAGACAGAAGTGCTGCTAGAACATCCCTTTGTTCCAGCTACCCTGGAGTTTAGCCACTTTCTAAATTCTGATTTTGGGAGAAAATGGGTCCCAGGGATTTGGAGATACAGTGATTTGCCCGATAAAACCCAATGCCCTCAAACGGGGGCACTCATTCTCCTGCTGCCACAGCCGTGTATATTTTGGTCTATAGCTGTCGTGTGTGGTGTACATAGTGTGTTGAAGCACATTAGTGTATGTATTACGTGTATGTAGGATTAATTTATTTGTATAAATAATGTTTTAGCGAGCAGTAAACATCAGGAACCTTTCCACTTCTGGCCTCTTGCCTTCAAACTACAGAAAATACACACCTCAGAAGTTCAGGAATTCAATCTTTTCTAAAGCGCAGCACTATCACCCCTAGGAGTATCTAGGCGCTGTGAATTAGTAGGACATGTGAGGTAATAAGAAGCTCTTCAGAGTTGCTTTTCTGAGAGATGTAGAATGTAATTTTTATAGTTTCCTGGCAGGGCACCCCCGATTTGTGTTGTGTTGTGAGGTATTAGGAAGGAGGGGGAAAAATAACTTCAGTTCCTTAGAAGACTGACCTGATGCCAGGCTGCTTCGGTTTTGGTGTTGACTTGTTGAGTCTGGAGTCTTGAGTGAGTCAATGGGGAGGCTCAGGGACTTGGCATAAGGAGATGGTCAAACATCTGTGAGCGCCATGTTGGTGGCCATGTCTTAATCCTCGATCTATGGTTGCGGTTGCTCATGAGACATCTAACATCTGAAATTGGATTGTATGTGAAGGTGTCTTCAGTATTGGACATTGCTAAGTGACATCAGTGCAGTGGTGTATTGAATTTCCTTGATTGCCTAGCTGGAACGCTGGAGCACGAGGCAAAGATTGGGTGTACATTTCTGCAGGTAGCAATGTGGTGTAAAATTGCTTTTACATCATTTTCGAATTGTCTATTAGCTCTTGAAGGAAGCCCTTCCACTCGCCCAACAATTTTAGGGAGCTCTCTCCATATTCAAACTTTGAAACACAATTAACTGCGCTCTGTTCAGGAGAACATTTGTATGTGTTGCTAGGGTCAAGCACTGGTAAATTGTTAGTGAATACCACAAACATATGAATTTGTGGCCGTGCATCAGCATTTACATGTAGACCCACCAAAAAACAAGCATTGGCAAAGCTAATAGGTCCTGTGTTGACCACAAGTTTTTTGGCTTTGAGCGTTGTTTGTTTTATCATAGTTTTTGCAAAACTTTGTTCTTGGAAAACCTGCCTGGCAATAGCATCATCAATCTAAAAAAAATAGCTACAAGCAAAAATATTTTTGGTCTCAAAAAGCACACATTGCCATACCAGTCCCTGGCACTTGGGGAAATACTTTGTGTGTGTGTGTATGTGTCCCTTGTAAAAGGACAGCATGTCATCACTCACAGTGAGGTTAGCCAGTGGCTGAGGTAGGCTGAACTATTGCCTTATGCTGTATGCTGTAGTGAGTGGAAGGAAAACGGGAATTACATAATAACAAGTCAATGGATGAAGATGGCTAGCTGAAAGCCCCTACATGCAAGTATACTTTACATATAATTGTAGCAAAATCCAAAGGTTTTGAACTAACTCCAAACCTAGAAAGCAAGCATTTGCAAAGCCAGTAGGTCTTGCCTTTGGGACTCGTTGGCTTTGGCAATGGTTTTAGGCATGCTACACAGTAGCCATGCGGTGCAGCATCCTATTTTTCTTTTTGTTTTTTTTTGCTTGCAGATCTGAGTTGGATTAGTTAGAAAAAAAAGTAGTTCTAGTGGAGGGAAGCAACATGGGGTGGGGCAAGCAATGTGGGGGAAAGCAACACGGAGAGGGGAAGAAATGAGAGGGGATGTGTGAAGCAACGTGGGGAAGAGGGGAGCAACAAAAGAGGCGACAACACAGAGAGGGAGTGACACAGAGGGGAAAGCAACAGAAGGGGATTGCGGTTTGGGGTAAGCAACATGAAGGGTGCAGGAAATGAACAAGAGGAGGGTGCAGACGGAGTGACAGAGGAATGTGGGGGTAGCAAAGGAACAAGAGAATGTGCTCTGAGAAGGTGGGAGGAAAAGAAGACAACAGTAGGGGGCAGCATCCAGGGAGTGAGTAAGATGTGTACGTGGGCAAGAGCAAGAAAACACACAACTCTCATAGAGTGCTTAAACAAAAAGAAAAAAGTAACACCTAAAAAAGAGCTGTGGAAGGACACAAGTAATGAGCCCATGCTTCTGGGGGGGAGGTGGGTTAATCCAAGAAGAGGAAGTGAAGCCCACACGTGCCAAAGAATTAGAAGTAAGCAAATAAGAGCGACAATAAAGCCCAGCACTTGTAAGTAATGGGTGGGCTCTAAGCCTACTGTAAGGTAACAAAATGTTTCGCAACAGACAGCGCATATGCTGTCTGAGACTTGACCCAAAAATGACCACAGATCCACCACTAACAATGGATTTGTGAAAGCGGAAATTCTACTAGCCTGATGGAATTTCTGTATTAGAAAATATACTTTTTGCAAAGGATAAAAGAACACGTGCAAAGTTTTTTGCCCACCAAATTTCTTAATGGGTGGCCAAAAAGCTTTAAGAATTGGCCCACTATTGTTTGTCTGAGAGGACGGAAGGAAGCAGTTTGCAGCCAGTTTGGACACTATCCTTGTTTGTTCAGTGGAGCACTAACTATGCCGGAGGTCATGGATAACTCCAAGATGATGAGGAGACACAGGTCCCCTTTGTTGAGGCACTTAGGGGCTTTGTTAGTGACCTGCTTGGTTGCAATCTTGATACCTTACCTGTGGCAGAAGTCAGCGAGACTGTGTATGAGTCAAATTGTAAACCCAGCTGTATTTGTGTACAATAGCATGTATATTATATATGCATAGATGATGTACATTGAACAGCTGTCCTTGTGCATGAATGCATAAAGGTGCATTTGTTGTGGTTCATTAGTATACATTTGTTTACCAGTACATGTTTGTGTATATGCCGTGCGTCTTATTTTATGTGAGTGTCATGCTGTGATTGTGTTGTGCCTACACAGGACCCTGCTTTGTGTATTCGGAACACCTTCTATCACCAGATAGTAAGTCTTTGTATGCAGCATGTTGTGTAAGTTTGCCGTTCTCTGTCTTCTCTAATATAAAGGGTTTGGTTAGCACACCTATAGTCACACGGTACATGAGGATCACAACTCCATATACAATGGTCTCCGATATGCTAAAAGAAAAATGTAGCTAAGTCCATCAAAGTACTTGGTGGAGTAAATTCATTAGATCAGTTCTGTTGCTTTGGAACTTAAGAAGACAGGAGACAAACTTTTCTAAGCAACTTTTGTTTGCAAAGTTTCGGTGCAAACTTCGATAGACGTATGTCAACACGGACCCCCACGTAGTCAATCAAGATAAAGGGCCATTTACTAGTCTCAAGAGTGAAGTTCCAGCGCCCTGATCCCCACATTGTGGACATTCCATTCTTAAATTCCAACTCGTCAAGCTACAGACCCTCCCATGCGACCCATCAGACTCCCAGCAAATGCAGAAGCAGCAAATGTCTGGGGGGAACATGAGATTCTGAGAAAACTACGAAAATGCCTACAAACCAGACTGGCACTGGAGATCTGCCTACACACCACTTGCAAAAGTCTTGCTTTTATGTGTTCCGCAAATGTGCTTTTTAGGTCTCGCCTGAGCCAGCGCATGCGATGCTCTGGCGAGAGTTTTAGTAAGCGGGTTTTGGAAGTGCAAACAGCAGTTTGCTGGCGACCAGCTTGCGTTCACGCGAGCGTGCACGCGCGATCAGGCGCCATATGGCTTCCCTCGCGATTACTTTCACTTTCGCGGCCGCGCGGCCGTGTCAGTTTCACGGCCGCGCGGCCATTCCTTGTTTGTTGTGGCGCTTGTTTTCATTTGGCCACACCATATATTCAGCATACGGCATTCGTGTTCTGTATCTCTCTCTTTCTCTGTACACAGCTAGCATCAATGGAGCCTGCTTCTGGGAAATATTTTTTCTTGTTTCGTTTTCCACGTTTGCAAAACTGCTTGAAAGACAGAGCGAGAGCGCACCGGCACAGCTCTTCCTTGCCACGAGGGAAAGAAACCCTCTTGTACGGGCATTCTGCTCTGCTTCCCTGTCACCTCTTTCTGCATGTTGGAATAGCAGCCGCGTTACAGCTTGCAGCATCCTGCTTTGACGGCTGTGCTTGTCTCTCATTCAGCTTCTCTTTCCTCCCTAGCTCTGCTTCCCCTGGCCTCATTTCTCTTCGGTGCCCTAGCTCTCAGTTACTTACTTTCCCCACGCTTCTCTGCGTCCTTATTTCACGCCACCGCCCTCTGATCCTTTTCTCCACAGCTCAGGGTCTGCTCTCCTTCTTGTTCGACTTCCCAGCATCTCCCCAGCACTGCCCTTCCCCCTCCGGCTTGCTTTCTTCTCAGCCCCCCCAGTCCTCGTTCCTCTGCGCCAGGCCATGTCATGCAGCAGCCGGCGCTGGTGGCAGGCTTTGGCCTGGTTGCAGACGGCCTGCCTGCTGATGAGCTTGGTGGACTGCAATGACGCGCCGCCGGTGCTGCTGGACGACGTGCATGTGGAGCGCCGCTCCGTGCCTGATGTCTGCCCCCGAAAGGTCGCAGTCGGCGACTTCGTGCGCTACCACTACACCTTCCCGGACGGCAGCAAGTTCGACTCCAGGTGAGGAGGGGAGGCGGGAGGGCTCGTAAAATGACTGGTCACCAGGCGCCTGGATGTCACTAAAGTAATCTCACATGTGGCTATTTCACATGCTTTCCAGTCAGCCCAAGTCGCTTTGGACTCATAAAGCCTCGCTAGTATAACATTAGTTTCCATGATACTGAAAATGCCTCGAATCTCCCTAGAAGTGATTCAATTAATCCAGCCCTGAAATGAATACGTATTTACAATCTGACTTTCTGAACTGCGTCACAGTGCAAAGGGTAAGGACTCGGATTAGACGTATATATCGTTCCCACAGAATCATCCCAGCTATAGGTATAAGCTGTTAAAACCAACAGGACCTCCCCATTGATGCTTGCGCTGCGACATACCGAACCCCCCCTGATTTTTCTGCTCCTCATCACCTCATACTCATGCGCTTCTTGACTGTATTGAGTCCTCAGAAAATCATTGTTTACAAGCTGCGCGGCGAACTAAATAGAACTTTAAAAACACTCCTTCTGAAATGTAAGGACAAAGCAGTTGCTCTGGAATTCATTAAAATCTTGAAACACATCGGCCCAAGCAGACCGTCCGCTCCATGGACACCTTATAACAAGCATTGGCATAGCTAATAGGTCTCGCTTTTGGGACCTTATAAGTATTTAGTTATGCAGCACAATATCCTTGGTGCAACAACATCAACTGTTGCATGGCTAAACACTTATAAGGTCCCAAAGGCGAGACCTATTGGCTATGCCAATGCTTGTTGGTTTGGGAGTTGTCTCGAGTCTATTTTTTAATGTAAACCTGTAGCTTAACACCACGGATTTTTTTAAACAAGTAAAATATATACACGCAACATTGTCAGGATGACATTCCTGCACGGTTTACATGCATTATCTGTAGGTTATGTCAACAAGAGTGTATTGACATCTGGGAGAGGAGTTGGCCTAACGGCTAGGGCTGTCGACCTCCAATCTGGGGAACTGAGTTCGAGTCTCGGCAATGACGCTACCTAACAAAAACAAGCATTGGCATAGCCAATAGGTCTCGCCTTTGGGACCTTATAAGTTTAGCCATGCAGCAGACACGTCCAGTGGGTTTCGCAGTGGCGACAGGTGCAGACTGGTTCCCTTCAGCTCCGAGGTGTATAGTGCAGAAAAAAGAAATGCATGCGGCCTCCCCAAGCGGCCAATGCTGTGTGCTAAAGCATGGCTGCTGCCCATAATAAAGCATGCACAATAAAGCGCATGAAACCAATGTGTAAAAAACAAAAGCACAGGAAAGGGGGGAGTTTACATAATGGGGTCTTCCTGATGAAATTAAAACTATGGATGTGAGTGAAAGCCATTTTAGGCAGCCTGCTCCTTTGTGCCCCCCTGCAGGGGGTTTCGCAGCGGTGACGGAAACAGACAATCAGTTTTAAGATGCCGTGCAGAAAAAAGAAATGCGCGCAGCCTCCCTTACAAACGCGATCCGGAAGCGCTAATATTATTGACAAATGACATCCTTTAAATGAGCAACAACAGAAGACGAACCTGATCCGAGGTTAATTCACGGATGACCCGTGTAAGTAAGTAACACTGACAGGCAATTACCGTACCTGCTCCTCCGCAGTACTTTCAATCGGTACTCGTTTTAGCTGCACGTCGGGTCATTTAAAAAAATCTGCTTTCAAATTCTTAATGGTCCCAAGTGCCCCCAACGATGCACCCCCACCTCCCAAGACCACACCTACTTTACTGGTCAGCTCTGCCGTCTAGGAAGACTCGGTGAATGCCACGTTATTTATGTGTATGTTGCAGCTAATAGTTGCAGATAGAGTTGTCTCTCCGTGACAAAAGTTCAGGAGCATGATTCTTATACATCATTAATCAGATTCAGTCTGCAACCTTCCCCGAAATGACAAAGATGAGCCTCTGCCAGATTATGCCCGAGGAGGAAGTGCTGCTGCTGCCGAGGAAAGAAAGTTCACCCCTCTGCGTACTGTTTTCTTCATTCGGTCTCTCCTCCATGTTCACTGTAAATGCACCTCGACACTCCCAATTTAAACAAAAATGATTGCAGTTGGAACGCAAATCCGGGCAGAGATTTACTGCTAGCATGTCATCCATAAATTGTGAGTGGGGCTGGGTGGTAGCCTAATGCAGCAGTTGGTGATCTGGAGAGATCACATGGGATAGGGAGGGAGGGCGTTCAGGGCCGGAGTCCTTGTTGCCGACGACCAGCTTTGGGCTGAGAGCCGAGAGCCGAGATGGGATAGGGAAGGAAGGCCAGGCAGGAGAGTTGTTAAGACCTGTGCTCATGTTAAAAAAAAAAAATTTAAAACGCGCCGGGCGCCGTTTTATTAAACAAAACAGGGCGCGCGCCTCCTGCTGTGGGCTGAGATGGGACAGTGTGCGGCGGCAGAAAGCATCAATTAAAACAAAAAAGTGTTCTCCCACAATCGTGAGTGGGGGTGGGTTGTAGCCTAATGCAGCCGCTGGTGGTCCTGAGAGATGACAGTGGATAGGGAAGGGAGGGCATGCAGGGCTTGAGTCCTTGTTGCCGACGACCAGCTTTGTGCTGAGAGCCGAGAAGGGATAGGGAAGGGAGGCCAGGCGTGAGAGCTGTAAAAAAAAAAAAGCACGGAATCGAAACGGAGGAGCGGGGGCGAGCGAGCGCGGCAGCCTGCAAAGCAGTCCCAAAACGCTCGTGCGTCGTGGCTGGCCTTTGGATGAGTACGCGCGGCAGACATGTGTTTCCACTTATCGCGCCCGCGTCTGGGCACGATAATTGGAAACACATGTTTGCCGCGCGTACCCATCTCAAAAAGGCCAGCCACGACGCACGAGCGTTTCTTGGACTGCTTTGAAAACTCACTTACATTAAGTCTTCGCCTCTAAGCAGCGCTTGCGCGCTACTCGAGGCTCGACCTAATGAATGTGTCCTCATGTAACGCAACTGGTGCTATGTAAAGCGCTCTGATACCCTATATATACTTCGGGTCAAGTTCACGCTATATAAAACGCCGTAAAAATAAAAATCTGTAGATTTGCCTGTATAAGTTTTAATGTATGTAGCTTAATAAGGCACAAGGCATTAAAGGACCTTAATTGAGCACCAAATTAAATTACACAATGTCGATATTTTTTTAAAGCATGGGGAGATTAAGCGATTTTCCCCGAATCACAGGATGTTGAGCCGACCCTGGGATTCGAACCTGTTTCCCCGGTTCCAAAGTCGACATCTTTGTTGGTATGCCACACCTCCGCTGGGCGGGAGGTGCTCTGCAGTGTGTCTACATACACAGACGGCTTGTTTATAGTTTAGAGGCTGTTTCCCTTTATTAATTGAAGTATCCTGATCACTCTAATATGTTTCTGTCACTCCCGAGCACATTTGGCCCATTCCTTTCAAAGGAACTCTGCTCGGCTCTGGCCCTGAATGGAGGTCAGGAGGGCGGAGCCAAATCAGAGATTGTAGCCCGTGTCTGGAAGGTGGTGTGTGTGATCTCGTCTTGTCATGGTTTGTCTAGTTTTCTGTAGGCTGCTAATAATGTCTGTCCTTGTCTAGTTGGTGAATGAAGGGTCGTGCCGCACACTGATGGTTGGGTGTGATGGGGTTGAATGCTGATCCTATAAAGCACAGTTTTGGTTAAAGTATTGCCTGTGAGATTTTTGTCGTTCCCATAATTTCATGGTAGTTTGGTTGTCCCTTTAGTGGAAGTCAGATCTGTGCTTTTCTGGGAGCCAGTGAGGTGCTGTTCTCACTGGTAGTTTCAAAGTGTATTCATTGTGCTTGCACCGATGACAACTTTAATGTGTGCAGTCACTGGAAAAAATGTGATTTGAGCAGTCAGTAAGTATCTATTTGCCACATTTGCCACTTAATCTGTCATCTCTTGCATAATTTGCCGAATTTAACAAACATCTTTCTAACGCGAACATTTTTTTTTAAAATTTCACTATTAACACAGTTTCATGTTCACCTACACATAAATCACTTCACGAGTCATCCGGTGAGTGGTCTAATGTTTGTCTGCATCACTCTGAGCGTAAAGCGATACCTCAAAAGCAACATGCTTTGTGGGGGTTAAGATAGTTATTCATAACCATGTTTCATAGTTTATCTGTGTGAACACTTAACATTCGTATTCTCTGCCTATATCAAACTCTGGACGCAACTGTAATTGATTTGTGGGTCACTTGTTATTTGAGAAAATAATCCCCAGGTTGTAGTCATAAAGTTTGCTGAGAGTGTTCAGTGACAATGTTTCTGTAGCATGTTGTCTGATGTGTATGTCTGCAATGGCTTTATGTTTGATATTACACATACGAGGCGTCACTTTTTTCTTTGTATGGATTCGGTCTATTCTTGTGACAAGTTTTGATAATCAAGGGGATTGTTGCTTGTGGAAATTGTGTTCTGAGTGCGTTCATTTGTGTTTGGGGATGTGATATTGACATGCTTTGTACCTTGTAATCTCTCCTAAACGTGGCTTTATTTGTGATCCATTACCAAACCTGGCTCCTGGAGAACAGCTGATCCCTCACCGCCATAGGCTTGTGTTGGCTCACGCCGGCGAATGTCCAGAATAAAGGGATGGTCACTGCCATCATGGCTGCCATGAGCAATGTGTGTGGATCCACTCATGAGAACTCCAAACTCAGGAACTCTTGGCCAAGTTCTAGATGTATGCCTAGTATCTCAAGTATGTTTGGACATGCAAGAAGAAGTAGCTTTGAGGAACAGACACTAACCCAACATGGCGACAGTTTGTAGAAACACAAGTTCTTGAACTCTGGATGTTTATTTTCCAAGCACAATATACTTTATGTGGGCAATTGTGTTTGTGATTTGCTGGACTCGTCCTTCCTTCTAGGTGCTTCAGTAAGAATGGCCATCAGTTCTTTCAGGGGTTGTTTCTGTAGATGGGGCAGTCGTACTCCACTCTCGTAAAGCACATCAGTGGCTTGAAGTCTCTTGGAATGGGTCACTAGTCCTGTTCAATACTCACGGGGGGCTCAAGGAGGTCTGGCTAATTACTGTCTTCTGGGTCAATCAAATAGTTTTGGAATGACCTGGAAGCTTTGGTTCTTAAGCTTGTGCTTCTTACATCTTTGGGATGCATACTAGGGAATGTCTCTTAAAGGTGCGTGCCCTTTAGTCAATCTTTTACAACGACACCCTGGAGAATCTGGGAACACTTCCCCCATGTGCAAATAAGAAAAACAGGCTAACTTGTCCACGTGTGGGTAGTAAACAACAGCCGTGCATAGATGGCGTGAAATGCACCCCTCATACCCTACCCTCTGGATCACTGCACCAGCTGTATTATTGATAGCTATGGCCCTGTTCAGATGACAAAAAGGGCCACATTTATTGTTTGGCAAAGCAGCCCTAAATTATCGATGCTCAAGTGGGGGGATCTGCGGAGTTTCCGATGGTGAAGGCTCAGCTGGGTCCAGCATCAGAAACCCTTGACTTAGCAGTTGTGGGAGCCTCGACCTGTTTGGACAGGGCTACCACTACTGACATTTCATTCTGGGACCATCATGCAAGGCTTATATAAATGTCCCTGATGAGCAACGAGAACAGTGAGTGATGGATATTTTTTTGTTTTTCCATCAAGAAATCTCTACCTTGGGGGTTGTTGAAAAGCAAAAGAGAAAGTCAAATGTGTCAAAAAACTATGGTGACTGGCTCATCGTGTGTGAAATTCCATTTGCTGCAACGGTTTTTGTAGATATTATGGGCGGTCTTCTGCTGGGGCACAAATGCAAGGCAGTGGCGTAACACAGGCCCCTGCAAACCCCGCGGTGCGGGGGGGGGCAAGCTCCATGGGGCTCCCTCAGCACAGTACTCTGGCCGGAAAGCTCCTAAGTAAGTCCGGAGGGGGCCCCTCCATGTGCCTTTCAGGGGTGCCCCCTCAAGTTTCGTTACGCCAGTGATGCAAGGGCCAGTAAATGAGCCCCATACACCTCTGTCTTTCAGTAGAATCGACTTGTTATCCTGCCAGAAATATCTAATTGTACTTCCTTAACCGACTAGTCCCTCAACGACAGCCTCAGTGAAGAACATTCAACAACTTGACCTCTGTTTCTGGTGTACTGTTTATTTACATATAATCTCGCGCAAGCATCGGTCTCATATAGAACAAGCATTTGCAATGCAATAGGTCTCGCATTTACGTGAGTTTAAGCTATTGGCATTGCAAATGACAATGCCTTTTATTTATGTTTTAAAAAGCAACACAAAACAAAAAAGGCATTGTCGTTTAATATAACAATACCTCACACTCGCGTAATTGCGAGACCTATTGCATTGCAAATGCTTGCTGACATAAGTAACCCAGATGGGTGTCATGTATCATAGCGGTTAAAAGCCACTCAAATGTACGTATTTTGTTTGCATTTATTTAGCGCTTACTGTCCCTGGCGAAGCGTCGATGCGCTTTAGATAGATTGATATCGCTGTGCATTTTTGTGAGTTTGGCAAATGGACTATTTCTAGGTATAGAAGCACAATGCCTGCCCTACCTGTGCCACCAGCCCCCGCCGCTGGTGTACAACTTTCACCCCGTCACACCTCTAAGCCCGCGTTTTCAAGAACCCCCGACTCATTCTCCCCTTTACCTGCTACAGTGAAAGGACCGGATCCGCATGTGGCTCCAACTTCTCTGACCACCGCAGAGCATCCTCAGGGCAGAGCAGGCCATCGCTCGACGTCACCGGGTGATCTTCTGCAGTCACTCGTGAACTACTGTCCCGAGATCCTCCGCACTCCACTGAAACCTCCTAATCTGCTCTGTGCTACTCCCAGGCACCTGCAACCTCGCTCAGTCACCTGTGAGCTCCCCAGTTCGGAGTGAGCCCCACACTCTCCTACAAACGCACCGATAATGTCTGAGCTCTGTCGGGCACCTGCAAGCTCCACAGTAACCACTGAGCTTCCCCAGTCACCTGTGAGTTCCTGACATCACATGCAAGCTCCTTACGTCACATACGAGCTCCGTCAGTCGCCTGCATGTTATCTCATTCGTCTGCGAGCTCTGTTGGTCATCTGCAAGTTCCTTAAGCCTCCTGCAAGCTCCCCTTGTCACACGCTAAATCCCCAGTCACCTGCAGTAGAAGATCACACGTGGAGCTCACCTATGTGCCCTTGTCTCCTGCAAAGTTTTCACTAATCCCGCCACTCCTGAAACATTCAGATCAGGTGTGGCTTCTCTCCCACGCACTCTTGACGCCTGCTACCCCAAGAAGAGTTACCCTCAGATAACCCTCGAGTCAGTCTGGGCACCTCTGGTCACTTGCGGGCTCCTCCTCCAGTTGCTCATTGGCTCTCAGTCAGTAGCTGGCTTCTTCACTCACTGACCCGCTCCCCTAGGACTTCCTAAACCTCTTTGCAGCCCCACATGTTGCCCAGTTACATAAACTGGCATCTAGCGCCCCCGCAGTCTTCACAAGAACCCACACGCCTTCATCGACTCTGAGCAGAGAGCATTTGAAAAGTTCGAGCTTCAAGGGGAATCCAGTAGAAAAGGAGTCGCCTACTGTGTGGGCTACATCTACAGTGCAAAGGAAAAGCAGCGCCTGCTGTGAGTGAGATCCGTCTTCCGGCGTGTACTCAACATGAAAGGAGGAGACCTGTCTGCAGGTCATGGGGCACGCTGACTGAGGCGGGACAGAGAGTCTGCGAAAAAAAGGATGGAAAATAAAGTTTCTTTTTCTATCTGGGACTGATAAAACAGATTATCAGAAGTCGTACGCACATGGTCGCACAAACACTGCCTGACAGATGGCACAGTTCGTAGACGGCCGTCAGAGACACACGCTACTACAACCAGAAAACAAGCAATAAAAACACTGCTCTCCTACGTGGGTTTTTGCTACCAAAGTCTTCGTTTTGCAGAAAATCACTACTCCCCTTTAAAGAAAAAGTGGTGCGGTCCGCCAGTGACGGGCTCCGGCAGCCATATTTGTTGTCTCCTAGAGTGTGCAAGCGCTCCGTAGGAATGTGGCGATGACATGCATCTGGACAAACCAGAGCAAAACGAGCATTAAAACGGACAATAAATGACACGACAGCAAACTATGCAGGAGGGGCGGGGGCAGCGAACGACGTGTGATGGTGGTGCTCTGGAGGAGACAGCATAACAACGGAGGGCGGGTGGAGGCAAACTCATGAAAATCCAGTACGACTGAAATCCGATGGCGGCTGGCGTGGGAGGCATCGGGAGCGGTGCAAAGGGCAGTGTGAAAGAAAGGAATGAGGACACAGAAAGAAACGAGCGAGCGCGGCAGCCTGGGCTTTGGAAAGCTGACCAGACGCTCGTGCGTCATGGCCTTTTCCCCGCACGGCCGGCATATGTGTCCAATTATCGCGCAGGCGTCTGGGCACGATAATGGGAAACAGATGTCGGCCCTGCGCGCGTAACCGCCCGAAAAAGGCCACGACGCACGAGCGTGTGGTCAGCTTTCGAAACCCCCTAACATAAAGTCTTCGCCTAGCAGCGCTTGCGCGCTACTCGAGGCTCGACCTAAAAAGGCATGCTGTTGTTCTACAACTCAATGCCACTCACTTTAACTGACTTGAAAAGGTGAAAGCTAAGCTGGTCCAGCTGCATTTAGAACTTTTAAATTTCTCTTTACATACAAATCCCTACTGAGGAAGCAATAAATAAATAGCGCTAAAAGTTATGTAAAAAAGTTTCTTGAAGAGCAAGTAAACACTCTAAGGGGTTTCTTGGTGGTGTTGTGTCATTGTCATGCTAGATTTTGGGTTTGTTCTTAACAGTTTGTCGAATAGCACATTCATTCCACAGGCCCTGGTTTCAAACATGTTTTTGGTCCTAGAGAGAAGAAATGCAACTTTAAAGTTGGCTGTGATCTGCTTGGTCTCACTGCCATCTAGGCACGTCCCAACGAATATGACTCGTTATTTCGCATGCAATTAGTTCGCATGCCATTAATACGTGGTTTTTTCTTAGCATTAACCGTTACTACGCAAGTTTTTAGTTAGCATACCATTACATTGAAAGTGTTAATGTATGCGAACTAAAAACTTGCCTAGTAATAATAAAACCCAACACTACATACAAATACACTACCCTACACATCCAAAAGTTAAAAACACTACCAAAACCCTCAAAAAGTACACTACCCTACACTACTAAAACACCACTACACTACCCTAAACCCTAAATCACTACCCCCTGCACGACACTGCCCCTAGCCCCAGTTCTGTCCCTACTCCCAAACACTACCCAGCACGACCCCCCGACACTACCCTAAACCCTAAAACACTACCCTACACAAACTCCACAACACTACCCTAAACCCTAAAACACTACCCCCAGCACGACCCTGCCCCTAGCCCCAGTCCTGTCCCTACTCCCAAACACTACCCTGCACGACCCCCCGACACTACCCTAAAACACTACCCTACACTACACAAACTCCACAACACTACCCTAAACCCTAAAACACTACCCCCAGCACGACCCTGCCCCTAGCCCCAGTCCTATCCCTACTCCCAAACACTACCCTGCACGAACCCCCGACACTACCCTAAACCCTAAAACACTACCCAACACTACACTAACACCAGAACACTACCCTAAACCCTAAAACACTACCCCCAGACGACACTGCCTCTAGCCCCATTCCTGTCCCTACTCCCAAACACTACCCTGCACGACACCCCGACACTACCCTAAACCCTAAAACAGTACCCTACACTACACTAACATCAGATCACTACCCTAAAACACTACCCCCAGCACGACCCTGCCCCAGTCCTGTCCCTACTCCCAAACACTACCCTGCACGACCCGTACACTACTCTACACTACACAAACACAAGTACACTACCCTGCACGTCCCCGACACTACTCTACACTACACAAACACAAGTACACAACCCCGCATGACCCTACACAGCCCCTACACGACCCTACACAGCCCCTCTTACCTCTCTCTCCTCGTGGTTCCTCTCTTCACCTCCACGCTTGCTTCCAATCTTCTCCCCCTTCCTGCTTCCTCCGGCTTCCTCCGTCGTGGGCAGGCAGAATAAGGAGTCCAACAGCCAGCCGGAAAGTGGACGCCCCCTCATTGACTACGCATGCGTTGTAACAACGCATGCGATGTAACAACTTGCGTACTAAAGGCTACGCGTTGTTACATCGCATGCGTTGTAACGCTTGCGTAGTAATGGTACGCTGACTAATGTCCGCGTACTAATGGGTGCTAATGCGTCCCAACAGCTACTTTACTACTAGGAACTGAAAGATCACCACAGCTGTGGCATCATTCAGTCCTGTGACCCTCATATTAAAAGTATGTTTCATGCTCAGAAGCAGGAAGCGGGGCCAGTGGCGTTGTTGACTGCACCCATTCTTCACTACTGCATAAGTAATATACTCTGAAGATAATTCTGGACAAGTGGCAGGAAAAGTTTGCCATTCATGAACTGTAAACCAGGCGACATTTTTAAAAAAAAAAGAGGAGCAATTTATTTGTTCCTACAGATATTCACAAAATTACAAAAGAAAAGAACATTCCACACACTCTACACAGTTAATGAAACTCTGAGCATCCCACTTCCTATTTCAGGATCCCATATATTCAAGTATTGGTTTCTGTTCCTAACGGAATAGCACATGCAAATGACTTTGTGCAAGGATAATTAACTGCTTACTAAACTCTTAAAAGTATTCAATCAACTTAGGCCCATCCCATGCTTATTTTTTTCAGTATTAAAAACATCTATGATTATTAATCAGAACAACCTGATCTGGGTTGGTATTAGTATAGTAATTTCTTCTTGAACTCCAATTCTACTTAATTCGGCAATGTATGCCCTACATTGAAAATAATACTCTGAACAAGTGAGAAATCACTAATCCAACTTCTTAAGTGTCTCTTCCTCATCGCTGCTGTGAATACATAAATGTTACTTAACTACATAGTTGTATGTGAGTTAGAATCTCTCTGGGTACTAAGGGGCCTATTACGATGGCGGTCGGGAAAACCTCCCCGACCGCCATGGTAGCGGGAAAAGACCGCCCGCATGTACCGCGACATCACCGCCGGTCGAATTACGATGACCCGCTGTCAAAATCCGACCGCGGCGGTCTGATCGCGGGCATTAACATTGCGGCGGTTGCTGCTGCCCACAGCACCGCCGCAATGCCGAAAGGAGCATGTCCTGCATTTCCCTGCACTGCGTGGCAGGCACTGCACAGTGCCTGCCACCTGGTACAGGGAAATGTAGGGGGGACCATGGGTACCCCCCCAGTGCACTCACACCCCCCCAGCACATTGGGGGCCCGCAACGGTCCCCCGGAAGACAATTACCGCATGCCTTTCAATGGCGGTCTGACCGCTGAGGAAAGGCTGGCTACCGCCGGAATCATAATCCTGCCGGCGGAGCCTGCTCTGCACCGCCACCATTATCCCGGTCCTGCTCCGTCCGCCAGGCAGGAGTGCGGATGGCAACCGGCGGTAAAGCGGCGGTCGGAATTTCCCACCGCCGCGGTCACCACCGCCATCCTAATATGACCAGCGGTTTTCCTGATTGCGATGGCGGGCGGATGTCCACCGCCGGTACGGCGGGCGCCACCGCCGGCCCGGCGGTGGACATCCGACCGCCATTGTAATAGACCCCTTAGTTCATCTCCTGTCATTTCAATGGGCAAGGAAATGCAGTTACTGGGACGACCCTCATTCACACCGGTTTCCAAAGCCAAAAAGCTGGGTATTATTTTGGACAAAAAACTGTCATTTGATAAAAACATCAATGCAGTGAATTCCTCATCTTTTCTTGTTCTCAAAATTTTGAGGAAGATTTTTCCATTAGTTCCACAAGATATGCAGAAGCCGGTGGTTACTGCGCTTGTGCTATCGAAACTTGATTACTGTAGTGCACTATATCTTAATCTGCAGCAGACTCCTAAATAAATTACAAGTCCTGCAGAATGCTCTGGCGCGCATGATACTTAAGATCCGAAGGCATCTTCCAGCTCTCAAGCCTTGGCTCAGCTCCACTGGTTACCTATTCTCAAGCAAGTTTATTTCAAGGCACTTTACATCGCTTTTAAAGCTCAGAATGGCCTTGTCCCTGAATGTCTGAAACAGAAGTTAAGTTGGTACCGCCCATCCAGAATCTTCCGATCCTCCTCAGCCCTCGATGTGCTGGTCCCCACAGCCAAGAGAACTCATTGGGGTGGTAGGAGTTTCATCTACTGCACAGCCTTCCTCTTTATCTGAAGAAATGTACAGATCTACGTTCTTTTAGGAATGCCCTGAAAACATGGCTTTTTAATCAATAGTTTGTTTCCTTCTTCTCCCCATATCGGGATCTCCTGTCATCAATCTTTCACTCTTCCGTCTCTTTTTCCTTCCACAGCAAAAGTGCCTAGATGCCTTCGGGCAGTAATGCGCTATACAAAAACAATTTTCATTTAATTAATTTCACCTCCCCATGCAGTTTAGTAATTTCCCATTTCCACTTTCTATCATTCCTACCTGAGTGTCATCTGTCCCAACTTAAAACTCAGTTGTCTCCAATGCTGCCAAAACCGGAAATCTTGATAGGCGAGTGTTACCCCAGGGTTCCACCTCTTAACCAGTAGTGCTCTCACTGAGCAAGGCAGTGTGGTTGAGCGAACTACAAGTTTATGGTTTAAGGAACCTGGACCTCTTTCTGTATAAGCCTGAGCAAGGTTCCTTGCAGCTCACCAAATTGCAAACCATGAAGGGGCTACCTGGACAAATACATCTTCAGGGTTCACTAACGAACAAGATGCAGCTTCTGCGTTGTCCTTTTCTTCTGCACCAGCTCCATAATTCCAGTGATGACATCATATCACATCACATCTCATCACGTCACATGAGACTTCAGATCTGGCTGGGACTGGAATGTTAGGCACAACAGACATGAATTTCTAATCCACAAAAAGATAAGTGTTGTGTTGCATCCTATGCAGTGGCAAAGCATCAATTCCACTGAACAGTGTCTCCTAAGCAAGCATTTGAATTACCATTATCATAGGCATTAAGGGCTTCATTTGCAAGCCAATGGCGGCGCAGCCGGTGGGTCACTTTTTTTAACGCACCAGTGGCACAATGGGATTGCCCATATTTACAAGGCCACGTAAAGTCACCATACGTGACTTTTCATGGCCTTGTAAATATGGGGCCTTTCACGCATTACTCTGTATGAAAGGGGCATTCCATGGATGTTGCTGTGGGTGTTCCCACGCAACATCCATGGAACCAGACATGTTCCCAGATTTACAACATTTTGTAAAGCTGGGAATGCGTCAGAATCCTACGCCTCGAGTGGTGAAACATGGAGAAATACTTATATTTCTCCTCTTTGTTTCCTCTTTCTATATGTGCTGCCTCCTGCAGTACGCACAGAAAGAGGAAAATGCCATCAGTGATTGTTTTTGTGCTGGATGGTATCCCTTCCTGCACAAAAACAATCATCCCCGCAACACAGGCACCCTTGCAACATAAAGCAAGGGTGCCTGCGCTGGTGCATGGCAGCCAATTGTGCGCCAGCGCAGGGGAAAACACACGGATGTATCGTATTGTTGTTAATATGACGCATCCCTGTGCTTTTAAAAGTACGCAGCTCGGCGCAGCAAAATGGCTTGCGGCGCCACTCTGCATCATTTTGTAATAACTGAAGCCCTACACGTGCAGTAATCTTAGCACACGTGATTGTTAGACTTGACATCTTTTGGTGTGTTTCCCCTGTCTTTTTGCTTTCTGTTCTCCTGGTTTTGCCTCTGTTTTTGCTGGTTCAGTGTCTCTGCGCACTTTCTCACTGCTGTTCAGTGTTAAAGTGCAAGTGCTCCTGTTGTAAATTGTGTTATGGATTGGTGTTTCCATGATTAGCATATTGGATTTACTGGTAAGTCCCTAGTAAAGTGCACTGAGGGTGCCAGTGCCTGTAAATCCAATGCTACTAGTGGGCTCGCAGCATGGGTTGTGCCACCCACAGAAGTAGCCGGTAAAAAGGTAACTCAGACCTGCCACCGCAGAGTCTGCGCGCAGTTTGTAACTGCCATGTCTACCTGGCAAGTGTACCCACTTGCCAGGCCCTAAACCTTCCCTTTTCTACATGTTAGTCACCCCTAATGTAGGCCCAAGGTACCCCTGTGGACAGGGTGCAGTGTATGTGAAAGGTAGGACATGCCCTGATGTGTGTGGCATGTCCTGATAGTGAATTACTGCCAATTTCGTTTTTCACTATTGCAAGGCTCCCTGTTCCCATAGGACAGAGTGGGGAGTTTGTTTATAACATCTTATAAACCTAACTGGCACTGGGAACTAGGTAGAGAAATACAGTTTAGTATGCCTGAACTCAGAATCTAACAATGCATCTTTTAGTCAAGGTGATTTTTACATTCTGTGTTTGAAAATACCACTTTTAGAAAGTAGGTATTTTCTTGCTCAGCCTTCCAGTAGGCCTCTGCTGGGGTTATGGATTGACTGTCTGGGTTTTGGATGACAGGGGCTGGGGAGGAGCCATGGCTCCAGATAGTCTAGGTGGGTCAGGAAAGGGCTGAATAGACCTGGGCTGCATTTAGAGTAGTGGGAGGAGATTTCCTTTCACCTGAATGGGCCTGGTCTGCCTCTGACAATGCCGTCTCCACCTCCTGCCAGGAAGCCACGCCAGAGATGGCAGAACTGGTTCTGGCTGGGCACAGACACTCTCTGCCTGAGAGGACAAAGGATTTTGGGCTATAAAAAGTGGGGCCCAAACCCCTGAACTTTAGAACTCTTTTGGACCAAGAATACTGCCAAGAAGAGGTGGAGAAGCGGTGAGAAGGAACTACCACTTTGCTGAGTGTTTTGCTGTGTTGGCCTGCAGTGGCTGCTTCTGTCTTGAGCAGTGAAAGGACTGGACTGAACTTTCTGCAATCTACTTTTGTGAGTTTCTCCAAGGGCTTGAGGTAGAGCTTGCCCCCTGTTCAAGAAGTCTCAGGAACAGCAAAGACTTCAAGTTCTTCTGCCCTCAGCACTGGGGACTGTGTGTTTTGTGCTGCAACAGAAGAAAAAGCAACCCGACGCCGTCTACGACGCCGCTGCCGACTCCGTGTCCTGAAGGCACCACAGAGGGCACCGCCGCACCGCGGCCCTGGTCTCACCGACGAGGCCTGCTGACGCCGCCACTGAGCCACTGCTCGCACCGCGACCTGTGGGAACCGCACTCCGCATCGCCTCTCTTCACGACGCCGCCTTGGTATCCCCGACAACGCCGCTCCACGCCAAAATCGACGCCGCTGCTTGCACCGTGGTTTGAGGGCACCGCTCGTAAAGTTACACGACGCACCGCCCTCATCCCGCACCGCAGCATTGGCCTACCGACGCCAGTGCCATCGACTCCAGTTCCTCAGCCGACGACAGCACTTCAGCAACGACGACGACGCTGCCAGCACCATGACCTGCCAGCACCGCGACGAGCACCGCATCACTTCGCAGCGCGACCCTGGTCTCACCGATGATGCCATCTGACGTCGCCACCGAGCCGCTGCTCGCACCACGACCTGAGGGCATCGCACGCCGCACCGCTGCACTTCGCACCGCAGCATCCGACGCCTGACTACGCCGGCGCTCCTGACTTCAACCGCGAGGAGTTCGATCTGCAACGCGTGTGACTTCAAGGGCCCGATGACTCCTGCACCGACCTCCGGAACCGACGCCTGCGGACGCCGTGCTTTCGGAAGCCCAACGAGAGGTTGCAGACGCCCTGCATTTCTAAAGGTACTGTTTTGCGGGTCTTCCCGACAACGTAGCTGGCCCGCGACGCCGCGGTCAGCCAGAACTGTTTGGATTTGTTTGTTCACGACGCCGTGATAGCCCCGGACGGAGCTATCGACTTCAAGGAACTGTATTTCAAGGTTATTTTGATAACTGAAGATTTCTCAGTACTGTATTGTGGATTTGTATCGTTTCTGGTCTTGTCTTGAGTATATAAAAATATTGGGGATTTTTCTAAACTGGTGTGGTGTCCTTTTGTAGTGCTTACACTGTATTACTGTTGGTTATGTGCAAATGCTTTACACACTGCCTCTAAGATAAGCCTGACTGCTCGTGCCAAGCTACCAAGGGGGTGAGCAGGGGTTATTTTAGGAGTGTAACTCCCTTATCCTGACTAGGAAGAAGGGTCCCTATTTGGACAAAGGTACCTACCTCTGCCAACTAGAGACCCCCATTTCTAACAGTGATCCTTTGGGTTGTAGAAGTACAAGGGTGCAGTGCAGAATTTCGCATTCCAACATATAATTTGTGGGGTTGAGTGTGCCGTGTTTTGAGCTAGGTATCTATACTAGGTTTGAAATAACTAGCCAGCATTTAGGTACACCATCTATGGGTGAAAACAACAGCGATACTTGTAAGAGTGGACCACAAGTAATTCAAGTGATTTTTTTCGAAAACTAATTATTTCAGATCTTTTGTGAATTGTGCAAGATCAAGGCACTTACAACTGGCCAGTTTAACCATGGGAGATCAGCTTTTCAGATTTGAGGGACAATGAACTGCTCAAGTGTTTGTTAATTTCCAAATTTGGAACACTCCAGGCAAAGTGTGTCCTTGTACCCAGAGTGTGCATAATGCAAGCATAATGTTAGTAATGGCTTTGTAGGTCAGACAAGATGCCCTAAAGACAGAGTGTGCTTCTATGTGGTCAAGTGAAGTGAGGTCATACTGGAGTAATGTGGTCATTGAGGTAAACGACAAGCATACAGACAAATAGATTTGAGAAAAGAGGTCGAGGGCACGTAATGTAATTTTTAGGTGTGCAATATTTGTTTTCCAGTGCAGGCAGGCAAGAAGTGAAGATGATCAGTAGCTTTGACAGATAAGTAACAAGCATTGGCTAAGCCAATAGGTTTCATCTATGCGAGACCTATTTCCATTGTCAGAGGTTTTAAAAAGTTGCACATCAGTTCGGGCTGCTGTGCTACATGTCTCAAAGCAAATAAAAATATTAACAAAGCTAAATAGCTCTGTGGGAGCAATTTGATTTTGTTAATGTTTTTTAAAGATGTTGTAGAGCAGTGCGAGCGGCTGTACAACACGACTCAAATTAAATAATAACAAAACGCTAAGACGCGGCCAGGGTTGACCACTTCATAGTGCTTTGTTTTTATTTACTCAAGACATGTTGCACAGCAGCGCATACCAACCTGCAGTATGCCTTAAAATAGCACTGGGGTTGTGGGTGGCAAGCAACTCTCTCCTCTGGGGAGAGGATGTGGCATTATGGCCAGAACTGCCGAATGTGGAACTAGGGAGCCAGGTCCGAATCTGAGTGTCTGCTCAACGTCCTGTGATTGTGGGCAAATCACTTAAACTTCCCGTGCATGAATGTGTAATGTAACTGGTGCTCATGTAAAGCTTTCCAGTACCTTTGGGTCAAGATTGGGCTATATAAACTTGTAAAAAAAAAAAAACAAGAGGGAGGAGGGTGGGAAACAAAGATTGTGGGGTGAGTGGGTATAGAGAATGACGGGGGATCCGGGTGTGAAAAGTAAAAAAAGAGTACCCGAAGGAGCCTGTAGCCAGTGGAAGGACACTGGCCACACAGGGCAGTACTTGGTCCATGCTTCATGGCAAGGACAAAGACTGAAGCACAGGAGGAAGCAAGAGGCACCGACCAATAGGAAGCAAGGGAACGAGAGTGACCCTCGAGCCTACCAATGGTCAGTAAAGTAAAGGTAAGTAATCAGCAGGCTTAATCCCCTTGTAAGCTATTTTTATTTTTTCAACAACTATAGTTTTCGCTGACAGTAAATGCGTGGCCAAACCTAAAAAGAGGGGTTGGAGATGTTATAAAGGCTGGGAGGCTATCATTATGGGGACTGCGGTGTAAAAAAGAAGGTGAAGATGGTTGTGTCTAACAGTATGGCATTTTGGAGGCAGGGAAGTAGTTAAGAATATTCTTGTAGTAGTTTGCCTTCATGTTAGTTTCGTAAGGTGACGTGTCTGGTGTAGCAATGTTTGTGCTTGTCACAACATGCTGACTTTTGGTTATTTTACATAACACTTGCATAACACATAATCTGCCAGAAGTATGGCATTGCAGCCATTTTTGGTCATCCATAGTAGCTTTTTTCCATTTGTTTTCATTGCATACTGAAGTCTGATTTGGTTTTGTGGAGGTGTGCAATCAGTATGAGGAGTGTCAGTTTTAAAAACTTTTATTTGATGGGTGAAACTGTAGGACTGTACAAAATTGCTTACATAGTTCCGTAGTTGGCATGGGTACCCTCTGCCAGGCAGATGTGCAGAAAGTAGCTGCTTAGCTGCTGAAATTAAATTGTTTTGGATAGCATAATAGCCAGTTAACTGCATATTCATTCTACTTTGGTATTTCTGGTAGATTGTAGTGTTTTGTTTAATCGAAAGCACAATATTTCAAGTTAGAGAGGCTTTAAGAGGTGATTTTGTTTGAGGTGGCATGCTTCCGGCATTCACCCAAATACTAGTTGTTATTCTGCTGCAAGAGAACTCAAACAGTGAGTTTAAGTGCTGCTGACAGGATCGGCAGTCAGACCTGGTTAACTTGGGTCGAGATTGCATTAGCTGAGTTATGACTTTACTTGCTGGTCGATCTTTGGTGACATCAACTTCTTAGCAAGGTATGCAGGTATGTTTTCTTTTGCAATTTTCTGTGAACAATAAATAGCTTTTTGTAATTTAATACTATGCTTACATGAGAATCACAGAAATTGATGCAATATTGGGAGGCTGCATGATCCCAATATCTCCTGCTAGCTACGAATTTGGGTGCTGTGGAGGTCAGTCTCATTATTGCCTTCCCTTTTTACCTTCGGGTTGACATTGCATCTGTCTGTAAGAGTTACAGTCAGTTAGTTCTTTAAAATATGCTTAGAGGGGGCTTTGGCTCCACCCAGAGGAATATTTCTTTCTCACTTCATGCTATTGGCTATTTGGTGAGTCATTCTGCCTTCCAAGAAGTGCTCCCATTGGAATGCATTAGGGACTATTTTACATCTGAAAATACACTCAATTATCATGCTGCTTGTCACATTAAATTGTTTATCTCCTATTTGCATTCTATTAAGAACTATATCCTGTTTGGTTATTTTTTCCACCATCATTGTCAAAGCCAAGGCAGCAGACTTTAATAATATAAACAACATTAGAACAAGCAACACGTACACAACATTTGTGAATGATTCTTTTTCATGGGCTGGCATATTAAACCCAGAGCTGTTGGCTTTGTCAGAGTTTATTTAAATAAGGGACTGACTGACGAGATCTCACCTCTTTGTTGTTTCTTCTGTCTTCACCTGGCGTGCGCGGTTGAGGTCTATTTTAGTTTCTCTGCACACTGTTGCTCACTACAGGTGTCCCTGTATGAGGGGCTATAAAGCAATCAGAGCGTGTAAACATGTCTTATCTGATTTGCAGCTTCCAGGGAAGTTGGTGAGAGTTGAACTCTGCTGCACTATGTATGGATACAACATTCCTGAATGCAGATTACATTCTCCTTGACACTCACCCTTCCTGGGGGGATTCGCTTTTGACTTTGCGCCTGGAGATAGAAATTTACAGTGCCAAGTCATGCATATTTTATTTTATGTTGTGGTTTTGCTTGTGACAATAATGATATATTTGTCACACTTCTCATTGTAAACTTTAAAAAACAGTGCAAAAGTACCCGGGCTTTTCACCTTCTCCAACCGTGTTCATGCTGCAAACAGCTTCTTGTAAGCAAATAGCGTCTTGTGTCTAGTACTTGAACAATAACCTTCGGATAACTCAATATTTGTTTGCTTACTACACGAATTTGGTGCACTTTTGGGTCAGTTTAGCTACTCGTGCCAAACCAATGGTAATACCGCGAAGCGGTCATAATGTTACTACTTGACATTACCCCTGTCTTTAGAATTCTACATTGTATCCTATAAGCTTCTGGCATTTACAAATACCATAATGTATAATCTTGTATGTGCTTTACTTCATTTTATATACCATATTTATTCATCTACTCTTTGAATTGTTTGTATTTCCACTGTAGACTAATAGTAAAGTTTAAATCAAAAAAATAATTCTATCCTGCTCCCCTTGCGCTGCACTGCTTGTATGACTATAGCACCAACTTTTTTTAACTCCTTAGCCATGATTCCTACCCAATTTCCTATGAAGTTTTGTATCCTATACTGAGGGTCATTAGAAGTGATAAAAAGCCTTTCAAATTTTGCAATTTGCTTATCCAATTCTTTAATTCTTACATTAAAAGTTTTGTTTTCATGTGCCATGAGAGAGATAGAAGCACCCCTAATATAAGCTTTAAAGGCGTCCCATCTATTCACCAGGGGTGTAGAACCTTCTGGGTTGAGTTGAAAATAATCTTGAATAGCATCTAATATTTTCAGTTTGTTTTGGTCATTAAGAACAATATCAGAATTCATTCTCCATCTGGATTGTGATTTTAAAATTTGAATTAAATTGCAAAACAAAAGATATTAAAGCATGATCTGATATATCAATATTACCAATGGCAGGAGTAACCACAGAATTGATTAATTGTCTGGAAATTAGTAAATAATCCAATCTCGAATGTGAGTTATGCGGATTAGAAAAAAAGGTAAACATTTTTTCCGTAGTAAAATGCAATTGCCAAATATCAATTAATTTTGTAGTTTTAAAGAAAGATTTAAAAGTTAGAAAAGCTTTTGGAGGTCGAAATTTAGTGAGAGAGGGTCTATCTAATAAAGGATCAGAAATAAGGTTGAAATCTCCTCCAACTATAAGAGGAACATTACCTAACTTAAGTACTTCAGTAGTTAAATTAGACCAAAACATAGGATCATCCGCAGTTGGACCATAAACATTAATTAAAAACATAACAGAATCATAAATTTTAATTTTAACTATGACATATCTACCTTCTAAA
This sequence comes from Calotriton arnoldi, assembly GCA_963921515.1. Taxonomy (NCBI): domain Eukaryota; kingdom Metazoa; phylum Chordata; class Amphibia; order Caudata; family Salamandridae; genus Calotriton; species Calotriton arnoldi. The sequence continues at coordinate 461,434 of CAWUFW010012491.1, read as the reverse complement.
TCAGATGATTTAGTCAAAATTTGACAATGTAGTCTTTTAGCAAAAAGAATAGCAACACCATTTTTTCTACCTTTAGCAGGAGAAGATACAATAATATCAACCCACTTTTTTTCATATAATCTAATATTTTATCTTCAATATGTGTTTCCTGAATAAAACAAATATCTGCTTTACAACTACCTAAATAATCTAAAATCTTTGTACGTTTCACCGGATGTCTCAAACCCTTGACATTTAAAGAGGTTATTTTAACATTATGAACATTAGCCATAAGAAAAATAAAAGAGAGTAAAGAGAAATAAGATTTAAGAAGAGGAGAGAAAATTGAAGAAAAATATAGAAGATAGTAGTTCTAGAACAATGTATAAGGAAAAGGAGGGAAAAGAAAAGAGACAAACAAACATAAAAAGACGACCACCAATAAACATTAATAACAGATTTGAAACACACACACGCTTTACAAGCATGACCAAACCGTTGGAGCCCAGCGTGAAGAGAACATTAAAATTAGTCAGAAATACATGTTATCACAAAATTCAAGTAGCAGAATCATGCGTATCTATAGAATGCTGTGAGTGTTGTTCCAAGAATAACTTTAAATCTTCTGGACATTGAAAGGACTTTGAAAGGTTATCTTTCCAGATTCGCATTGTTGAAGGGTCAAATAGGCCATATTTAAAACCAAGACTTCTCAATTGAGGACGAATGTCAGAGAATTCTTTGCGAATCTTAACAGTCTCTTTAGCAAAGTCTTGGTGAATGAAGATCTTATTGCCATTAACCATTAAGGATGGTATTTCTTGTGTTGCTTTTCTTATCAAGACCAAATGATGGTGACGTAGAACCTTAAAAATCATTTGTCTTGGCTTAGTGTGACGAGGATTGCGATGGGATGGAATCCTATGCGCTTTATCAATTTCAAATTTCTCCGGAAATTTAATGTTTAACAGACCAGGTATCAAATTCTCCAGATATAGTCTGCAATTAGAGCCTTCAACATCCTCGGGTAGATTAAAAATACGCAAATTGTATTGCCTATTACGATTTTCCATGTCCAGGAGAAGAGTAGACATAGGCAAAATTTTTGCCACAAGTGGTGCTGAAAGCATCAATTTTAACTTTATCTTGTATTTTAATGGAGTTATCTGAAACTTTCATTGACATACTAGCCATATCTTTACGTAGGCTTTTAATCTCTGACGCAATAGTATCAGTGCTGGTACGCAATGCATGAAGCTCGTCAAGAATTAATGCCAATGAGGGTTCACTAGAATCCACCACTTTAGATTTTACAGGAGGAGGAGAAATTTGCTGTTTCCTTTTATTATTAGGATTCTGCGCATTTTTATTCTCCATTGTCGTATAATAAAAAAGTGTGGAGCAAATAAATGCAAAGTACAATGAAATAATGTGAAAGTAGAAAAAAATACTGCAAAGATAAAGCTGGTGCAGCAGCTATAATAGACTGTGGGTGTGGTAAGGCCAAAGCCAGGCCCTTTCCTGAACACTTGCTCCGCCCCCCTGACAGGAACTCTGGGCAGAACATTAAGGCAGAGATGGCAGCAGAACCAGGAGGAAGAAAAATACCTTTACCGACGTCAAAAACATCAAGGAAAGTCACCACAGCATCAGGTAAGTCCTCAGAAGACTGTAGGGTTAATTTCCAGAAAATTCTGACTGGAATAGCAGATTTCGTCGACAAAAACGGGCCCCCTCGACACTGAGCTCACAAAACGGCGGCCATCTTGAATTTGCGTGCTCGCGCGTCCCCCAGTTGCAGGTTTAACCTCAAGGAATATGGAATTACTGTGTGGGACCAGTTTTACCAGCTGTAAAATCAAAAGCAATTCCCAAAGTAAAAAATCTGGGTGTGATGATAGACCAGAGACTGGACTTTGAAGCCCAAGTTAAGACAGTTTCATCTTCAACATTCTTCATTCTTAAAGCAATCAAGAAAATCCTACCTCTGATCCCAACAGAAAGCAGGAAAACTGTAGTCGCATCCCTAGTCCTTTCCAGACTGGATTATTGTAATGGGTTATATCTTGGCATTCCCATGAAGCAATTACGTAGGCTCCAGATGATCCAAAATGCGGCTGCAAGACTCCTCTTGGGGATTCCCAAATTTCAGTCAGTGGGAAATCATCTCCAGAGTCTGCATTGGCTGCCAATTAAAAATCGAATCAAGTTTAAAACCCTGTGTATCACATACAAGGCACTACACGGGACCGGCCCTCAGTTCCTGAAACGTTCACTCCATTGGTACTCTCCAAATAGATGCCTTAGATCACAAGAGGCAAAAGTGATACTTTCTCAGGGATTTTTTAAATCAAACTGGGGTGGCAGAAGATTTGTGGTGTGAGCTACAAGGCTCTGGAACTCCCTCCCTTTTAACATCAGAAATCTTCCCTCCCTGACTTTGTTCAGGAAAGCAATTAAGACCTGGCTGTTCGTTGAATAATGCTTCTGCTCGCTTCTCGGTCTGCTAGCGCCAAGACACCGTTGGTATTCGTGCGCTGTATAAATTTATAACATAACGTAACATTTCTGTGGGGTTTAATGCATACATTTACCACCTGCAATGTCATATTTTTTATATTTCTGATATGCTTTGCATAAAAGATAGTTTAGTATCAACATAGATGTAGTATGATTGTTAAAAAAAGAACATCTATTGAGTGGCTGGGTCATATTTGATGACATCCTCATAGCTCATGCTCACTGAGTAGGAATTTTCACAATCTCACCTTTTACACATGCTACTTCCGTGATGCTTTCCTGTGGGGATGGGGGACTACCTCCATCTCTGGAAACCATCCTTTCAATGGAATGGTCTCTGACCAAGTAGGCAGCTTATCGAATACCGGTTATGATTTAACTATATACCTTTACCTCTAGGTAACAGTACCACACAACTAACTGTGACTGATGCACTTTTAAGGGGGTTTCAAGGAAAAGGGACATGAATGTATATGTATGTGATCAGTACTACAAAGTACAGCACGACATAGGCAGTGAAGTTGCCTCTAACTAACCTATGGGAATTCAACAACATAAACCTGCTATGGACATACATTTGTTGCTCTATTCACCATCACACTGGGGACCTTATTCCCAAAGGACAGATAATCAACTTTCATTTTGGGAAGCTTTTGCCATACTTTCTAAAGCTAGTGAGTTCAACATCATTACTAGCACCTTTTAAAATGTACAACCCCAAATCTATAGTGGCCCTGAATATGAGTCATTAAACAACAATGGGTTAATCCTGTCAACCTCAGGATCTGGGTAGCATATGGTATAAAGAACAGGGCAAGCCAGATGTAAAAAAAATACAGTTGATTAGTAACTATATATTGGGCTATAAATCCCCTTAGATGCAAGAACATTCATAGAGAAACATATGAAGCAACTTCAAAACAAGAACACAGATAGACTGTATAAGTTAAAATTGTTCTTGTATTATTTGTTTATTTCGTGCCCTAAAGGGAGGTCTTCCTGTTTTTCTCATTCTACTAAGGGCCATTTTCTGCTGTACCTTTATGCTATTGACACTTCTATAAGTGCATCTTGGCCCAGCCGTCGCTCTGCCTTCTACACCAAATGTTTTCTAACTGCTGCATCCAGTCTGTTTCTGATTGAAACAGCCAGCCTTTCACTGAACCCACGTCTTATAGGGTTCAAGCCACAGTTCATAGTCTTTCTCTGAATCTTTGGCTTTGACTCTGGGTTCATTACCTGGATCTGTCTCCAACTGATGCTGCGGCGTCCACCACAGGACCATAATCCTGAACCCTTCTTTAGTCATGGATGAGCTTGAGGTTTTCCACCCCATCAGGCTCTGAGGTTTTCCACCCCATCTGGCTCTGTATGTGGTACACAATTAGACAGGGTTGAAGATGTTTGACAGGCAGGAATGCTCAATTATGAGAGAATGGATATGCATCATTTAAAGGAACCTAAAAAAAATCAAGGCATGATCAAGGCACGAGGACTTAACGTGATTACTTTGTGGCTCATTTGCCTTTGACTTGCTCTTATTGCTGTGCCTATCATGTATTGGAATCATGCATTAATAGGATCTATAGTTTATCTTTTTAAACATTTATCCCAATTCAGGTGTCTCTTATACCCACAAAGCCCGTACTTGAAAAAAGACCTAGATTAAGAAATAAGTATAATATCTCCACCCTCAGCTCTGATACCTTTACCTTCCTACAGTAAGCCTCGCTGTGCAAACTCAATTTGATTACTCGGGGAATCCACTGACTATAAATAACACATTGTGTAGCATTGTCATTGGCGCTACGTTGGATGTGGTGGTAGTCATAAATACTGTAAAATTATGTTTTAGTTATTGTTTTCCTATATCCATTTATTTTACGGCCTCAAGGCTGCTTCACAAACTTTTCATCCAAAAAGTACGAACAGGGCCGGCTCTAGGGCGGTGCGATCGGTGCGACTGCACCGGGTGTTGACTTGGGGTGGGGGCGTCTTTTTTGAAAATGGGTATTATCATTTTAAAAGCACCTGCTGCTTGGTTCCTGGCCTCCAGCAACTTTCAGACATCAATTAAAATGTCAAGAGAAGTCCGGTGATTAATCATCTTCCTGGAAAGGGACCGGAGGTTTGTCTAGTGGACAGCAGAGGTCCGTGCAGGTAACATCGGTTGGGCGGTGAGGCCGTGTAAGGGGGGATTTCGAGGGACGATGGCGAGAGAAAATTAATTATTTATTTAATTTTCCCTCGGCATCGTCCCGCGAAATCCCCCCTTACCCGGCCCCACCGCTGTTACCTGCACGGACCGCGGCTGCTAGTGGAAGTTTTGACTCATCCTAAGGTAGCGCAGAGGGTTAAAATGCCTGCTGCTAAGAACGTGTACCATGCAGATAAGGAAGTGCATATAATGTAAATAGGTCAGTGGGTTACTGCTTCTGTAAGAGAGCTCCTTTTGTTACTTGTCGTTTATAAGTCAAAATCCTAATATAGAACATTGAGCTATTAACTGTCATCAAAGAGCTGCTGCAAACTGCAAGGAATATGTTAGCGCTGTATATTTTTTTGCCCAGTCTTTCATCCTCCTAATCTTGTGAAAAGGGTTCATTTGGGTAGAAAACAATTCTTATTATGAGAGAGAACCCCTAACAATGATGTTAAGTTTTAAATTCTGAATTTGTGCTTTTCCTGAACTAAATGAATCTGAGAGACAGGGGTTCTGGAGACTTGAGAGACACTGTTAAAGGGTGCTAGTGAGGGAATCCATGGCAGATGTGGTCATTGGGGGGGGCGCCAACAGACACTGTCGCACAGGGCGCCACCAGCGCTAAAGCTGGCCCTGAGTAGAAACAGGACATTCTTAACATAGATGAAAATATAAATTCCCAGGAAGTTGTTAAGAAATATTTTATTAGTAAATAGCAGAGATCAGATTATATATGCATAACTGCATAGTGTGTTCAGGTTTGAAAAATCTATGAAGGACCGTACAATGAGTATCTTCGTGACCTGTAAAATATGAGCCAGTGCCTGTATTGACCCGATATCTCCTGAAAGCAGCCATTTATAGATTAATCAATATCATGTTTGTTCTTTTGAGATTAAATTACATTGTTTCAGATTAAATTAAATTGTTTCTGAAGTTTAAAGCCATGTTCTACTCCTTCTTTAAAAGCACTGAGGAATTGTATCTAAATGGGTTTTGAACAGTGGTGGGGCGGAAGACTGATGCGGTTTCCTTTCGTCTTGAGAAAAATAAATGTAAGGTTTGCTCAAGAATGAACTTTTACTTTGTCTTTTCCATGTACCTAGCTATGTACCCCAGATACATACTGCACGGTAATTAGTGTCACTATAGGAAAAGTATCATCTAACCGTTTTTTATCAGGTTCGGCTAAAAGAGGTTGAGCTCTCTTATACCAAGGGCCATTTTAAATATAATCATTTAAAACAAAAATTATAACTGTGCTAGGCGCATCCGGGTTGGTTTCCCTGTACGTGGGGTGTGTCACGACTTGGTAATTGATGTGCCTCTCTTTTAGAAAGCTGTGCACACTCTAGCTGTAGCAGGGACGTTGTGAAGACCACAGATGTGGTTTCAGTCTATGTATTGAATATTTTATTTATTTATAACTTTCAAAGCAAATCTAACCAATACAGATGATGAACAATTTGCGTGAAAGCAGGTGTATGGATTGCAATACTAAATAAACCTTGAAGACAGTAAGGCCACTTGATGCACTTAACTAGCCCATTCCCTACTTGCTTTAACTCATACTACAGGCACTAATACTTCTTTTTTTTTTATTTGAAGGAAGTTCAAATTCTGTCTTTGCAATAAACAAATGAGGACAATCTCTATTTTTGAAAGATATTGCCCTCGTTGGAATTCTAAAATGGCCTTTGCACTACTATAAGCACAACACTTGTGCCCACCCCTTCTTTGTTGCGCCACAGCCTCGGGTACAGTCCTGTTCTTTTGAGATAGCTACCTCAAACAGTCATAACCCTTAAAACATAAAGCACGTTTTGTGCTCAGCAAACTCATTAAATCTTTTCACTGTAAACACAGTGCCAAACCTGTGGTTTTGTCCATGCCAATTTTTCTTCGGTATTTATTTTTAGGGTCCTCAATACAAGTGTCTTGGTGCGAGGAGTGTTAATTCTGCACTCCGGCGTTAAATCTGAGGGTGTGGAATTAACAGGAATTTTAGGTTGAACCCTAGAGTTTCCTGAATAATGAGGAATTACCTGATGAATCCGTTTTTTTAGGACTGATTCACCTGGTAATTCCGCAATCTCGCCCGCAGTTTGCGTCCTCCAATTTTCAACATCCTTCAGCTTCAGGGAAGGTCAGAGAGGTCTGAGTTTACTTTACCGACCTCTTAACGCACAACGGGGCTCGTAAACAAGTCACTGACCACTTCAGAAATTAAGGTCCTCTCATAAAGAGGGCTCAGAGCAAAAAAAACACCAAGTATTTGAAACAAGCATTGGTAAAGCCAACATACATGTGTTCACTGCCAGCATTTTGGCTTTGTCATAGCTTGTTTGTTTTTTTTAATGCTTTTTCTAAAACTATTTTTCGAGGTGCTACCTGGCCATAGCCAGTATAAAAAACAAGCACTGGATAAAAGCAAAATATTTTTATGCCCTCACAAACCACACTATGTCATAGCAGTTTCTGGTAGTGAAGGTAACTACTTTGTTTGTATGTGCTGTAGTGAGAGAGCAGAGTTCTGGCATTCACAATGAAGTTAGCCAATGGCTGAAGTGTTCTGGCCCATTGCTGCATGCTGTATGCCGTAGTGGGTAGAAGGAAAATGTGATTGACACAATATTAGACCAATCGATTAGGAGGACTTCTTGAAAGCCCCTGTAAGTAAGTATATTGTATATGCAATTTAATAAAATCAAAAGGCCTTCGCTAACACCAGACCTAAATATATAATTTTAGCAAAATACAAAAGGTCTTGTCTAATAACAGACCTAAAAACACTTTTATAAATTGCTCTATCTATGCCTTTTTCGCGTCATTCCTTAGCGGTTTGACTCTGAATTGAAGGATCTGTAAAGGATTAAGAGGATTACAGTGCGGCTACTGTGCTTCTAAAGAGGGACAAAATGAGGCTGCAGCCTGCTAATAGCTCAGGGATTAACTTTGAAACGGGTCTTGTTTACCATAATGGATGAGCAATGCAGCAGAGTAGAAATTCTCATTTTAAAAATAGGACTTCTTTTGGATTTGCTCTGTTGTTGCTTTTGTGCATCAGTTAAAGCTTCCTGGTGAGTCTGAAGATGTCCCAGCCTCCAAGCCTCACAAGGGGGGCTTAAGTGTGAGCCCTGATTATTCAATAAGGAATGTGCCTTACAAAAGTACCTACACACCAGTGCTTCTGTCTACTTCTATATCTGGAAACAACTGGACGCATTCACAAAACATTTTTAACTTGTGCATGCACTTTTCTCATGTAAATTGAAAATATCTGCAAATGCCATGACTCAGTTGGGACGCGTGCGTGTGACTTGCAAATTCGTGGTGTTGTTGGGGGTGGGGAGATGGGTATGGCCAGCGCATTTGTTTGCATATCCATAATTCACAAGGAAATGTAAAGAAAGATGTGCTAAACTAGATAGAGTCTGTCTTCTGCCAGTAGCAGACGAACATGAAGGTAGACCTGTGTAAGGTCTAAATCCTGCTTCTCTGCAGGCCTCTATGTACAGCAACGCTCATGGACTGAATCATGTCCTGAATGGTCCTTAGGGTAACAGAAGAAACACATCATGTATGCATGTAACATACCTTTATTGCATCATAGAATAAGGAGCCTGTCCCTGTCTAAGGCTACTCCCACTTCATTCATCTCATTTATTTTCAATATTATTATTATTATTCATTTATAATCATGACGTATATTACGTCCTTACAACAATATGTCATCTCTAAGCACTCTGTCTCAATCCGACGGCCCCTTCCTCCCTCTTAACTCCTCCTTCTCCCCATCTCCTTAGCCTCTGTTTGGAAACGTGGGCCGGGGTCCGGTCTGCAGCATCATAGGGTGACACGATAAACTGCTAATGATGCCGCGTGGCCAGGCGTCCCAGATTTGCCAGGACAATCCTGGTTTTCACCAGCTGTCGGTTTTTAAAAAGAGTCAACTGAGCACAGAGGGAGGCAAAATTTCATATTTTCTAGTTCAGAATTAGTTTGCAGCCCTTTACAGAAAGCACTGTAAATAACACAGATGATATTGTGTGTAAAAGTTGCATTTAATGTTGTCAGATCATGTTTAGGAGGCTGGGGAGGGGGGAGCAGGCAGGGACTACTTGGCCACAACCTTGGAGGTCGAGGGATTTTCCCACTGCTGTCCGGGGGCTTGTCCTCCAGTGGCTCTGTAAACTGGGCCAAGTACTCCCCTGTATGCATTTCGCTGTCAGTGGTAGCGATGGCGAGCAGTCATAGGCTTCACAGGGAGATTAGTGTGGGGGCACTCAGGCTCAATACTCAACACCCCCCCCCCCCCAGCAGTGCAATAAGATCAATGTTCAGTCCAGTGCTCTTCTTTGTATAGAAGACAAGTACTTTATTACACAGAAAACAGAGAATTCTACTACACAGACAATGATGCAAGGCTACTCGATTTACGGGTGTGAGCCCTTATGCTTCCAGGTGCCTTGTCCAGCTAGCTATGCTACTACCCCTCCACCTGCCTCTTCACTTTCTTTCATTGGGTTCCCCTCTGCCGCCTACCCCACTCCCTCAGGTCCAGAGCTTGAGGTACTGCCTAACTATTTGGTCTGAGCACTCAATCTTTTGGGCCTAGACCCTTTTAGTCTCTCACCCAGTTCTTAGGAGCAATTTTAGGTCTCATTCAGCAACCCACAGCAGCAGCGTCTCTCTGGTCGCATGGAGCTTCCAAGTGACACATTTCAGTCTTCAAGGGAGCTGCGCGGCAGCCAGCTGGGCAGCACAACACTCAGAGTTGCAGTGGGATCAGAATTTTCTGTTGTTGACCTTCTTCTGAGTGGCTGGTGATAGATCTCTGCTAAAAGAACGACTCACTCCAGCACTCCGGTGATTACTTGGTGCTTCTTGACCGCTACAACAAGACACAAGCAGGTGATTGTTCTTTGGCGTAGCGGTCACTGGCATGCAGTCCTTCTAGGTGATGGCGCTTATTCTTCACAAGGCACCTAAAGGGCGCATCTGAGATCACTTGGTCTTCAGGACTGGTACCGATCCAAAGACATGCTTAGCAGTGCTGCAGTCTCGCAGTCAACTTGTGGGGCACACAGGCCACCAGCAGGCTCTTATCCCAGCTAAGGTCGGGCCTACCACTGAGGCATACAGCTCCAGGTGCCATGGCAGATACAACAAGGATAAATGATGAAGATTGCATTGCCCGTCCAGGACTACCCCGATTCCTTTAGCGTGTCTTAGTGGAGTCTGGCAGACAGACGCTATGCCAGGGTCAGTTATGTTAAGCCCTCCTACAATCTGCCCCTCATGCTGGGTTGGCACTTCCTTCCTTCGCTCACTAGTAGTTTATCTTGGCACGAGGTACAGTCCAGTAATTTCTCCTTCAGATCGGACTGCAGGCAATGTTCTCTCACCTAAGGGGAGTTGGTTGTCCGTATGAAACCAACCCTTGGCTCCTTACTATTCCCTGACTGCTATATGCATTACACTCCCTCGGTAAAAGAGACCACAACATCAAACCACAATAGGCCTTGGCCTCCCATCTTTATACGGATTTCGCAGACAGAAGATGCATATAACAGGTCTGCTTCATAGGAACCATTTTAGATTGGTTCCCCTTTCATATGTCCTGGCCAGGCCACTTTCCAGACCTTCCAGACAGGGTCAGATTTGTCAGCCTGTGTAGCCAATTGATATTTTTCAGGGGTTTGCACCAACATACTAAGGTCATGGTGCAGCTGCCCCTTCTAAAAGGGCCAAACCCCGGGGCGTGGCAGGGCTTCATTTCTAGCCTGAATGTTGAATCATGGTGGTGTCTGAAGAGCCAGTCCCCTATCGGAACCATGAGGATAAGGGTTCTCCTCTGCGCTTGGGGGTCACACCCAGTACAACTCCCTATAAAAATCTGCAAACATTGCTGCTATTTCCCCTGAGAAGGTAACCACCTGACCCGCCACCAAGTGAAGTTCAGGGATTATTTTAGCCTCGATCGTGGAGTCCAAATGTGCAAAAATATAGTCCCCACAGGAGTGACAGTTATGTGGTGCTGAATAATATGTGCACTGTCCCGTAAAGGGGTGCCACTCTCGTCTGACATTGTCCAGGTGCTGAGAGCCCACCCATTTGGCCAGTGCTTACGACCTGGTTGGCTGAGCTGGAGAGTCGACATCTTGCTTCAAACAGTGGATTGTGTTATAATCCCCCACATATAACTAACATCCCAGCCTATGCATTCAAGAGAATGTCAGTTTTCCTTTTCCAGCATTATGTTCTCCTAGGAACGGATTGTTAGACCCAACAGAGGAACCATGGGTCCCCTGATTCGAACTCTCCAAAAGCACAAACCTGCCCAACCCATCCAAATGTACCTTTGACACCACTAGAGGGAGGGATTTGGGTAAAAGGATAGCTGTGCCTCGGGAACTTCTGGTAACCACTGCATGATACATCCATAACATCCAAGGAACCTACAGTTAGTTCCCAGTAATTCAATTTTTAGCAAAAACGGGATATCCGGTGAGTGGCTAACATGAGGGGCCTAACCTAGGACATAACAGCCCCCCTTTTAATTTTATCTAACAGCCCGTTGACATTCCAGGTAATGAGTTTACAGTAATGTTGTGTGCCCATCTCCAGTGTGACTTAAAAGAAGTACCGAAAGATGGTGAAGTAAGATTCACCCTGTGTTGATGGTTGCATGAAGCTGTCCTAACAGAACCCCCCCCATATTCCCTCCCACAATTATTACCCACAAGCAACTGTCACTCTACACATTTAAAAATATAAAACATCCCCCTAAAACCCACAACTAAATATTAATGTTGTGTTCATAAAGGAAGTCCTTTCACGGGATAAAACCCCTGTTAAGAAATAGTGCCAGAAAAACATTTAGAGTCAGCCGATCCTACAATCCATCACCCTCGATGCAGAGCCCCCTCCGTGTCAGACACCAGTCCGGTATCCCAAGCCACCGCATTTCGAAAGCAGGGCATACTTTGTGCACGCCTCCTCCTGCATGGCCGCCGCCTCACCTCCGACCACGCAGTTGCCTGAGCAGCAGTCCCTCCTCCCACCTTATGGGTGGCCATTACATCTCCAAGAATTGGTGGCCTATCCTCAACTCATTCCGAAACACAGTTTGGATGATCAATAATCAGTGTCTTTCCTTGAAATATGATTGTTAATTTTAATTTTGCAGGGTACAGTAGCATCTACTGGATTCCCATAGCTCTGAGTTTCTGTTTTAAGTTTTCTTTTGCTGCTTACCATTCATGTGTAGTCAGACAATGTTTTGGGAATCAAGTCGAACATTGCCCAGTCGTCTGACCGTACTCAACAACATGTCTCTGTCTCTATAGTTGCGTAAGCGGGCTATCACTGGACTGGTGTGGGGGCGGGGGCGATGGGGTCTTGAGGCGGCCTCCGAAGGAGAGCATGGTGTGCCTGTTTGATTAAAAAGCAGGAAGAGAATTGATCCTCTGAGAGGAAAGTCTGCAACCAGTTCTCTAGAAATGTTTCGGGATGTTGGCCCGCTGATCCCTCAGGGTTACCCAAAAAATTTGCCATTTCTCCATGTGTGGCCTTCTGCATCTTCCACTCTGGCTGCTGTCTTACAAGAAGTGCTCTGCAGTTTTGGCACTGTTTTACTCAGGTCTGTTACTGGCGTCCTTGAGCGTGGCTATGCAGGACTTCGCCTCCGTCACTTTGCTGGTGGTGTTACTGAGGTTCTGGCAGAGGAGCACAACATTTTTCTCCACCGCTTAAATCTTGGGCTCTATAGCCTGGCAGGAGGACGTTATCGCCTGCAGGATAACATTGGTACGTGAGAGAAGAGTCCTCTCCCTCCTCTGTATGCCTGATCGAGGGCATCTCAGACACCTCTCCCAGCTATGTCATTCATTTGTCCATTCTCCCATGCTTGGGGAGTTCTGTATCATTCACCATTGCCCCTGATGGATGAGTGGTGAGTCGACCCACCAAACCTCTGTCCTGGACGAAATGAGCAGCTGATGTGACGGAGATGAAAAAATCCATAGAGCTTATATCCGAACTCTCCAAGTGGCCCCTGTCATCAGTGTAGGATATAAATGGGCTCCAAAAGGTACCAGACGGGTCTCTGAGAACCGGAATCCGGCTTCAAATCCGAGGAGACTTACCACACGGGTCTTCATTGATCATCCCAACAGCTCTGCTTGGGTCAAGCATCCATTAGATCCACACCTGGCCCACATCCCACAAATATCGACGTTCAACCCTACCAGGGGACCCCAAGTTCGGGTGTTGGGAATTCCTCCTTGGTACAGCATTTCCCACCTTCACAGAGGAACTTCCTCCTGGCACTTGCCTGCAAGACGGTCAGCTGGTCAAGACGCCTGGATTCACCTCACTGCCCCACCCATCTATGCCGGGCTCAACAAGTGCCAAGCTGTAGAGACCAGAGTGGGGTCTGAGCTCCGCCAATGCCTAATGTCTCACAGGGCACCTACAAGCAGTGACAGATCAACAAGCCCCCGCAGAAGGAGGTGCCAGGCCTCCTAGTGGCTGGCAGCAAACGCAAGGGGGAATTACTTGGCCCCAGTGCGTGGCCACCCAACGTTAATTGTCCAGGGGCATGCACCACCCGACACACCAGGTCATGGCGCCCATGTGAGGCACACCCCTCCGACTTGGGGAAGAATACAGGTCCCCCAAACTGCAAGTAAGTCTACAGGAAGGGGGACAGGTGAGCAAGAAAACCACTCCCGTCACCGGCCCAGACCGCACCTCCTCCCAGCCACGAGAGAGCAGGTCTTCAGGGAGACGTTCCTAACTCAGCTCCGGATTCTCTACATCAAAGAAGGCAGGATTTCGATTGATTTCAGGGCACAGAGCTCAAGAGCTCTAACAAATAGTGGCCGCCATCTTGCCTTTCAGGCCACGCCCACCACTGGAACCTTCTATTGATGCAGAATTACAGTCCTACCTCTAGGTTTGTAGAATGTTCAGGTATTGGTTTCCAAATCTGGTCACCCTACATAGATGTTACCTAGCTTTTTATTTCTTCTTCATTAAAGGTAGCCAGCCTTAATCAGGAAGGATGCTTCCGTCATGGTGTCCGCGTCCCTTCACCTGTAACACTAGATTTGTACTTGTCACCACCAAGTGATGTTCCCAGAAAATAATATATAATAATATATAAGTGGGTTTCGGTGCATTTATTGATGTGTTATAATCACTTAGAGTTCCAAAGGAGAGACTCAAGCTATACAAAAGGATTCCAATCTTGAAGATACAAATGGCACTTCTTGCCCAGCGCACATTTCAAGATGGAAATCATGACTCACTGCTTGGCTACACAGCGTGTAATTAGATTTTGAGCTGCAGTTTTTGTAATTGCTGTGGTTTTGCTGCCAGAGCTTAACCACAAAACCGGGTGAACAACAAGCCCTGCATCGTGATGCACTCTTACAGAAAACGAACACTGACAATGCCACTGGATGTGACTTTGTTTTACAGCGCATGCACACTGAGCGACATATGGGCGTATATACACGCACAGGACACCTATGCACTCGTAGATGAAGGGCCTTCAGTGCACAAAAGATGAAAAGACTTACAGGTACTCACAAGCCAGCTAACATAGAGAAACACACGCGAGCAAAACAACACAAATACAGACACACTCAGGCAGCACTCACAGGGACCCATGTGTTCAAAGATATACATAAGCACACATATAACACGTATACAGACCTGCACAGTTACCGACAACACATACAGACACGCAGGGTTGCAGACAATGCACCTACAGACTTGCATAGTCATGAACAACAAATATGGACGGGTGAACTGATGTATGAATAGATTTTTGTTTACAGTTCAACTTTTTTATGCATTGCTGATTTAAAGGGGTTGAATTTGTTTGCTATTTTGAAAGTTTGCTACAGTTTATGTTGCAACTTGACAGATGAAACAACAAACTAGGGAAGGTACGTTGTGAACTCCAGGTAAATAAACTGTTCTAGAATCTTCTCTAAATTGTGTGCGAAAAAGTGTAAGACCACACAGTGGTCGTGTCAAGAAGGTCACACTTAAAATCAAAAATGCAAATTCTTGTAGTCTGCTTATTGCGCAGCCATTTTCATTGTCTCTTGAAAAGTCCAGCGAAGCAACTTCTGTTGACATTCTTCTATAAAGACAGGACTTCTTCCTTAGAACAAATACTTTTAAAGTAAAATGGGAAGGAGGAAAAAGCCTCTGGATATAACATGTGAAGTGAGGGCCTTCTTTGTATGCGAAAGGAAGCTTGCAGTAGAAAATGTTTGTTGAACTTTGAAAAGACACTATTTACAGTACGTACTTGCTTGATTTCTACACAAGCAATTGCAAGAAATCCCTAACCTACCATGATCGCAGGGAAGACGTTATTTACTATCATCCTCTGATAACGTTAGGAAACCCCATACTTATGGTGCACCAGCTAAATTCCTATTTTGCCTGACCCGTGTTCCTTTCCAGGCCCCAATCACAAAGCCTACTTGTTTAATTCCAGACCGCCTTTCTATCTTGTAATATATACATATATAAGCAGTGCTTTAAATGGAAAAAAATAAGTGCAGGTACTCATTAGATTGAGTTAGGGGCGTGGCTAGTGGGCGGCGTTAGAAGCGGGGTGAGACATGATGACAGAAAACACATCTATTGAGTATTCATTTTGCCCTTGCATTGCCCTTGACAGTTGTCTCAAACTTTCCATATGTGCAGATTAACAGGTACATATGCTAATAAAGGGTGGTGTGAAGTACTTCTGGGAACAATGCAAGGAGCTTCTAAACCCTGAATGCAGCCAAGCCATCAACAGTACTATTAGCCCTTTCAGGCTAAGAATCAATGTGCACCAGGACGGCATAGCGTCATTAATAAGAAGCATTAGACGCATTTCTTTTCAAATACCTCCTGGGTGTCCTGATTCTCTTCCTCTCTGATTTAGTTTCTCTCTCACACACAAACATACACACAACCAGGCAAACGCACACAAGCAAGCAGACAAATACTCTCTGTCAATCTTCACATCTCTAATCTCTCGATCCCTCCCCACTCACTTCTCTCCTATTTGTATCCATTTCTCTCGTTGCCCCACTCTCTTTACCCCAAAGGTATCTTATAATCCTCTACTATCACTCTTTCTATTTATAATCTGCCATCTCCATGCCTCTCTTACTCTATCCATAGCTGTCTCAATGTCTTCCCCATCTCTGTCTGTGCTTACCCCTTCTGTCTATTTTTCCCCCTTTAAACTCTCCTCTGCTCATTTTATCTCTGCCCCCTCACTCTTCACCTTCTTTCACCCCATTCTCTTTCCTCTTCCCTCGGCAGAATGCCACACGGCCGGAGAGCTTGCAGTGGCAGACAGTGAGCACTGCAGGGTTGTGAGCATGCGCAGAGTGCAGCAGGGTAGAGGTCAGGGGAAGAACAATACTGGCCTCTGATGGGCAGGTCAGTAGACCTCCTCCCACCTCACCTGGGCTCCAGGCAGGCCGCGTAGGCCATCGCCACCACCTTATCCCAGCCAATGTCCCAGCAGGTGGAGGAAGGTGGGGTGGATTTGCAGGAGCAAGTGAGTCAGGCCTCAGTGGGAGGCCAAGCGTTAAATGGCACAGTCACTTATGCAGGCTCTCTTCCCTCCCACTCATTCAGGCTGCACCCATCACTGTGCCCCTGGCAGCCGATGTGCAATACACTAACAAGACGACCCAGCATGGAGGCCCAGCAGGGGGAGGTTGACGACAATGAGAGCTTCCATCTAGGAACTGAGGCCCACTTGCCCCTGCGGCAGGCCTCCAGCAGGCCGTTCAGCTGAATGAGACAGACAGACGCCAAAACGGCAAACATGCTGCCAAATAAACGGGCCACAGCTGGCCCTCAGGCATCGGCCCAGTGCCCACCTTATGAATCCGAGTACCGGTACTCTCATTGGCACTGGAGAAGTGCCGGTACTCAGCTTGGTAAAAACAAGAAGTGCCGGTACTCAGTACCTGTGAGTACCGGTCCATTTAAAGCACTGTATATAAGCAGATGTGCAGAGTGCCGTATGCTATTTCTTGCCATTGTTGAGTGTGGGGAGGGGCCCTGATTCCTGAGAGGTGAAGCCTGGAGTTAGTCCTAATGCTTCTCTCCTCCATTAAAAATGGCAGTAACATATTATACTCTTTGCGTCTGCATATATGGTTTATGCCAAGTCATTTTTCATATCTATTTTTCATATGTATTTGTTTCAACAAATAGAATTATACATGGGTAACTGTGAGTTACTGGGATGTTTTTCACTGAGGGGCTCTAAGTGACATAAAATAGATAAAGAGACCGAAGCTTTGAGTTGTCCATGACGTCACTGAGAACCTCCACTATGCAGCACCTTTGCTGTCAGTACGTAGTTCACAGAGCCCTATGATGAGACTGCACAGTCATCAGAAATAACCTCAGGACAACATTCCATTACCAGAGAATCAACTTGAGACTGAAATGTTTCCATCCCTCTCCATGCCGGTGGTTTATTCTTGCTGAAAAGGGAAGTAAGCTAAAAGGAGTAAAGTCTAGCCTTCTCTCTCTTCCTTATCTGAAAGGTGTCTACACCACTTTAATTTTATATGATTAAAAAACCAGTGTTTGGGAATCGTTACATACCAAGGGCTCAGGTCCTTCCCTGTTTGGCGATGGGTTAAACTATGCCCAGTACCCCTATATTCCACTATAGATACCTGCTATCTTTTGAGCCTACATTCAGTGGTATGTGATTACTGTCTGATGTTGCATACCACTGCCCCATATTTCTGCAAAAAGGGATGACCTTACAATGAATGTTTTGGATGTTTGCGGATTGGAGCAACCATTTCTTGTATGATTATGATCAGGTGTACCAGATCCCCCTTTACTTGTTTGATTTGTGTCACCCTTAAAAATAGAAAATACTATAGGCCACAGAAGCCTAGCCAGTATCCAAGTGTGAATAGTGTCATTAGCTCTGGGTAAAGTATTGAAGAAAAAGCTTACTTTATGTGTCTATGCTAAAGGGTTTACAATGTTCTTAACTCTCTGACGTGAATGCCTCCAAGAACTGAATAAACCAGTCTAAGAACCAAACACTAGCACAAATGTTGAGTGCAGTTTATGAATTGAATTTCTGAGTATCAGACTACAGCAATAATGCAACCAAGAAAATAGGCAAGCATATGCTATTATGGTATTGGCAGCTTTGAAAACCTTTGCATACTAAGAGATGCTTAGTCACATACTAATGGTCGCCAATGTGGGAGAAGCACCAAGCCTCATCAGCCGCGGAGGTCCATATGTGTTGGTCATCATTCAGAACCTTTTCAATATCTACATGCCTCCCAAAGCGCATATGATCGAAGCTTACAACAGCGGGCACCGCACCTGTGCAGGTGACACCCAGATCTACCTCAAGCTGCACACAGTGTCACCAGGCTTTAGCGGAAGGCACATTTCTGCAAAACTGCATGTGCCACAAGTCTTGCAGCCATGCTTGACTTTGCCAATTATGCGATTTGCTTCTTATTGCATTAGGAGTATTTTGCACAATCTTGTATTCATGATAGGCTGGCGATTTCGCCTCGTTTCTCTTCGAAGTGCTTTTTTCCCTCCACCATGACACCTTTGTTTATGAATACACTCTCGCATGGTTGCTAGATTTTGCTAATTCTTTGACTGTCCTATGTTCAAGGCAGCAAAAAGGCATTTTAAGCAACAGTTTTGGTCTTGTATACTTCCCCAATACCAATGTCTCGATTAGTGCCAGTACCGTTGTTCATTGCTTGTGAACAAGGCATGTCATGCTTTTATAGCACCATGGGCCTGATTCTGATTACAAGTTGCGTGGTGCAGTGGCGCTGAAATTACCAGATCTAGAATTAGCAAATGTAGCTGGTAATTCCACCACTTCATTGGGCAATTATGAGTTATGTAATAACAACAAGAGAGGGAGGGGTAGTCACTCTTATTCCCCCTATTTAATATCAATAACAACGAAAGAGTGAGGAGTCAAAAGGGTATCAGTACGAGGAATCACTCTTATTTAAAAGAACCCTCACTCACCAACCTAGTTGGTGACATGCTTCATCATTGGGTTCCCACCAGAGAGGCCGAATGCCTCCCTGGTGTGCTACGACGCCTGAATTACAGCGGAGCGGGTATTCGTGATGTGGTGTCAGTGCAACAGTGAAGTAGTGCGAGTTAAAAGATGCCTTGGTTTATTCCCAGAAGAATTTTAATGGTGGAAAACCAGGTATCATTAAAAACAAGTGATGTGGATGTTTATTAACTGGCTAGATTGACCAGGCACATCCAATTTAAACTAAGTGTGAATGGTGGTCAACATGTTTCTGCTTCAGATGTGCAATTTGCGAAGCATTCGTCAGGACCGATCCTCCACGGCGGTATGCACACGCTAAGGCGCACCCTAACCTGTGGGGGATGTATAGGGTAAACTCACGGTTTTACCGTAGGGGCCTTCTGGAGTTCCAAAAAGCCGATAAATTCTGTAAGAGAGAACACATATAAAACAGACGCAACAACTCGGTGAGCTCAGGAATACCATCAATCATGTATTCAATGGGTCTTGTGTGTTCAAAACCTCATGCTGTCAGATACCGTTAAGTATTTAGAGATATACTAACGAACACCTCTATTTCGGGTACTCGTGTCAATCATGGTGAAAATAGTACTGCCACTTCTTTTAAATAAGAGTGATTCCTCGTACTGATACCCTTTTGACTCCTCACTCTTTCGTTGTTATTGACAATTATGAGTTATATCAGCCAGAATGGGGAATAACATACGAGCCATGGGTTTACCAGGTTAAAAACGCATGCACATTCCTATTCCAGTCCAAATATTGCTTGCATTAACCACCTGCTTTGAGCATGTGGTAAATGGACGTGGTGGTATCTTTGGAGGTCAGAGGATGGTGGTGGTGATGTTTAGGGCATCCAGGGCAGGGGAGGCTGGTGGCAGGCCATACTCCCTGTACCGAAGGTGAGTTGAGCGTGGACCAAACTGCACTTACCATCTAGAATTTCCGGTGTTCAAGCACCTGTGAATTCAGATGTGGTAGCACTAGGGCACTTGTGATTTTCCAGAGTGGATCACACACAGGGAACTGCTTCTCTGAACACCCACTCAGGGCCAGCTTGCATTACTTGCGAAGCCATGGTGGGAACAGACTCTATCTACCTGCCTCACGGAAAAGATATGAAAAATATTACTCTATAAAAAAATATTACTCTATAAAATGCAATGAACAGTACATGACTGGCACTAGTCTCCTGGACTCTATATTTAGATCATGATGTGTGGACTGAATGTTTTCATGGAATGTTTTTACAAAGGCGAGCTTTCTGTTTACTTTGTAGGGCTGGTGGGCAGCATGTAATGCCGAGGTTCACAGTATCATGTTGAGGCGTTTTTGGAGAGAAGCACGGATCACAGGTAAGGTGTTTGACTGATAAGAATCTCCTTTGTAAAGTACTGGAAGTATGCAGACTTTCCAATTGCCAGTTGCTAACCATGGGTGTTACTTTTGCCCTGTGGTGTCTCGCAGTAATGCTGTTGGGCATTTAAGAAAGACTATAAAAATCTATGGTGGAATGTTGGGTAGGATGCCAAACGACTGGTTGCACAAAGTGCTCACAAAGTGCGCTCTGACTTTTAGCGACCAGCCTTCCATTTTGCGACCTTTGTACTAATAAGTCACATCGTAAAAATTGTCATTCTTTTGCAGAACATCAGAGATGCTGGAAGCAAGCAGCAGCAAACCACCATTCCTATGTTTGCATTACCAAATGGGATCTTTTTTTTTAGCAGCCCGTGTTCCTGAAAGCCACCAGTTCTGGTTTAAATAAAAAACAAAATCCCTTTAAAGCACACATTGGGAGGATGAGGTACTGCCTGCTTGCTGTGAGAGTCCAATATGATTCCCAAAGAGAAAGATGTCCAACTGGGGCTGCTTACCCTTTCCAAAACTGTTACCTCCTCCTTTAAGGAGTTTGTACGATCAGAATGGTTTGCAACTCCAATTGGGTGAAAAACAATTAACACATCTCATTGAGATTCGCACCAGGGTACCCACTTAAAAAAAATCGCATGCTCCTGCCGGCACCTGGTAAGGGTGATGTCTGGGGAGCCGGCAGGGGCCGCGGTGGCCTTGGGACTCCCTTCTCGCACCCCAACATTTGGATATGTTGTGGGTGCCCTGGGTGGGCACCAGGGCACCTACTTAAAAAAAGATTGAGTGGCAGAAGCCGTTCATTTAGTATTCACTGCACTGTCCAAGGAGCATCCCATAATGCCCCAGGACTTTTTTAAGTTATATTTTTTCTTTCTGGTGGAATAGGCAGGGGCACCACCAACCATTTTTTAATGTTTTGGGGGGCTACAGGGAGTGAAGCTTCCCCTCAGAAATGTTGAAAAAAACAGTACGTCTCCTGGGCCAGTAAATCCATGCCCCCAGGAG
Organism: Calotriton arnoldi; assembly: GCA_963921515.1. NCBI lineage: Eukaryota > Metazoa > Chordata > Amphibia > Caudata > Salamandridae > Calotriton > Calotriton arnoldi. The sequence continues at coordinate 440,231 of CAWUFW010012491.1, read as the reverse complement.
AACTTACCATATTATTTTAAAGCACTCTAAGTTGGACCTGTCTGCTCTCCAGCTGGCAAGCAAGGACCCCTGATGGTGGTTTCTAGGATTGCATTTTGTGGCCTGAAAAATGTTGAAAAAGACATTTTATTGAAACTATTTTATCCCAATCACCTTTATTAAAGTTTGCAATGTGTGAATTTATAGAATATAAATTTGATTATATTAATTGTTGATTTTTTGACAAAGACAATAGGTCTGCTTTATATACGTTGATGTGCTGAACCCCTGATAAATGCAAAAGGCCTTTTTTTTAATATTTTGGTGTTCTGACCCTTTGACAAAGTTAGTAGGTCTGCCTTATGACTTCTTTTATATTACTACATAACATAGCCTTGTGCACCCCCGGGGGATTAAGCGCCAGGGCCTGACCACAGGCCAGACCTTGAGCCCAACCCCATGCCGTACATGGCCAAAGGCCTTGCGGAGTCAGGGAGGGCTAGAGCGCCTGTGGGCTTTGGGTGCAGGGCCTGGTTCACACTGCTCACTGACGAAGGCCGTGTGCATCAGGGGTTGTGTGCCCAATCCCATGGCACACACAGTGATGGACAGCTTACTTTACTTTAAAAAAACATTTTCACAAAAACCCCAAAGATTAAAGTGACGTTCTAGTTAGAAATTGTAATAATATCTTAATTTAAATTTTAAAAAATACATAGAAATTCACTAAAAAACACAAAGGATAAGGGGTCATTATAGTTAGGTCAAAATGTCAGTTAAAACATACTATTTTAAATTTAAGTGGCGCAATTGCTTGGAACATGACACATGGATAAGGCTAAAACTGAGACCAGAGAACTGTTTGTTAGAGAGTGAGGTTGCTGGACCAGGGCCTAATGGCCTTATGGTCCATTTCTAAGGTTGCTAATGCCTGTTAATTGCGCTGTTCAGTAGATATTGTCCCATGATTGCAGTATGGGAAATTAAATTCTGTTAACACCTTCAGCAGAAGGGAATTGCACTTAAATAGAACATTGTAATGTTATCAACTCATTGAAGACAACTGTGTGGAATAAGGCTCATTTTGCTCTGTTTTTTATGGATTTCTTTGTTAAAATCTCAGGAAAACAAACATAAAATGGTTTATAGTCAAAGGGGTATTTTGTATGTTTGTCGGTGGTTCTACAATCCAGATTCTCTATTACTTCCCTGGCGCAACAATTTTTATGACTCATCCACACCAGTGTTCATTTAGGAGTGCGCCTCACGGGCCAGTTGAGGCCTGTTGGCTTTGCCAAAACGTATTATTACTTGTGAGTGCAAGGTTTCTGATTCACATTAACCATGAGATATATTTGATTTATGCTAAGATATGTTTTTCTGGCTTCAGTCCCAAAAATATAGTTTTACCCCTCAGTAGTAGTAGTTTCATAATGGTGGTCATTTTTCAAATATTGTCGACATTCCTGCCACAATGATGCCCAGCTGTGGTGTTATTATTGCACTGACATAAGATTGGTAATTCCTGGCATTTATTACTATTGCAACTACAGCTGTCTGATACCATAGCCTGTAAAATTGTTTTAATCTGTCTCCATCCACGCTAGCACTCATTCAATCAGTCATGCCGTCTACCATTTATCCAGTCATCATTCTGTCTATCCACTCAAATCAATTATGCAGTCTTCCATTTATTCAGTCATCATTCTGTCTATCCACTCAAATCAGTCATGCAGTCTTCCATTTATACAGTCATCATTCTGTCTATCCACCCACTTTTTAGCAATTTATTATTGCATTCGCTCACTCATTACTTATCCATGCTCTCGGTCATCGAGTCATTCACTCAGTCATCCATTCATCTGCTATCTCATGCTCACATTTACTCACTATGACATCAACATGAACTCATACATAGCTCTTGAAGTAGCACTTTCACATATAAAATATCCAGTCCTATTGCTTTCCCAAACCATGTGTTTCATTGTGAATTGTTGTACATTGTGTCAGAGTTGTCTTCCTACACTATTGCCCAATGGTTCTCTTTTCAATGACCTCACAAGAAAGAGTTGACATTGCTGTTTATAACTCTAGCTTCACCCAAAGGAGACACTGCAAAAACATAGAAGCATTACTGCTCTAGACCCCTGCATAAGAAAGGAAGCGTTTAAAAGAAGCTGACAGTCATCTCGCCATAAGGCCCTAGTCATTGTAAATTTACATTGTAAATGCAACTCTTGGAATTACTACTACGTTTGAAGCGAATGAAGCATTCTGTGCAGGATTTATGAGCCTACTGTCACAGTTGCCATCCCTGCTACGGGCGCGTGGCACAACTGACAATCCGGAAATGAGGAGAGGGACTGAGGCAGGGGACGCCATCCAGTCTTTTCGCACTTCCCTGCGTCAATCCGCCTCCCGAAAGCCGCGCTAGTCATGATCAGGTTTCTGAGTGCAGCGGCATAAAGGTCACACTCTGGAACCAGTTGATGCCTGTAATTGTTTTTCCGACGCCATACTTACCTTGTTTCCTCTACGGCCTTGCTTCTGCTGACTTCCCTTCTGCTTCAGTCACGCTGCTGTCTGTCCTGCGACCCTTGGAGGGAGTTCATTTGTTATCTTCGCTGCCTTCTGCTGTGCTGTTGTGAGGTAGTCTGCTATTTTCCCGGGCACAATATGCAGCGCCAACTGGGCACGCTGAACCATAGCTCTAGATTGAGAGGGGGAGAACATTTGGAGCAGCGGGTCTGGCTACAATTATTGAATTAAGCACCCGAGCCGATCAGGGTGCAGGTCGCGGGTTCAGTCGCGAGCAAATTATCATCTTCACACGTACATGCCGGTCATTGCCACCTCGGGGGAGTATCCAATGTAAGTAACCCGCGGCAGTAATCGTCGTTGTGTACGATTGCTCTCGTTCTGATAGATTAAGGTTATTTGTAGTGGTTTTCTGCGAGGGGCATGGTTGGTGTCATGACCGAAGCGGTGGTCAAGTGTGTTTCCTATTTTAAGCCGAGTCAGCCTGCCTAGCTCAATTACAGCCGACCAGTGACTGCCAGTCAGGATAGCCTGTGCGTGTCAGGCACTACTTCCGCCAGAGGGGCGATTAAGTAGGGTGATAGCTCCTTGATCATGTGCTTTGTGAATCTTGGGCAGCGGTTTAAAGGAGATTTTGAGGCAGTCAGGGGAGAACTGCGTAGGGCGTATTTGAAGTAAATTTTGAGCGGCACGAAAGGCTTCATTGGCGGTCGGAGCGGTGAACTGGGAAGCTAGCCTGTCCAGTTCATGCACCTGTGGCTCCCCAGCATTCGGGGACCCTGGGCAGATGACGTGGCATCGGAGGGTCTCGCGGGGTCTGCTTCTGTCGGTTCTGGCCCGGGTCTGCTGTAGCTGGAGTCAGGATTGCGACCCAGCTCGTGTGCTGCTTATTTAGCTTATGAAACTAACGATCATTGACAAAGCCAACAGTCCTGACTTGGAGGTATGATGTTCCTTGTTAGATCGTACATCGAATTGCAATGAAAGAAACAGCCAGATACATGTCGGGCGGCACAGTTTCTTAGCTTACGTGTTCAAGCCACGCCCTCAAGTACATTGACCACGCCCCCTTTGAGACCCCCATGTGTTTTCATCCCTCTTAAGCCTGGGCTGCACACAATAAACACATGGACATCGAGAGAGACCATTTATATCTGGTTTTCCAGAGCAGTGAGGGATCTGTTCCCCCCTCCGAGGAACCTACCGTTCAGGGGCACTGTGTAACGGTGTTGGAGACAGGCGCCCAAGAGGCCTTGTCTTTACCCACAATCATCCCTGGCGAGTGTCCACTATAGGTGAAATGATCCGGCGGTGCAGCCAACAACACAGACGCCTGTGGGGGTAGGCTACCATCTGGAATGCAAAGCAACACATGTTTTATGTTGCTGCACGCCACAGCTGTGTTTGTGTTCAATTACTACAGGGAAGAAGAGGGTGAATGTCCAGACAGGAAGTGCCTACATGTATATTGTGTGTAGACTGAGTCTTAGGTTATTGGGGCTAGGGTGACATGGGTCTAGGGCCAGCAGCCGGGTTGTGATCGGGCTAGGCTGCTGGATGCTATGGGCGTCCATCCAATCCGGTGTTGATCCGGCACCTCTCCTGCGGCAGCCGCGGGCTGCACTGGCGGACTAATGTTCTGTGGCATGGCAGCTCCGGTGTCAGGCGTGCTATTTTTGCGCATCCAGGGGTTGCTGAGGCTCATTTGGGTGTGAAGAGACTTGTCTGCCAGCGCACATTTAACTTGGATTTATTTAGACAAAGAAGCAAAGTAATAACCCCGGGCCTTACACATCTGTTAGAGTATTTCCACTCCCCTCTTGGCGCCTGGGACATGGTCCTAATTTTAGTGCAATAATGTCACGGTTCTTCGACCGCGAGTGACACTTTCAATATTTCTACTGGGCATGCAGTATTGTTTAGCAGTCCAGGCGCTCCTGCCTTGTTCGCCAAAATTGTTCCGTCCGCAGACTGCTTGTGCTGTCTGTCGGTGGTAAGTAAGATGTAACCAGAACTCTGTTGACCCGGAATATGCAATATTTTAAACCACCACAGTACGGGGAAAGAGCTTGGTGTTGGACTTACTGTCCAATTAACGGTGACTGTATAGAGTTGTTTTCCTAACTTTGGTAGTTTGAAGAGCACTGATCGGGCATTTGGAACCTGTTGAACGTTCAGTGGTCACCTGCAGGCTAGCGTTATCAAAATAAATTTTATGACACGTGTTGTGGCACATGATAACGTTGACATCATTAGAATTTTATGCAGGGGAAGCTTGGCATATAAATGAAGGTAAGCAGAATTGGGTATTTAGGAACAGTACTATGCCTCTCAAATGCTAATCTTTGAGTGGCCATGTGTTATTCATCCCCTTTTTGATTTTTTGCTAGGGGTGGAGTGATTTGCGATTAAGTGTATCAGGTGCCCCACATACAGGCTATTGGGCCACTTTTGCTCACTGGAGGAGCACAAAGAGGATACTAGGAACAATACAAATATAGCCCGTTTCGTTGAAATCCCTAGTTGAGAAAGTCAACCCTGGACTTCCAAAAGTGACATAATGGCCCACCTATGCCAACTCGCAGGACCAAGTTTACTGGGGCTATATGTGAGCGGGGGGTTCCTGGTACGCGGCGCCGTCCTTACTGGTCGACTCCGGCGCTCGTGACAGTCTGCCACCAGTTGGCGCTGTCTGTCCAGCTTCAGAGATGACCACTACAACAGGGATTGAGTAATTCAATCACATTGGAATTATGATTGCCTGCTGCCCAAACCATTCTCATACTGAGGGGGCCTGGAATAGTCTGCATTGTCACACTCGGACAAGTGTCAGGGTTAGCAGTTGGGAGGTTACTGGGAGTGGCAGCACAGCAGGAGCAATGTGTGGGGCAAAGGGCACATTGGTTTGCGGTGCAAGATACTTACCCCGTAAGGTACACCTGGGCCAGCGTATGGGGACGACTCCTGCAATAGAGGAGCATGCTTGTTAATCAATACTTTGTTTCAATCTCCTTAAGCAGGGGGCATATTGAAAGTACTAAGGGGCAACCTTTTACTATGGCCATACCATCAAATAGTGTGCCGCCCCCCTCAGCCTTTCACCCTGGAGAGCGCTAGGAGGAAGGCTGAGGTGCCAGCTTACAGGGGTGATAAGCTACCGGGGCACGCATACTTTCGGTTGGTATTGGTAAGGCATCCGGAATTTTATGCTAGCAGGAAGGTATTTAGCAAGCCCCGCACTCAAGGAGACAGGTCTTGCACACATGACCCTTTAGCAGGGGGCAGATTGAATGTTCTTAGGGGCCCCTTTTCTAGGGACATCCCATCAGATAGTGTGCCGCCCCCCTCAGCCTTTCACCCTCCGGAGGCCGATAAAATGAGAACCTCCGAGTTGGGTAGCAATAATAACCGGTTAATCAGTGCCAGGATATCCCTCGGGGTGAAGGTGCGCAAACACGCCCAGGTTAGGTTTGGAATAGACCAGGTCAACCACTGTTGGCAAGCTTTCTTCACAATGCGGTAAGGACAGGGAACAAACACATGGAGAGCCAATGGCTTTTGGATCTTGCACAACAGTTATAACGGACTAACATTTACTTTTGACAGGCCCGAGCGCAAACAATTGTATTGAAGTTCAGCCACGGCTTCAGCCAGCTGATCTCATTCGAGTTTCAGAGGCTGAGGGGTTGTTACCTTTCATGGGGTAGGTCTAAGATATGTGTTGTGCTTAGTGAGGTCCCCCCCTCCCCCGTGGGTTTTCTCTCAGCCTGGCACCTCCCTCTTCAGCTCCAGTAGGCCCACAGGTTCAACCACCCAGTTCTTAGAAAAATGCCACTGGTGCTGGGAGGGCTACAGCACAAAGGGCAAAGGCGGCAAGTTATTGGACTTTGAGCATTCACATATTTAGAAAGGGCAGGCAAACCGCTTGATTGTGCGCCCCATTCCAGTAGCTTTTCCACACGCAGGCCTGCATTCTGGTAGGTGGCAGCAGGAGTCTGGCCATGGGCTACTCACGTGAGGGGGGGACCTGGGCCAGCAAATGGGGACGACTTGCTCGGCATGCTCCCTGCAGTCGTTCTCTCTGACTAGAGTGATGCAGGGGACAGGTTGCAAGCATGCGCTGAGGGAAGGGTCCTTTGACTTCATCCACATGTGAACGTCGTTAGTTTCAGGCCAAGGAGCGACTGCATGACCCCCGGGTGCCGGGGAGGGTTTTCTGGGTGGCAGCTTCCCTGAATATTGCACAGGTTGTTGTTTACACAGAGTGGGGGCAGGTTAGCAGGCCTCCTCTTGTCAGGGTTTGAGGTGTCGGTTGGGTCTTTTAGATCGAGTACGAATAGGCTCTATCCTGTCAGCTGGGGTGTGAGTTTGCCATTCCCAATAGGGTGCTGGTACCCTAATATTGTTGGAATAGAGGGTTAGGATCACAAAGACTGACTATCAGAGCACATTTTGCTTTTATAGTTAAGAGGGTACAGGTACACTGACCATAGGCTTACTCCATGTCCTCCGATCCACAGCGGCATGATACAGGTTGCTTCAGTTAAGCAAAATATCCTTGGGAGGGGTCAGCCAACAAGGGGACTATTGTCCCAATTTTGCCCTAGGAAGACGGGCGGGTGTGATGCTCCCTTACAAGGGGTAGGGAGAAGGGCACATTCCGACCAGGCTTGGCTGAAGGGTATTCTGTTACACCCAGCTGGGAGATAGATGTATGGTCCAGTGGGTCTGGTCGCCCCTTACCTGGCCCTTCGGGAGAGGGGTACTCTGGTTCATGCTGACAGCACGCCCCTTACCATTTTGGGGTTTAACGGGTATGGAAGGCATGATTAAATGTCAGGCTTGCGGGTCCTGGCAGGCAACTTTGCAAGCACTCTTTTGAAGGGGCAGCAAGCCCAGTGTTCTGGGCAGGCTTGTCAGTGGAGCGCACCACTACAAAGTAAATGAGAGGGGCCCCTTAACCACCAAAGGGGTAGGGCACCAACTAGACCGTAGTCAAGAACAAGACCCCTTTAGGTATATTTCACATAATAATAAACCCAAACACTCTTCTCATCCAAACTATCACCAAGGCATAACACCAACAAGGGCTCAATACATCCACAATATAAAGATAATTCCACAATATAAAAATATTTTATTTAAAAAAATTCAAAAATTCATGAACATGAAATCATTATACACAATAAATAAGTTTAAAATTCAACAATCAAAATATATCAATTAATCATAGGGAGAATTGCTAGAAAGTACACCATGCAAGTGGGACGAGGTGAATCCCAATGTGTTAAAAGGTACATCCGTCAACAGCCACCCAGGGGAGTGGCCGGATGACTGGTTAAGTGTTTTATGTACAGGCGAAGGGTGAATATACCATAGGCACCCCTGTGAGGCACCTGAGGTTTGTTGGGGTGCAGTGTTATTAGGCAAATAGGTGCAAGCCTTGGCCAGTTAGCTCAGTTGGTTGGAGCGTGGTGCTTATAACGCCAAGGTCGCGGGTTCGATCCCCGTACGTGTCAGAATTTTGGATTAGTTGTATAGAATGGTGTGCAGTGCTCAACAAAGGGGGATTTGCAACCTAGCATTTCTTCAAGTTGCCAGGACCAACGGTCTGGGGGGAGGGCCTTCCGGGCGTCCTGGGAGTGGGGGTCCCAGGCATGAGCTGGAACAGCTTGCTGTAGAGGCTGCGACACAGACTAGGGGGGTGTCTCCCCTCCCAACAATTTTGGTCATACACCTGGAAGGCAATGACTTGACTTTCGTGGGTAGGAGGGCAATCAGGGGAAGCCATTGAGACCTCGTGCAGGAGGGTTAACAGCGCCATGCGCAAATGCACCGAACAAAGGGGGTTTGGCTTCATCCGACATGGGTTACTGCACACTAAGTCCATAGGGTGTTTTGATGAAGATGGGATACACCTGTCCAGAGTGGGAATGGACCTGTTCTTGCTGGATCTGGGGGAGGCCTTGGAATCAGCAGGGTGTAGGTAACTAGGCCTATCTTGGTGGGGGGCCCTGGGGTGACGGTGGCCACACCCAGAGCTGTGGCGGAGTTACAGGGCGATCCAGAGGCTGTAAGGTTCAGAGGGGCACCCTCTGCACGAGCACAACAAGAGTGCAAAGGCCAAATATCCCCAGGGAAGTCCTCGCGTTGGACCCTGGAGGAGCGACGGCGCCCCGTTAGTCCTACGGGCGGTTGTGGACCTGAGCAACCGGGGGTTGCCTGGAACACTCCGCCCCCTTCTGGGGGCGTGAGTAATGGGGTGGACTGGCGGTCCACCGGTGGGAGGGGTTATCCCCTCCCCCAAATCTGGCAAGCACCGATTGGCTATGGCCACGGTGTAATTTGGCTCATCAGGTGGGCAGGCGGCGAGGGGCTGCCTGCCCTGGGATCGCCCGTAAGATAACCCACCATGTTGGCATATTTGTTATGCAAATAAACCTCCAGCAATTTTCTCCACAAAGAAGGTGTCTTGTCTGTTTATTTCTCCAGGATATTGCTGTGGGGGGGATGGGGAGTGTTGCTGATATTGGCACTATGCGGGCTGCCCCGGGTCCACGAAGGGGACCCTCCTAAGAGGGCGGCCCCCCTTAGTGCCACATGATGGCACACGAGGCAGCCGCCCAGTGTTTGCGACCCCCTAAGGGTCCGCATGCCCGCGTCACTTCCGGGCAGGAGTGGGCGGGGGGCGAGGTACATATACCTCTCCCGCCCACTGGGCACCCTCTTTTCCCACTGCCCTGTTGCCGTTTCCCTCCCTACCGCTTACCCGGCGTACAGGCAGGGGGTGGGGGGGTGTGTTTGTCTAACTTATTATTTTGTGTTGCAGGCGGAGTTACAGGGCGATCCAGAGGCTGTACGGTACAGAGGGGTACCCTCTGCACGAGCACAACAAGAGTGCAAAGGCCAAATATCCCCAGGGAGGTCCTCGCGTTGGACCCTGGAGGAGCGACGGTGCCCCGTTAGTCCTACGGGCGGTTGTGGACCTGAGCAACCGGGGGTTGCCTGGAACGCTCCGCCCCCTTCTGGGGGCGTGAGTAATGGGGTGGACTGGCGGTCCACCGGTGGGGAGGGGTTATCCCCTCCCCTAGGTCTGGCAAACACCGATTGGCTATGGCCACGGTGTAATTTGGCTCATCAGGTGGGCAGGCGGCGAGGGGCTGCCTGCCCTGGGATCGCCCGTAAGATAACCCACCATGTTGGCATATTTGTTATGCAAATAAACCTGCAGCAATTTTCTCCACAAAGAAGGTGTCTTGTCTGTTTATTTCTCCAGGATATTGCTGTGGGGGGGATGGGGAGTGTTGCCGATATTGGCACTAAGGATCCCGCGACTTTAATGGACGCAGACATTTCAATTCTACAAAAGACTGTTAATGGGTATTGACATACACAGTCAGCAAAAGAAGGAAAAGACAATGCTAATGGATATTTTTTCTGCTGAATACCATGATTAAGAGTGAAAGTTAATTATTTGTTTTCTAGGACTTTTTCTTTGAGCCATTTCTGGGAACATTCTTAATCACTGAAGTTATTTAGGATTATTTTTGAGAGGCTTTGAAGGAATGAAGTAATTCCGGTCCAATGTCTCTCCCTTAAAAGTCCCTAAATGTATGCACTTGGGTATTACCGGGCAATATTGTGGGTTCATTAGAATGTTTGGTATTCGTATTATTGCCTGTTAGTACCAGACCACATGCAAAAAGCTGGTGCTAATTTTACACTAATATTTGTGGGAAAAGAGACAGAAACAATGCTTGCATATTTATCTCTAAATTTGAAGTAATGTCATGATAAATGGTTGTGGTAACAGTATTACCGAATTGTAGTATAACAGCAAAACATCCAGCATTCTGTAGATTACTCCATTAGTGGGGCGTTGCCAATTTCTATGCAGCACAGCTCCACTGTACTTAAACAACAGATTGTACTTCTGAATGTGCTTTCACTGATGACTTAAAACAATCCTACTCTATGTAAAAGGTCAGCTTTTCCATTGTGCCCGACTCCACTAAGCGCTATTTGCTCGGAGAAAGGAGCACATTCCTAGTGAAAATAACTTTTGTGCTGGAAAGCTGATACACTTGCAAGACTTTGGGTGGCTTTTTGCGAATTTACGCCAATGCAAATCTTTAAGACATATCTTGTGCCATTTCATCATAGAATGCTTCTGCCCTCAAATCCCCACATTCTCAGTATTGCTCACCTCCATAGCTATTCCATTGCTTTCCATGCCCCTCCCTCTCCGGCTTTTGTTTTACATTTTTATGGTTTAAATCTTTTATTGAGATTTTGTCAAACAATAACATTACTGGTCTCCCAAAGCATGTAAAACAGCATGGGCAGTTAAAGCCCCCAGTGAGCAGAATCCCACTCTGGGGGTTCTCAGTAGATCCACAATACAGAAAAACATTAAAATGAAACTTACGCTATTCCCCCCCTCCTCCCCCCCCCTCCCTCGTCCATCCTGATGTTGAGAGTTCTAGAGTCTGTCCCGGAGCCAATAAATGAGTGTCACTTTAAGGTGCTGCCTGTTGTTGATCTGAGAGCCGTAGGAGTCTCGAGTATCTGGGGCAAGTTACTTCTCTGAATTCTGAGGCAAGGAGGGACAGAAATGGCTGCCAAAGGTCACTGAATGCAGTGCCTTTCCCTGCCAGTGTGAGAGTCATTTTCTCCATCCCCAGCACCTGCCATAGTCGCCGTAGCCAACCTGTGAATGAAGGGATTTGAGGCGTGCGCCAGTGGGTCAGGATGTTCTGTACTGCTGAGCCGAGCGCAATTGCAATTAGGCGGCCTCTTCGGGATTTGAGGGGGTATGTCAAGGGGTTCGGGAGACCAAGTAAAACATAGGCGGGAAACCTCGGTATTTGTGTGTCCAGGTGTTTATCCACCTCATCAAGAACCTGAGTCCAATATGTTTGTAAGAGTTCGCAGTCCCAAAGAATATGCACTAGGGTGCCAATCTTCCCACAGCCCCGCCAGCAGTCTGCGCTCTGTCGTGAGTCTATCAAGTGTAGGCGCTCAGGCGTGTAGTACCAGTAAGTGGCTATTTTCGTCATCGTCTCGGTCAGTCCCGTGTGGTAGGCCGAGTGGCGGGCTCTGTAATACATTCTTGTGGCTGAGTGACCTACCCAGATCTCGCTCCCAGCGAGTTCGGCTGGCGCTGTATGTGTGTATATGTCTGGCAAGAAGCATTTTATATAAATCTGAGATGAGTTTCTTGTCGGAAGTGCGTGTGAGGAGCCATTTTTCGTATGCAGAAAGAGCTCGATGAGCGTGTGGTTTAACGTCTGGGTGGAGTGCCCAGTGTCGGACCTGGAGATATCGTAGCCGCTCGGATTCAGGGATCCCGTATTCTGACTTAACCTGTTGAAAGGAGATGATCCCATCTAGATCGAACAGGTGCCCCAGGGACCGACAGTCGGTGGAGCGCCAGCGTGCACCCGCTGCCTCTTCCATGCCCGGCTGGAATTCCGGGTTGTCGAAGATGGGAGTGAGCGGGGAAGGGAACGTGGTTAGATTATGTTTAGTGCTAGTGTTATCCCATGCCTCCAAGGATACCCTTGTGACGTATGACGCGTAGAGGTTAGGGGGTCTGTGTGCCCGGCGGAGGAAGGGGACCTTCTGTAGGGACGTGGCAGCAACTGCCTGGTCTTGAAAGAGCCAGTGTTTTTCGGATTCCAACCGGTTCCATTCGACCAGGTAGCGCATTTGTGTTGCTTGGAAATAGAGGTGGAGGTCGGGGATACCGAGGCCACGTTCCTGGGGAGGGAAGGCTGCTATAGCATGTTTCAGCCAGGGCTTGCGGCCTTGCCATATAAATTGCGCCAGCTCCGATTGGGTCTGTTAAATCCACCCAGCGGGCGGAGCGGGAGAGTTTGGAACACGTGTAAGATCTGGGGCAAGATGGTCATTTTGGTGGCCGCTACTCTACCCAGCCAGGAGAGTGGATAGTGTTTCCATTGACTCAGTCCTGAGCGGATGCGGGCCCAAAGCCGGGCATAATTGAAGGCGGCCGTTGCCGGGATAGAGGGGGCCAATTGGATCCCTAGGTAAGGGATTGAGTCTTCGCACCATTGTATAGGATACTGTCCCTGGAGACATGCACGAGTGGAGGATGACAGGGAGAGGTCTAGTGCAACGGATTTATCTAAATTAACTTTAAACCCGGAGGCCTGTGCAAAGCGTTCCAGCTCCAGGAAACAGGCTCCCAGTGCTGGGACCGGGTCTGAAAGGGAAATCAGGACATTGTCCGCGTATAAACTAACAGTGTGGATAGCCCTCCCAAATTTAATCCCTGTTATGGAAGGATTGCGCCGAATTCGCTGGGCTAAGGGCTCCATATACAGTGCAAAAAGAAGGTGCGAAAGGGGGCACCCTTGTCGCGTACTTCTACTTATAGGGAATCGGGAGGATGTGTGGCCGTTCACTCGGATTGTGGCTGTGGGGAGATAACAATTCAAAATGCGCGTTCTTAGTTTATCCCCCATCCCCACCCGTGCGAGAACTCGTTCCAAATAAGGCCAATGCACCCTATCGAAGGCCTTCTCGGCATCAATGGTGAGTAGCATAAACTCCCCCTGCGTCCGGGAGGCCTTCTCTATGAGGTGGAGAGCTCGTTTGGTGTTATCGCTCGTCTGGTGCTGTGGGGTAAATCCCGCCTGGTCGGGGTCTATTAACCCCGGCATGTAGGGCGCCAGGCGATTCTCTAAGATTCCAGTGTATAATTTAATGTCGATGTTGAGGAGATATATAGGGCGGTACGCTCCACAAACGGTTTTGTCACGCCCTGGTTTCAGTATAACCACTATGGAAGCTTCAAGCATGTCTCGGGGAATTGCCCCTTGTTGGGCAAAAGAGTTGAAAAGCGTGGTCAGGAGTGGGGCCACCTGTGCACAGAATGTTTTATAAAATGCGGCTGAGTAGCCGTCAGGTCCCGGTGATTTCCCTACTTTGAGGCGTGAGATGGCCGCAACGACCTCTTCTATTCTAATGTCCCTTTCAAGGTGGTCTGCCTGCGTCTTAGTTAGGGTGGGGAGGTCGGCTTCCGCAAGGTAAGCCTCGCTATAGGCGTCGTCCAGCGACATTCCTGTATAGAGTTGGGTGTAGAAGTCCCGAACGGTCTCAGCAATCTCGATGTCCTCTGTGACCCTCTTGCCGTCCTCCCTGTGAAGTTCCTTAACCCCCTGTTTCTGCCTGACCTCTCTCAGTTTGTGGGCGAGGAGGCGCCGACATCTGTCACCCCCAGTGTAGTAAGCATGACGCAACCTAAGGGCTGCAAACTCCGCCCTATCCTGGTCCAGCGCGGCAAGTTGCTGTCTCATGGCCTTGAGCTGTCTCCACACCCTGGGAGCCCCCGTCCTCTGGTGCATCTGCTCTAGTTCTTTCGTCTTTTGCGTAAGCTCATCCCTCTTTCGCCTGCGTTCCGTGTTGTCTGCCGTAGAGATAGCTACAAATTCCCCTCGTATAACTGCTTTTAATGCTGCCCATTGGGTCGAAAGAGAAGTGTCCTGATTAGAGTTGTGTGAGAGGTAATCTTTGATAGCGCGCTGTATCTGTTCTACAACATCCGGTCGGTGTAAGAGAGTGTCGCGCAGGCACCATTGACGTGCAGGGCGTTGGAGAGGGGGGAGAGTGAAGGTGGCCGTTACTGGTGCGTGGTCGGACAGAGAAGCTACCCCTATGTCGACAGCAGTCATGAGAGCGTGTAGGGACGAGGTACCCAGGAAGTAGTCCAGCCTAGCGTAAGTCTTATGTGCGCTGGAATAAAAGGAGTATTCGCGGCTGTGGGGGTGGGAGCAGCGCCATAGATCTTTCAGGTCCAAATTTTGTAGTCTAGCTAACCCTGTCCCAGAGAGTGCGCCTGCCTGGCCCGTGCGCTGACATGATCTGTCCGCTATGTTGTCGAAGACAAGATTCAGGTCCCTGCCCAAGAGGATCCGGCTCTCAGCGGTTGCTGTGGCCTCAGTGAGTGCAGTATGTACGAATTTTTCTTGCCCATCGTTGGGAGCATATATTGATCCAATTATAAATGTCAGGCCACCTAACGTAAATAGGTATGTGAGGAGCCGCCCCTTTATTTCAGCTTCTTTCTGGAGGACTTTTCCTTGAAATGCGCGGGAGACCAAGATAGCGACCCCGGCCGATTTAGTTGGGCCGGAGGAGAACATCTGAAGCGGGAACATGCGGGATCTAAGGCGGTGGCAGTCTTTCGGCAAGAGGTGTGTCTCTTGCAAGAGGCATATGTCAGCTTTGGAATTGTCAAGAAAAGAAAGGACCGCCCTGCGTTTGACCGGGTTGTTGAGACCTCGCACGTTCAGAGTAAGGAATTTAAGAGTGGTAGGCGGCATCTATGTGGATGTATGGTGAGAAGCCGCGATAGATAGGGTCACAGTCGGCCCCCTATATTGTAGTGATCTGGCCTCTGAAGTCGAGGGGTGACAGAGGTAGGCGCCCAAGCGCCGGGGCAGATGGATGGACGAGGGATCCCCAAACCAAAATGCAAAACCCAAAACAGTAAAACAAAGGCAAAACTGCAACAATGCGATAAGACCAAGGAAAATAGTCCGTCATCGCAGGATGACCGGTAAAGGGTCAGTGTGGGGTCCATGTTGTGGCCAAGTGTCCGAGCTCCCTTCCCACCCGCTGCCCACCCCAGAAGCAGCGATAGAGAGCAAAAACCATCCGATCATCTCATACGTCCTCTGCTGTGCGCTGCGTGGAAGTCTCCGACATGAAGTCAAGGACCGCCTGTTGGCCCTTAGCAATCTCAGACTGGTCAGGCCGTCGGTTTCGCCGTCGGCGGCCTTGTCATCGCCAGCCGGAGGGAGAGACCTCTGGCTCTGCGGCTGTGCTGCGGCGGTCCTCATCCTCGGCAGGGAGTGGGAGTCCTAGTAACTGGCAGGCTTCGGTGAGGGAGCGCAGCTGTGTCAGCTTTCCGTTGTGCCTGAAGATAAGTCTAAAGGGGTGGCCCCATGAGTAGGAGACACCCTGCTGTCGGAGGTGATCTGTGACGGGTCTAAATTGGTGCCTCCGATGTAGAGTGAGGAGAGCCAGGTCCTGGTATAATACCGGATTCTGACCCTGAATGATTGGATGCGTAGCTCTGGCCTTAGTGATAATGTCCTCCTTTGTCTTGAAGTCGTGCACACAGACAAGGATGTCAGCAGGTGGGGCGTTGCTCGCCCGGGGGGTCCGACCCTGTGGGCGCGATCCAGTTTGATAGGGGCATCTGGCGAGGCACCCAGAATGTGGTTGAAAAGCATCCTGGCGAAGGCGAACAAGTCCTCTGTATCAGTTGTGGTTTTGACTCCCCGGATACGGATATTGTGTCTCCGGGAGCAGTTCTCCAGGTCCTCCAGGTGGAGCTGTAGATCGAGGTGTTGATCCTGGAGTCGTAGAACCTCCTGTTGAAGGGTAGCCAGTTCGATGTCCCTATTGTCTCCTTTGTCCTCCAGAGTGGCGACCCGTTCACTGATTCCATCCACATCCCTGCGAATGTCTTTTATTTCAGAAGTAAGGTCTTTTTTCACCGTCTGCAAGTCCTCCCTCAGGGCTGCGAAGAGGGACTCCAAGAAAGCCCGGGTGATAGGCTCCTCTCCCGCGCCTCCGGCACCCTCCGAGGTCGATCTGCCGGGCGTGGCCTGCACCATGGTGGGCGCGTTCTGTGGGCGAGCAAACAGGTCTTTCAGTGATTTTTCCTTTTTTGCCCTCGTGGTGGACATAGTCCGGGGCTCCAGTGGTTCCCGGGAGGTTGCAGGGCAAAGCTGGGGAAGGGATCGGTTGGGGCCAGATCGTTAGGTGGCGAGAGCTGGGCGGTGGCCCCTGCGGAGCGTCACTGTGGCGGCCTGGGGGCCGTGCGTGTTGAGAGAAGGTGCTCCTCTGCGACACTCCACCCAATCTCACACTCAAACCTGGCCAGGCCGTGCAGCCACCGCAACCGGCGTTGGGGTGCAGCAGCGCGGGGGTGTCGCCAGGTCATCCGCTGGGCCCGCCCCAGGTGAGGGAGTTCGAGGCGGGGGGTTGTCGGGCAGTCCCGTACACCCAAGGCTGTGGAGTGTCTAGCTGGTGATTCCCGGCAAGGGTTGTTGGGATGGCCGCCCACTAGTGGGAGTCAGAGATAGCCGGGCCAGGACCCCCTCAGTGCAGCACCAGGGTCGTTCTGGTTGCCTTCAGGAGGTGCTCTGATCTGCGAGCAGGATCGGTGTGAACAGTGGCCTTTCGCGCTGTAGATGCTAGCGTGGTGGTCTTGGGGGGGAACAGGTCAGCCCAGTGGGTACTCAGTCAGCACACTCCTTCACAGATAGTCACCCCCGCGGGCCCCTGCAGTCCCCCCCCCCCCCGGCGACCGCTCTCCTTACCCTGTGTTGGTGATCGGGAAAGGGGTGCTGACTCTCCTCTCGGCAAACACCTGCAGTCTGGCACTGTTCTCCGTCAGGGAGGTGGCCCGTGTAGTTCAGGGGTCCGGGCACCTGGGCTCGCTGTCGGAGATTGCCTCACCGGTGCCTCAGAGGCTCCACAGATGCCGCACCACGTGGTAGGAGTCAGGCCTCCTCGCAGGCAGCGCTCTGGGCCAGCCGGCCGCTCCTCTCCTGGCTATCGACTCCTCCGAATTCCTGGGACCCCGGGGATATCCAGGATCAGTCAGGGGAGTTCTTGTGGGTGAGGGATCAGGGGAGGAGCATCGGGCCGGAATGATGCGTGTGCGGGGTAGGTCGCAACTCCAGGCCGGGGCCCCGCGCAGCTGCCGGGAATCTTGCCTGCTGGACGCCGGGGATCGAAGGGCCTGGCCGGTGTGGGTCGCCCACTCCTCCCGGTGTGGTTACCGGAGGCGGCGGGACCCTGTTGAATTACAGTCGGTGGGGGCCGGGACCTCGAGGTACACACCTCCGCCCCGGTCGGCGGATCGCGCTCCACGCAGGCCGGGAGCGGTATACAGGCCCCGTTCGGGAACCGCTTGCAGGCTCTGGGGCGCAGGTCTCCGGGCCCCCCTCGCGTCAGCTGTTGTCCCCTCCGCTCCGGGTGACGATGCGGTGCTTGGCAGGGCTCAGGATGATGGAAATGCCCGCATTAACTCACATTAGGGCGGACGGCAGGCAGGAGCTCGATCGCAACACGTCCTATCGTGCTGCCATCTTGGCCACGCCCCTGTTTTACATTTTTAAATCCTCTCTCCCACTCCTCCATGGTAGCATTGATTTAGTCCCTCCACCCCAACCTGCTGTTCTTTTGTTCCCCCACTCCTTGCCTATCACGTTCTTTCTATAAAACAAAATCTTTTTGGGAACCCAGCAGCTGCAGTTTGCCACCGGGCCCTCCACTCTTCTTCATGCACTTGCTTGCTAATTCCATTCTATTCATCATTTACCATTCCATGATTGGTGCCTGCCATCTTGGAAGAGTAAATTAAGAAAAAAATAGCTGGTGTGTCTGGACATATGCCTTTGCATGCAAGATGACACATACATGCATATACGTCATCATGCGGTGGCCACTGTAGTGTCATGAGGCATACGTGGGCATACCTCATTACACTTTTTTTTTGCTCTATGATGTTCAGCATCAGCAAGAAGTACTTTTTTTCTATGTTTAACAGATGCTGAACATCATTGGCAAGAAACATTGCAGATTCAGTAGGTCTGCATTGGCAAAGCCAAAGGCGAGACTGATTGCCTTTGCTAGGGGTTGTGAACATAGGTGATTTGTACAATTGAAAACAGTCTGATGCCGATTTGAATGACACAGGGTCATGATTATTGACTTGGACTTCTTCTTTCCTAGATCAGCCTTACTATGATAGACTGGTACAAGATGCTCCCTTTTTAACAAGCAAAGGCAGGCTAAACGAGCAGCTGGCGGATAAAATAATTCTGCAGCTGAACAGAGTGTACCCCCAGATTCTCTCCAACAAGGAAGCAGAGAAGGTATTGCACTATATTTGTGTTTGTAATACATGCAAGCTATTGTTGTAAATACTACTTGATTATGTCATAGTAACTTTTAATTCCTAATAATACTGCATTCATGTACCTCACTAACAGTATGGGGCATAGTGCCTGCTGTTTCATTCTGTTAATCATACACCATTGCTCTTAGTTTATATTCAGTTTTATTCCCATAGGTTTATTAAAAGCATTCATTGTTCCAAACTAATTTGACACACAGGTTGTAGGCCAACAAAAATGTTGGAAAAGTAAATTAAAACTCTGGTATTAGCATCTCTCCATTAAAAACAAGGGAGCAGCACTGGGCTATAAACATTGGTATAGGCCTGCTGCTGTCAATGTTCCAATGTCCTAATATACTCCCTCTGACTCTCCATCTCTGCTTCCTCTCCACGCGCTTTATGGATTTGTCAGGGAAATGGGAGTGCTAGTGGTGGTAGAGGAAGGCAAAAAGCAAGCCTTACCCTTTCGCTCCTCCCATTGCATTCAGTGTCACAGGAGCCTTTAAAAGCAGGGAGGGGGAATTCTCCTCAGCTCCTGTTTCCTTGGCGCAGCCAAATAAAGAAAGATAGCTTGGAGGTGGCCAAGGAGAATCAGTGTCTGACTGTTGACCGGGTTCACAGCTCCTTCTATGCGAATATGTTAGTAACTGTCAGCCACACACAGCAAGAGTTGTGAAAGGTACTCGGGCTTCAGAGGCATGGTAGGCTCTAAACCCCCTGTGTCTCCCTGGAGGGTGCTATTTGAAATTAGGACATTTTGTCCTTATGGGGCGGAATGCTCTAACAGCCATATAGCCCATCGTAGCGGGCTGTACCAGCCATTAAATGCCTGATTCCTTCTTATAAACACTGGAGAAGGAATTTTAATTCCTGTTAAGGGGAGTTATTTTGAATGTTCTTTACGGAGTATCTTGCTGTAATTCAGTGGTGAAGACAAACTTTTCTAGGTGCCTACTGAAGTTCACAAATACACTCTGGTTTATTGTCAAGTTTCATGGTGTGACAGTCTCAAAGGGAAAGAATGTGACATCAGAGAAGGTGCATTTTGCTGTGAGGGCAGCAACATAAAGTGTTTCAGTGTTAGGGAAATTTAAAGGTAAGGAATCTGCGGCTAGATCTTGTTTAAGGCGTTACCGAAGGTAAGTAACTTGTTCTTCTGTATGAGTGACTGGAGAGTCATCCAAAGGCAACTTTCCAATAGGTAATCCAAATTACAGTCCTAGGTGTAGTAGGAAGGGATTGGAGAGATAAAATGGTTTGTTTAACATCAATGCTGAGGTGGCTTCTTTAGTGGTGGTTGGACGACCATGGTTTTGAAACATGAGGGTGCATGCAGAGAGAATGGAATTATTAAACAGAGCTTAGACAAAAGTTAGGAGTGTCTGATGTTGCCTTTATTCGGGGCTGAAAAGGGCCTTTCCAGATAGTGGATTGGACTATAAGGCCATTGAGTGCCAATGTAGTGTTGCATCCATCTTGGGTCTTGCAATCTTATATCCTCATCTTCGGAGGCTGGATCAAAGTAAATATATAGCAGCCTAACGTAATCACGCACAGATGTCTTTTGGCTGATGGATTCATTTTCTAGAAATGGAACGTCCGCTGGCCCTACCAATTACAATTTATTTTGTCCTATTCCCTTCAGCCCTGTATTCTCAAATGATACTGATGTAAGCCACTCAGATGATCTGACAATATTCTTTGGCAGTGGGAGTTGCTAATGGATTTTAAACCCAGGGGTCTCAGTGCCATTATGCTCAGTGAACAACAGTAGTTTTCATGGTTTCTTTTTAAATTATTAACTGTATTCAAATTATTGTCTTGATAGTTGGTTTTTATATACTTGGTTTTTGGCTGCACAGCTTGTCCGTATTGTTTTATGGATCATCACCCTGTAGTAATGCTAAAATGAGATGCAGTTGCAAAGAATGGTATATGCCCTTTGAATTTTGATCTTTATATTACTTTCCCTCTATATATTTAATTTGATCCAGCCTCCGTAGATGAGGATATAAGATTGCAAGACCCAAGATGCATGCAACACTACATTGGCACTCAATGGCCTTATAGACCACATAGGAGGAATTTTGAGAGCTCTAAAGGGCTCTAGCTTCCATCCGGTAACCTCTGCATTGCAAATCTACAAGCCCTGGGGGGATCAATATATGGTGGGGAGCTTTGGGGCCGTGACAATGTAAATGCTATGGAGCTGTCGGAGAATCGCTTTATACACTCCTTACCAGCCTCCCCGCTAGCACCTCACTTGTCCTGCTTCGGCTAGATCTTGGCATCAGATATCTCACCAACAGAGTTAGACTCCGATCCTGAAGGAGGATCTGGTCCTTGGTTGACTTAACATCTTATCGGGTGGGATTAAAAGAAATCTTAAAGGTTCCCGGGGCTGCTAGGATCCCGTGGCTGCTAGGATCCCGTGGCTGGGGTATATTAAACGTTGCTTAATAGAGATTGGGTGTGAGAATCTCTGGATCCACCCAGAGACTGCTCGTAGTGTATCCAAGTCCACGCTCAAGGGGATGTTCTGGAGTCATGTAAATGGTGGGTTTTTTAGGACCAAGAGGGTAGGCTCCTTGACTTCAGCTTTTTTAGAATTTAAAGATGTTTACCACCTGGAG
Source organism: Calotriton arnoldi (assembly GCA_963921515.1). Classification (NCBI taxonomy): domain Eukaryota; kingdom Metazoa; phylum Chordata; class Amphibia; order Caudata; family Salamandridae; genus Calotriton; species Calotriton arnoldi. The sequence goes on along the minus strand of CAWUFW010012491.1, from coordinate 419,135 downwards.
GAGTACATGGATGAAATTGAGCCTCTCGCTGCTAGAACTCTGTACATTAAATTCCAGATAGGGACTTTGCCACTTCGAACATTTACTGCCAGATGGCATCGACCCTCTTCAGAATCAGAGATGAGCTGCCCCTTTTGCCCTGAGATCAAGAAATCTATAGACCATGTCCTGTTCTTTTGTACGCCATATCACCCTCCCTGAAGGTCATGGCTGTTGCTGTTGTGTCGCAACATGGGAGTTAGGGACTTTAGATCTGCTTCAGGGATTCTAAGATTCAACACAGCTCAACCAATTGTTCTCGCTGTCTCCCATTGTTTACTGATCATGTGGAGATGCAGGCAGAAAAGGGTTGCCCTACTGTTATCAGACTAGGTTTGGGGACTTGGTTGTATCCTATGTCCTACTATGTAACTGGCTGTGTATTCATGTACTATGTGCTTTTTGGCCTTATGGATTTGGATCCCCAGCTAAAGCATGAATTTAAAGTATTTTTAATTCTTCGAGGACAATAAATGATTACTACTCTTTCACTGCTATTATATATGTTTCCCTTTGGACTTCTTAATGTTATTTATTGAAAGGTTTTAATGTTTCATCGTACTGATGTATCCTATTTTATGTGCTTTTATGGTAATTTGCTGAAATATTGTTTGTTAAAGCAAAAATGTATTTGGGGATCAACATCTACCACCGAGAGCAAGACCGACGGGATGGTAATGTTACAAGAGCAGTGACTGCACTCCGTAGCAGAATGGCCTTTTGGGTAACATTACCTTTATTTGTGATGGGCCGCATTGCACTTTCTAAAATGGTTAAGCATCCCCATTTTTTTTTTTTATCTGCCACTATACCTTCCGGCACAATTTTTTCGCCCCCTGAATGGCCTACTTAGAAAATGTTTCTGGAGAAAAGATACACTGTAGAGAGGCACTGCTGAAATTGCAGCTCTCAGTGGATTAAGGAGGCTTAGGAGCCTTGAACTATGAACACTATTACCTTGCAGCTCAACTCCAATGTACATGCCGCTGGTTGGCGGTCAACCAACTCGTTGGCATGGCCACAACAGAAGCTCCTTGGCATCTGGTGGAGCTACTCTGAATGTTCTGCCCACCAGCGAGACTGCCTCTCCTGAATTCATACCTGGTGAACACAGCACTCCTGTATTTACGAAAAAGTTTGTGTATTACAGCAAAGACTACTCCACATGCCCCAGCCAGTCTTCTTGGCAGCAAAGACTCCCTTACACTCTACCACAATGGAGTGCATCAGGTATCCAAACAATAGGTGACCAATTTCACTAGGTCAACTTCTGTCATTCGAAGACCACATGGAACAATCGGGTATACTCGGGGGACAATTCTTGGCATTCACTGCATTGATATATAATCTTTGGACTCATTGGTGCATAGTAACCCAGGAACTGCAAACGCACACTTTCATTGAGTACCATGGGTGCCGGACGCAGGTTAACTAGTTGGCTAACCAAAGCCTTGGGCAAGCACATGTACACCCCCTAACCACTCACAGTGACAGTTGGAAGACAGAAGTAGGCAGGGCATTATACGACAAGGAATGGAGAATATATTGCACACTCTCTATCATCCACCAGGTGATAACCTCACCTTCATCGAACATCTCATGGAGATTGTTTCTACTAATGCCGGACAACAAAACACCCAAATATTTCTCGGAGACCTCAATCTCCACTGGAATGACCCTAATGATTCAGCGGTCAATAGCCTCAAAGCCTTCCTCACGGACCTTGACCTCACCCAAATCTGTAACAGCTCCACACATGATAAAGGCTCAATCCTTGACTTAGTCATCTCGAAGGCCGAATCCATTCAGCTCGATACAATCCTACCAAGTGATTGGTCTGACCATCACATCATCACCTTCTTCATCAACGAAACAGTAAAACTTAACTCTGCTCAACCCACGAGAACTTAAATATGGAAGAGGGATCTGAAAAATATCAATGCTAACCTAAGAACAACCTCCAGCTCCAACATCCTTCTTCCCCCAGTAGGACTATCTGATGTTCAAGATCTTACCAACCACTACTTCTACTCCATGAACATGGTATTAGACAAGGTCGCCCCCCTACAACTGAAGAGAGTCTCCATAAAAGACTCAAAACCCTGGTACGATGGAAGACTCGATGAGGACAGACGATCCCTAAGATTAATTGAACGAAGATGGAGATCTGCACCATCCGCCAACCACCTCAAGCTGCTAAGAACGAAAAGAAACTCCTACTACAGAAAGATCAGACGATCTGAAGCAGACTTTTTCAGTAATCAATTAGACCAAGCCAAGAATCGTCCCAAAAAACTATTCGATCTAATCAAAACACAATCTAAGGATGCACCTCACCCCCCGCTAACACAGGCTCACTACCCAATTGCGAAGCGTTTGCCTCCTTCATCACTCTGGAGACCGAAAACATAAAGAAGGACCTGCTCAACGATTTAATAACGCATACTGACACACACATGGACACTTCATCATCCCTTCCAGGAGTCCCACCCCAAAGTTCACTAAAGTTCGACCTCAAAAATAATGCCTCCTGGTCCTCCTTCAATACTTACAGTGAAGAAGCCATACTCAAAATGCTCATGGCTTTGAATCCCGCCAATCACTTCACAGACCCACTTCCCGCAAACTGCATAAAAGACTTAATTCCAATGCTACTGCCTCTTTGGACCAAGATTATAAATACCTCTCTCTTTCAAGGAATCATCCCTGAAATCCTTAAATCTGGGCAGGTATCCCCCATCCTAAAGAAGCCAACGGTTGACCCCGCGGACTTAAATAATTACCGCCCAATATCCAACATCCCTACCCTGGCCAAACTCTTAGAAAAATGTGTACACATTCAGCTTGGCAAACACATAGACAATTTCAACCTTCTCAACCAATACCAATCCGGCTTCCGGGCAGGGCACAGTACTGAATCAGCTATGACCCACATAATAGATGATGCACTACAAATCCTTGACCAAAAGGAAGCCTGTTTATTAATCTTGCTCGACCTTTCTTCGGCTTTTGACACCGTCAAACACGACAACTTGCTAGACCTACTGAAACACAGAATGGGATTATCTTTATGTGTTCTAAATTGGTTCACCTCGTTCCTTCAAACAGATCGCAACGATTCAAGGTTAATCAATCCCTGTCCAAACCCGTCCCAGTCACTTTAGGAGTCCCGCAGGGATCATCCCTCTCTCCTACACTTTTCAATTTATTCATGGAACCACTCACCGAAACTCTCAACTCCTCTAACGTACAGTATCATATGTACGCAGATGATACACAATTATATTTAAAGATCCACTCACTAGAAGACATCAAATCTTTCAACTCTAGAAAAAACTCAGACCTGGCTGGCAGAAAACCATCAAAAACTAAATACTCTCAAAACCGAATTCCTCCTAATCGCTCCTCCCTCCCAAGTAACCATAATTCAAGACTGGCTGAAACATCTAACGGCACTCAACTGCCAACCTCTTATTATCGACTCAGCGAAATCGCTGGGAGTAACTCTGGATAGAAATCTAAATATGCAGAAACACATCAGCGCCGCAACAAAAGGAGCAAACTTCCAGATGAACACCTTGAGAAAACTAAAACCCTTCCTGCCCGCAAAGGACTTCAAACTGGCAGTACAAGCACTAGTTATCCCAAGAGTGGAATATGGGAGTGTCTCTCTTTGCGGTCTTCCCAGATCCTCGACGGCCCCTCTAAGAGCTTCAATCAACGCCGCAGCTAGACTTATTACTGGCTCCAAAAGAAACTCTCACATCTCCCCGGACCTCCGATCCCTTAACTGGCTACCTTTCGAATCCAGAATTCAACTAAAAATCACATGTTTGACGCATAAAGCCATACATCACAACACTCCTAGCTATCTGGCATAGAAATTGGTGCCTTCATGTGGTAACAGATCCTCCAGAAGTGCTAGTAACCTTTTACTGAAACCACAAAGATTCATCAAGAAGAAAACATACAACCGAGCCTTCTCGGGGATGGCGCCCAGGATCTGGAATGCACTGCCCCCAGAAACTAGACTGAATCCCTCTACTGCATCTTTAAAAAAAAAAAGTGAATGCTCTTCTCATGGCTAAATTCACATGAGCCATGTTTATAAGTGGTTATACGATTCTTGATTTGTATGGAACATTGTTATTTACTATATGCATGTTTTTTCCTATATGTACCTTGTAAAGCGCTCTGATACCCGCAAGGGTCTTGTTCGCGCTATATAAAACCTTCAAAATAAAATAAAATAAATATTGGCCTATCATTAAGTCATATTCATGAATGCGAGGTTTAAGTTTGTACAATTGAACATCCTGCAAAGGGCCTACTTATCACTTGCCAAAATCAACCATTTCTTTCCAGGAGCAAATGTCTGCTGTCCCCGCTGCGGAATCATGAAAGGCAAATATGATGTATATGTTGCGGTCTTGCCCGTCACTGTCCCATTACTGGCCTGAGATCATGTTCAGCATTGCACAGTTTACAGGATGTACTCTAAACACCTAGCAAGCATGTGCATTGGGGAACTTTCATTGTTCTGAAAAACATAAACGTGCAGCACAATTTCGATCTGGCTTTTTTACTTGCAAAGAGGGCTATCATAAGCCACTGGAAGGTCAACAATCCATCTAGCTTCCTCGAGTGGAGCACTGTTGAAGTGTGGTGAAGTGGAGAACAAGGCACTCAGGAGAGAAGAGGTCTGAGGACTTCGCAAGTGCATCTTAGTACTTAGGGTGGGACACACTTTTGCTGGAGTTCTAGGCGTCGACCAAGGACAATACCCACCTGCCTTAGTCCAAATATTGATTTGTTTTAGAATATAGTTGAACCTTGAGCATACTAAGATGTGCTTGGTTGACACATAATACATGGTACTGCAGACGTTTCCTACAGGATGTATCTGTGGCTGTTTTAGGGCAGGCATTTACACTGGCCACACTTAGGGGCATATTTATCTTTCACAGAACGCAGGGGAGCAAAGCAAATTTGCTGCTGTGTGTGAAAGGGAAAGAACAGATATGTTCCAATCAATCAAAATGTAATTTATTAGCTAATAAAACCCATAAACATGCAGAAAATCCGCAACATAGTCACCAAAACAATACATATAATATCAGGCTGTCTAAGAACCAAAGTGATATGCTCAATATATGCAAACATATGGAGCATATCTGATGTCTTCATGCACAGTGAACTGTGTGCTGCCAAGCAGCACTGCAGGCACCATTGCGCCACAGAGCAAGTGTGCCGGCGTTACAGGTAGGATGTTTTTTTTTGCGGAGGAAAGAAACCTTTCTGCGAAAGAACAATCCTTAGATGCATTTTCCTTTTTCTATCCATGATGCGGATGCATCACGCATAGAAAGAGGAAGTAACATGGAAAAATAAAGATATTTCTTCTTGTTACGCCTCAGTGGGGATGGAGTACCATTTTGATACATTCCTAGGTTTACTAGCTTTAATAAATCCGGGAATGGGCCAACATCCATGGGTGGATGCATGGGAACGCCCAGGTTCCACCCATGGAAAAACTTCCAGAAACTGTGTAACGCAATGCAACGCAAGAGGCTGCCTTATGTTACTTTTTCTTTACAAAGCCATGCAAGGTGGCACAAATACCCCCTTGGGTGTTTTACTAAATCCAGTTAAGGGCTTGCATTGCCATGCAACGACTTGCATCACGCATGGACAACACAGGTTCTTAGTAAATCTGGGCCTTAGTCTCTTCCTTTTGTACTGTCCTGAGATAATGAATATTAAATTGTGGGTTTCTTATGTTAATTTGACAGACATAGTGTATTATTTTATTGCCTATGAAAAATCCCATGAAAAATAGGAACTACCTCATCTACAGAATATTGAAATATTCCATGAATTTGCTTTACTGGTGAGCCACGCTTGTCAGACCCTGTGAAGATCCAATAGCAATTGTTTTAGGTAACAACACAATGAATGTCTAAATAGATCCGGATGCCAGAAACTCCTTCCCCTCAAAAATATTGCAAATGATCTAAAAATCACACAGTTTTGATTAGTGTATCCAGAAAGCACTAATGATGCCAAAGGCAAGGAAAACATCTAAGCTGCTGCGTATCGTGACTACAACAACACCTCTCTGCATCATCTGCAGTCCCTGAACAGGATACGACTGGAAATACTCTCTACCCCCCGTTACTACTTCTGAAAACCGGCTCCAAAAACCAGGAGGCAGATATACCTACAATCCCTTGCTACTGAGACACTTAATACATGGAAAAACTAGGAAAAATTATACAATTACATTTTTTGATGACAAGCTCCATGTGCTGGAGGATAAACTTATGAGCAGAAGGCCAGGCTTTTTGGACACTAAGGACAAAAACAACCCTCTGATCAACAGACGCATAGAGAGTGAATGTGAAGTCTTAGTTAAACACTGTCTACTCTTATCCCAACAGCATGGACAGTATGAAAAGATATTGAAATGATCTCAAGTAAAATAGCATAAGATGACAAAACCCAATTCTTCACTGTGCTCAGATGCACTTCGAATTAGTTTGCGCTATCCTGATACCAAATACATACCAAATCTAGGCACTGCCAACTGCAGGGGGCACAGAGCCACAATTGGTACAGAGATCATCACAATGGAATACCTTACATTTGTCATGGGGACGTGCACACTGTAGAAGTTGGAGACTATTATTATTGCACTAGCCACAGAAGGCGAGTAATGGAATACTGCATAATCCCAAAATGTTCATCCCATATGTACTAAAGTAGCATGCTTGTACAAACTGATCGGAACCTTACTATACATTCAAGTTCAAGCATAGGGAGCTGGGCAGCTGTCTCATGGGAATGAAACTGCCTGGAAGGAAGAACATGCACCATCTAGTCTAGATGTGGCAGGTACCCATGAAGTTGCTGTCCCTATATCAGCATGAAACACCCCCACATCCCACCAATCCATGTGGCCACAAAGACTCAGATCTTGGGATGTCCTTCTGGAGGTATCTGCTGAAGAACACAATGATGATGCAGACCTGGAGGTCGATAAGGCAGTGTGCAAGAGGCTGGCACAGATGTGACAGGACATACCTGCAGAAAAACATCCGCCGCATGCGTCATGCAGTAATCAATCAGTTATTGTTACTTAAGGCACTCCAGTAACACAAGCTCATATGCCTTGTCAGTGATCAGGCTCAAAGCCATCATTTCTATCCAGCAAGCCATCACTGAAAATAGTTCAGAACAGGTGCTTGAGGCACATCTTGTGGCACCGGTTATGGAAAGTATCGGTTACCATACGTATAAGGCAAAAGAGAGGGGAGGGGACAGGTTAGAGGTCAGACCAAAATGCAGACAGGCCTGAGGGTATTCCTGTTTCTCGGCATTCCATTCCATGACACGAGCTATAAACCACTTCAAAGGCTTTAATCTTATTATTGTTGTCAAGATAGCCACCAGCACCAATGTCATGACACGGTCTTTTTGCAGCATGACTAGGCTCCAGAAGAGCAAGCTGCACATATTCTTGCATGGCACTGTACCACACTTTAGACAATAAGGGCCTCATTACGATGGCGGTCGGACATCATTTCGAGCACGGGACAGTCCAACGAGGAGTTGGCGGGCCCAACAGCCCAATTATGATACAACTGCTGTGCAGGCGGTCGTAAACAAGTCTTTTTCTATTGCTGCTTGTGCTGCAGCCCAGGCTGCAGCACAAGCTGCAATAGAAAAAAGCATGTTTTCAAACATCCATGCACCACATGGTGCCTGGCACACGGTGCATGGATGTTTGGGGTGGCACCACATGTGCTCCCTTGCCCCATAGTGGAGGCCCACTGGGGCCCTGCTAGGGGCCCCAAAAGCCCCTTTCCATCTGCATTTACACGGAAATTGTTCTGACCGCTAGCATTGTTATCTGGCGGTTAGACCGATACTCTGGATGTCGGGCTTTAAGTCTCAATTTCCCACTCTGTGTGTCACAGCCCAAGCCTCCCTGTGATTCAAACCCGGAGCTTGTGGTTGCTCACATTGAGAGTAGATCTGATGACCCCTTGAACGTACACAGACCTAAATAAAAATCTTATGACTCGCAATGTTTGTGCTAAGATTTGGAACAAGGCATTCATACACTGTTTACAGTTTTGCAGTCTTGCAAGGTAGCTGCTTAGACTAGAGGATTCACAACAAATGCTTAATTGGACAGTAAGAACATGTGTCAAATTGGAAGGGAAGATGTGCTTATTTCCCAAAGAGCCATGTCATGCCAGGGTTTTTTGCCTCAGTGATTCCTTAACTACAGCATCACATTGTGACTAATAAAGGAGTTTTACTCTTGTACAGTTTTCATTTTAAGGATTATAATGTGGTTATAAATTCCTCCAATCCCCCCTTTCCTCCTGGTCAGGCCAACCACAATAATGCTTCCAAAAGGTTTGGCTTTACACCTCTTTGCAAAAATAAATATAATTTATATCATGCTTTTGTGTTGACTTCTAAAAAAGATTTCCAACAGTTAGAAAATAGCAAGAGCTACCTTCCAAAACCTTCCACACTTCACAATATGCTTCTTTAGAGCTTCTCATGTCCAGGATACAATAGCATGCTGCCTATGCATGCTTATTGACAGGATGTTTATGTCTTAATGAAGTTTTCTGAGTTCTTCCATTAATGTATGATGTACAGAGCTCTACTTCAGCCCCAGAGCTAGACCTGGATCTATACACTAGAAAAGAAAACTTAAGGGCACATCCGGTTCCTACACTAGGTACCAGACTAGAAGTCAGATGTACTAAACTTTTTACCAGTCGCAAACCCTCTAAATTGCTAAAATAAGAGGGTTCACGACTGGTAAAAAGCTTTTTATAAATAGGTTAAATACCTTTTACAATTCAGAAAACTTTTTCTGAATTGTTGAACGTGTTTAGAAATTGTACTGATTCAGTATTTGGAAGGGGTGTGTTTTGGGCCTCTCTTCCAAATTCCGAATCCTTACCCTACATATCAATTAAAACCATGAATAGGTTACTAACTCCCAAGTTGTGGTGGTAACTCATTTTCAAAAGGAAAGGCTCCCAAGGGGTCTCTTACTCATTGTGAATATTGGAGTGGCAGCGTCGGGAGGCGTAGGCAGTGGTCCAGGGGACCATTGACAACTCTTACAGAAGCTTTTAAAAACTGATTTTTTTTAAGGCAGTTCCATTTTCTTTGCGGAAATAAGGTTGCTTAAAAAAAAAAGTTTTCAGTTTTGAAATGCAAAAGCAGTCATGATGGTCTGCTGCCCCTTGCCGGCCACCGTCCCTGTCTTTGCAGCCAATCAGAAGGGGCAGAAATTGCCGAAATGAATGTTCATTAGGGAAGTAATTCTGCGACTCCCTCTGAATTGTTATTTTATGAACTGACCTAATAGTACGTAGGTTAATTTGCAAAATAATTTTGTGGTCACAAATTCTTGGCAAGCAATTTGCGACTGCTTTTGGTGACCACGCTTCTAGTACATGTGACTTCTACATTCTTAAGTTGATGATAGCCCTAAGGCAACTGCTACAAAGACCTATGTAACTTGAGGATTTAATGTACTGTTCGATCCAAACAGTCTCTCCTTCCAGCTTAGGTGGAAAAAATAATTAGTATCTAGTAGGGTGATGTTAGCAACAGTTTAATGAAAGAGCTCAGAGGCAAGCAGACTATGCCTCAAAGTGCTACTTAAAACATGATGTAATTAATATTATTATTATTATACTTATTGTATGCAAGAATCTGGCAGAGTGCAAAATTAATTCTAATGGGCCACATCTTTCAAGCCATCTCCTCACAACGAGTCAAGTTCCTAAATATTAATCACTGGTGATCCAGCGCGAAGGTCAATACCTGATCAGGGATCAATACCGAGCAAAGGTCAATACCTGATCAGCGATCAATACCCAATACTATCACAGAACAATGGCCCATACACATTCACCCAAATCCCTGATGCGCTGGTGTCAATTTTTACAATGTTCAATTCTCTTCCCCCTAAAATTCATATATGTCATTTCCAAAATACTTATCTGATTTATATATCAACTTTTCCTCTACTTGGTCGATGAACCAATTAGTTGAATAGTTGATGATAATGATATGACATTTCTAACTTACTTTCAGTCAATAAATAATCACAGACTCTTGGTAAAGTTAATAAAATGTTATCTCGTAAAATAACGTGGTAATGCTCATTGCATATGGTCAAAAATGCAAATAATGAAACTCACTAAAGGAAATTAGCATCAACAACTTCAAATGAATACAAACTCATCAAATAAGCAATGACATTTTGTATGGAGGAGTGGATAGATTAAGAGACAAGAGTTTCAGCAAATTCAAATGCGAAACAGAATTTACCTAACGGAGGGGATACATGAAGAGACAACGTTTCATCTAAATAATACGTTCAAATGTATCTATGACGGAGTGGATAGGCGAAAAGACATAAGTTTCAGAGACAAAAATACATTTGCAAGAATTATGCCTGTATGAGTCAGAAACATACAAACCTAACGGTCTGTAGAACACCACTACCCTGGCCAAGGCGATGGTGGGGGTTCCCTGAATAGAGTCAGGAAACAAAGATTTACAGGTACAGGAACGGAACAGGACAGGACTAGGCCTCTCTGCAAACCGACGGACAGCGACGAATCTCCCCTCTCTCTCAGCCTCTCCAGCCTAACCTAACCACACCCCTAAAGGCACCCCAGTTATACCCTAAAACCTACATGTCCATCCCACATCAGTTGCAACAATTTTCAAAACTAGACAGATGATTGGAGGGCCTAGGAGGTGTCTCTGTCACACCACAGTGACCTCACGTACAATTTTGGTATGGTGCACAAGTGACATCAACCTCACCCTTGCACTTTGGACTGATGTTGTACACAGTGTGCTTGGCCAACGACGCTGGGAGCAGCCCCGACACCCACCGACCACGCACGCAACCTGGGAGTCATCCTCGACTCAACGCTCTCCATGGCCAAGCAAGTCAACGCAGTCTCCTCCTCCTGCTTCAACACCCTCCGCATGCTTCGCAAGATCTACAGGTGGATCCCGACAGACACAAGAAGAACAGTCACCCAGGCCCTCGTCAGTAGCAGACTTGACTATGGGAACGCCCTCTACGCCCCGGCCAAGCTCATCAAGCGACTGCAACGCATACAAAACGTCTCCGCACGCCTGATCCTCGACGTACCACGCCACAGCCACATCACCCCCCCACTTGAGGAACCTGCACTGGCTCCCAGTCGACAGGAGGATCACCTTCAAACTCCTCATCCACGCACACAAGGCACTCCACAAAACTGGCCCAGCCTACCTCAACAGACGACTCTTCTTCTACGTCCCCAACCGCCAGCTCCGCTCCGCCGACCTCTCCTCGCCACCATCCCTCGCATTCGAAGAACAACCACCGGCGGCAGATCCTTCTCACACCTCGCCGCCAAGACCTGGAACACCCTTCCACTAAGCCTACGACAGACCCAAGACCTGCTGCCCTTCAGGAGGCTACTCAAGACCTGGCTGTTCGACCAGTAGCAGCACCCCCCCTTCCCTCTCCCCAGCACCTTGAGACCCTCGCGGGTAAGTAGTGCGCTCTACAAATTCTGTGATTGATTGATTGAATTTAGTCAATTTATTGTTTGCTTCCTTTCTCACATTTCGGTTCTTAATTAGTTCTCACGTTTTCTTATACTAGATACATTTAAACAAATTTTATTCATAAATTTGACAATGTCTGCAGAATAAGACTCTGGTCCCACGGTTGATTTCATCATTTGGCCGACAATCGTCACACTGGCCTTCAACTCGTACATTTCTTCTGCTGTGCACAGCGCGTCTGTCTTGCCTCAGACAGATCAGATTCACTCTTCAGCTCACCCCTCCCTCTTCGGACAATATAAGCAAAATGGAGTTTCATCCAGCCCACTATAGCGAATGGAAAATGGACATTCATTAATTATATGACAATGTAGTTTTTCACTGTTTACCACCCGCCTTTGCACTATTCCCTGTTAGCATTTTTCCTAGCATAGCTTTATGCAAAAAAAACGGTATTATATTTTAATTTTTAATTTCAAAGCAAGCTATAAAAGGCAACTACGAAACGCACATGCGGCCGAGTCATGCATTGTTTCTTGTTTCATTCAAAGCATAATGTAAATACGGTTTTTGTTCTTTCATGTGTTATCTTACGTTTGTGCATGCATGCGCAAAGCAGTTTTCCCTTGTGTTCCAGTAAGGTGCACGTTAATTTTCTATTACTACTTACTGTTAGTATGTATTATGGGGGTATTATTCGAGCAGGTTTCTTTTCTCGATCCCCTGCTCCATCACTGGTTAATGCTGTGTTGTACGAGGACGTACCCAGAAATGGTGGGGCATGTCTCAGATGATGCAGCGGGCTCAAGCACACTGTGTACAACATCAGTCCAAAGTGCAAGGGTGAGGTTGATGTCACTTGTGCACCATACCAAACTGAATTCAAACATCTTCTTTCCTTGCCACAGTACTGAAGGCGTCTAACAGAGAGCACTTTTGCACTGTGAGTGACTGCAACAACTATTTGCATGTAGCCTAACGTAATCACGCACAGATGTCTTTTGGCTAATGGATTCATTTTCTGGAAATGGAACGTCCGTGAGCCCTACCAATTACAATTTTTTTTATCCTATTCCCTTCAGCCCTATATTCTCAAATGATACTGATGTAAGCCACCCAGGACAATATTCTTTGGCAGTGGGAGTTGCTAATGGATTTTAAACCCAGGGGTCTCAGTGCCTTTATGCTCCGTGAACAACAGTGGTTTTCATGGTTTCTTTTAAATTATTTACTGTATTCAAATTATTGTCTTGATGGTTGGTTGTTATATACTTAGTTTTTGGCTGCACAACTTGTCTGAATCATTTTATGGATGGTCACCCTGTAGTAACACTAAAATGAGATTAATTTGCAAAGAATAGCATATGTCCTTTTGATCCAGCGGCGTACTAGTGACAGATACTCCACTACCATATACTCACCTGGGCCCATACAACTCGCTTCCGCTAACACTAAGTAGACCACCGGAACTTTTAGTTTATAATGATTCTCATACCTCAAGATCTAGTTATTGGTTCTTTAACTAAACCTTTCACTGATCAAACAGTTCTTTCCTCTGGTCAATGGACCAGTTAGGTGGAACTAGTTGATGGTGATAATTAACATAACTTATTATACATTTCTTGATAAAATAAAATAATGACAGACTCTGTAATTTTTAAAATCTTTATCTAAATTAAGGGGTTGTGAACCATCTCAAAACGTTTCAGTACAAACACCCTCATTCATAAGAGTGCCAAATTCAATCAAAATTCACTAGAAGTAACAGTAATTCAGATTTCACGCAACAACAATGCTCAGAAAGAAGAGGATAGAGAGAAGAGAGCATTTATCAAACGATGAATTTCATAGTTACCAAAGTATGGTGTGAAGACCAACCCCCTGGCCAAAGGGCTGGTAAGGGTCCCCAGGACAGATCAGGAGACAAAGACTTCAGGACAGGAATCAGGACAGGATACTACACCTCTCTAGATACCGACGATTACGTCGCACCCCTCTCTGACACTCTCTTCCTCCTCGTCGTTCTTCCGCGATCTTCTTTCTAACCCACCCAAATTAAGTAGATGGTTCTGCATTCGATTTCTTCATCAGCATTTCAGAGCATCAGCACCACCCCAGCACTAACAGCATCCTGAGTTCTGTATTGCCTCTCTCTTCAACGACGACAACCTTTCTAGTTCTCCGCTGTGCTCTATCCGATCAGATCAGAACTCTCTAGCTAACTAGACTACTTCAATTATACCCTTCTATTACCATGTACCACCCATTAATGTTTCATTTTTACAAAATACTAACTTCTGATTGGACAGGCGAGGGGGGGATGATCATCACACCATGCTTATACTTCATTTATTTCTTTAGACCATTGTTTCCAAACTCCTCCCCTCAAACTTTTATTCCGCCCTTCCTTTCCCATACATCTTTAAACTTTATTAATACAAATGTATCAACTTTCTCGAACAAGTTCCTTCATATGAACTCTTCACCCTCATATTCCCAGGGCACATCTCCGCCGACCTTGGACGCGTGACAAGTCCTTAGTCATCCTTTCAAGCTTCCATACCAGGGCGCATGCGTTGCACCACGTCAGTCGGCTCAATTCAGACAAGTTTGACAGGCCCAAATACGCACTAATAATAAAGACAAAAGAAGAAATGTTATTCTCAAAAAAATAAATGATTTCACTGTATACCACCAACCTCTACTCTAGTCCGTACCATTTATTATTTTCCTTTCCTTTCTGCATTTGCATTAGTATAAAAACTTATTTTCTAATTTCAGCAAGCAGATGATATGCATGTGAGCTTTCAAGCGGCCATTTTATAGCTCTTTGCGCAAGCGCCAGAATTTCCCTCCAAGCTTTAGTTCGTCATACTACGTAGATGCAGTAGACGCATGCGCAGTAAAGATCCTGTGTTAAATGCATTCTAGTCCTACGTCCATGTTATTGTGGCTAGTAAACACATAGGCAAGCTTCATTCTTTTCCCGCGTATGATGGAAATGCATATAATTAATCACAAAACACGTTGTTAGTAATTCGTTAATGAGTTTAAACGAGAGGATTGCTTCCGAGCAAGTCTCGTGTTCGAGTCCTTGCTCCATCAATCCCCTCTCTGATGGCATCTTAAGCCATCACAAAATTTCCCATCCATCCCAGATACCAACTTTAGCACCTCTCAGTTTTCTCTATTTGTCCTTTCAAACTTTCATCAATGATTTCGTTTCCTTCTAAATCTCGCATCTTCTTATATAACCTGCCTTTCATTTCTTCCAAGAGTATTTCCTCATACTTTCTCTTACGTGTCTGTCCCTTTCCTTTTCTGTTCAAGTGTACCTTTCCTTTCGTACCTTTTCTACAACATCTATATGTAATCATTATTAACATCACTATCGTTATTATCATAACTAATGGTATTATTATCTGACCTAGAAAACTTTTCCCAAAATTAACAAACCATTTCCCTATTGATGTTATACTTTTTGTTAGTCTTCCCCACATACTGTCAACCTCCAGTTGGGTCAATTCTTTATGCATTCCCGTAATATTTTCAATATATCCTTTAATTTCTCTGCTCTTGTCCGGAATATAAGTGCAGCAATGTTGAACTTTCAACATGCCACAAACTCCACCTTCTTTTGCTAACAATATATCAAGAGCAAGACGGTTCTGTAAAACCATAGATCTAATTGCTACCATTTTCGTGTTAATCATTAAAAATCCTCCTGCAGTATCTGTAGAAAGACGATCAACTATGGTTGATAACTTACAAATTTTCTGTGAATTTAGGATGACTCCAACTGAGGGTATCAGTGCACTAAAAATATCTCCTCCAATTTCAGAAAAACTAGCCCTTCTTTTACGTGTTAGTCCATTAGAATTCCCATTGATTCCACTGATTTTATCTACATGATACATTTTTGGAAAAACTATTCCAAAATAACAGCTTCCGTACCATCTTGCAGGTAACCTGTAGTAGGCATTGCTCCCACAAACATAATACACTCCTGGAAACACAGGATCAGTTCCCCCTTTTAGTCCCCATCCTCCAAATATTAGGAAGTTATGTTCACATTCACTGGAACCAATGTAATTATTGTTATAATCTGTCTTTAACCTATGGAGGCAGAATTTTCCCCTTTTCACAAAGTCCAGGGACATCGCAGCATGAGCCTTGCCACTTGCATAGATTCCCTCCTTCCCAACCCATGGAGGTACATGGGTTTTCTGTGTGGTTGCCTTCCTCATTAAATCCTGTCTCCTTTCTTCTATTAAATTCAAGAAATCTTTTTCTTCTTTTCTTAATGTACATGTTAGATTATCTTTGTGTGCCTGAACTAAATTTATTGAACTCATTGTTATGAAAAATTCACCCATAAACTGTGCGTTTTTACTACTAGCTACTGGATTCATATTCTTTCTAATAGGTAGTTCAGAAAATACTACATCTAAATTAGAATAAAAATACTGCAATCTCCCTGTAGTGTAAAATAAACTTGATAAAATGCTACATGACACACCATAAGTTAAAGGTATATGGTGATATGTAATCCCTTCTGATACTGATGAGGGCAACTTCATACATACGTAACAATTGTTAATTTCCATAGTGCTAACATACTGAAATAACAATTTAATAAACAGATTAGAGGACGTATTATAGTCTGATTCATTGTGATAGTTTGCTTCATCTTCCACTCCTATTTCTAATTTGGTTTATCTTAATCTATCTACCTTAACATTAGTATCTGTATTATTCTCGTTACTTGTTTTCATTATTAAAGGTACCCCTACTGTTAGGAATAGCCATCCTAATACTGCTAATAAAATACTACAAAAACAAAATCTAAGACATTTTCTTTTTACTCCACATTTTGGTTTTCCGCTAACTTCATTGTCGGCCATTTCGTTCCTGTGAAAATTTCTTTTCTCTTATCTTTTTCCTTTTTTTTAATTTTCAGTCTTTGCCCTTCTTTCTGTTCTTAAGGAGGTTTCAATTGGCTTTCGTCAATTTGTGCGATATGGACTTCTTTTGTCTCATCAGACAAATCCAGGGACTCAAATTCTTCGAGAATGACGTATGTCCACTCTGGAGCCTTGTATTTTCTGTTTAAATTTCCCAACCTTGGACTTCTTCGAGTTATTTTTGCTAAAGTTTGCTTAGGTCTTGTTTGACTTGTGATTTCGTTCACTTGCTCTGGTTTCTTTTCAGATTTTCTCAGGTGATATTTTAGTTTCTTTACTCCAGTTGGCCAATTGTCTCCCTTTCTGACTCTTTTAATTTGTACTGCGTTTTCACCTTCCTTATCTCCTTGTAAGGTTCTTTTTATTTCATTTATTCTCGGCACAATCTGTTCTATTTCTCTGTTTTCTGTGCTTGTACCTTCTTTTGCTTCTTCCTGCTCAGGTTCTACCGTATTTTGTTCTACTTCTTCCTGAGCTTGTTCTTCTAATTCTGTCTTATCCTGCTCAGGTCTTACTTCAAATCTTTCTTCTTCTGCCTGAGCTTGTTCTTCTAACTCTATCTGGTCCTCTTCAGGTCTTAATTCAAACCTTTCTTCTTCCGCCTGAACGTGTTCTTCTATTTTTCCCTCCTCAGGTTTGTTTGTGTCTCTTTCTGTTTTCACCTGAGTGTGTTCTTCTTCCCCTGTCTCTTCCTGACTACTTTCCTGTCTTTTCAGTTCTGTTCTTCTTCTGGTTTCAACAACATCGTCAATTATTTCAATCACTGGGATCCATTCTTCCTGACTTATCTCGGGCTGTTCGTCGTATGGTTGTCTTTCAGAATCTATCACTCTAGATTCTTCAATTTCACAGTTTACAACTCCTGACGCTTCAGCCTGCTCAGTCAGTGGTGGCTCTTGTTGCTCTGATGGGCTCGGAACTCTTCTGGTATGGCTGGCATGAATCCAATTGGGCAAACCTGCACACTTCACTGCTGTGGTAGTGACTAGTATGACTTGCCTTGGTTTGTCCCACCTTGGTGCTAGGCAGGACTTTCTTGCGTGTTTCTTTACCAGCACCCAATCTCCAGGATTCAAATCATGCGCTTGGTCTGGCTGTCTTTCGACTGCGTCTTCTCCAACCTGGTGAGAGATAGAACGCATCATTTCAGCCAATCCTTTGCAATAGTCCAATACCAGATCATCAGTTATACTCATTAGCTTATTTCCAGGAATAAATGCCTGTCTCATGGCTCTTCCCATGAGAACCTCATGTGGACTCATTCCTGTTTTTCTGTCTGGAATGCTTCTGAGACCCATCAATACAAGAGGTAATGCATCTGGCCATTTCAGCTTTGTGGACGCACACACCTTTCCCAATCTTGACTTGATTGTGCCATTCATTTGCTCAACAATTCCAGAAGCCTCTGGACGATAAGCGCAGTGCAGTTTTTGTTCAATGTTAAACGCAGCACAGATTAATCGAATTACTTCATTATTAAAATGAGGGCCTCTATCTGATTCCAAAGTGACCGGAAAACCAAATCGTGGCACCAACTCCCTCAACAATAATTTTGCAACTGTAAGACTGTCATTTCTTCTAGTAGGGTAGGCTTCCACCCATCTTGAGAAAAGGCATACTATGACAAGTACGTATTTCAATCCATTGCATGGGGGTAATTCAATGAAATCTAACTGTAATCTGGTGAAGGGTCCTTCTGCTTTTCCGATTTTCCCCCAGCTTACCACTGTCTTTCTATCTGGGTTCTGCTGTTGACAGGTTAAGCATATTTGGCAAAGGCTCTCTGCGACTACCCTGAACCTTGGATTATACCAACTCTGTCTGAATAGCCTGATCATTGAATCTCTGTGTTGCTCCATGGTATACTCTCGCCATTTTTTAAAGCAAACAATCTGGCATGACTGGTCGTCCATCTAGATAGACCCATACTTCATCATGTGGTCTTTTGTTACAGGCTGCCTTTATCCAGATTTCTTTTTCCTTTTCCTTAACTTCTTCCTGCAATTGTCTAATCTCATCCCATGTCTCTGGTACTGAGAAGTACATAAGTTGGCATCTGGTTTCACCCGTTTCAATTTTTCTGTTTATGGCTACTGCATTTTTAGCGCAATATTTCGCCACTTGGTCAGCATAATTATTGCCAGCAGTCACATAGTCATTTCCTGATTGATGTGCAGCACATTTTCCAACTGCTATCTCTTTCAGCAATTGTAATGCTTCCAACAAATCCTTTACATGTTTGCTGTTTCTGATAGGAGGTCCTGAAGAAGTCAAAAATCCCCTTTGCATCCAAAGCTGGCCAAAGTCATGCACAATCCCGAAACCATATTGACTATCCGTAAATATGGTTACTCTCCAATTTTTCCCCTTTTTGCATGCCATTGTTAAGGCAACCAATTCAGCAACTTGTGCAGACTTGACCCCAGGTAAACAGGATGCTTCAATTACCCCCGAAATTTTACAAACAGCATATGCAGCACTTAAACCTCCTTCTTGTGTCCTAAGGCAGGAGCCATCTACAAATAACTCATGATCTGCTTCTTTCAAAGGTGTCTCTCTTATATCTGGGCGGGGCTTCGTGCATAACTCAGTCACGTCCAAGCAATCATGATCACTTTCATCTTTTACTTCTTCATTGCAGGGGTCTGGCAATAGAGTGGCTGGGTTCAGAATCGTACATCTTATTACAGTCACATTCTCAGCTCCCAAAATCACTCTTTCATACTTTGTCAAACGACTAGGGGTGAGGTGCTGTGTTCTTGTTCTTGTCAAGAGGATCTCAACTGAGTGTGGAACAAAGACTTTTATTGGATGTCCCATCACTATCGACTCACTCTGCTCCAGACTCATACAAGTAGCAGCTACTGCTTTTAAGCAGCCAAGCAATGCTGAAGCTACTGGGTCCACTGTGGCTGAAAAATATGCCACTGGACGTCGGCTCAATCCATGACTCTGTGTTAAGACTGAAAGTGCACAATTTTCTCTTTCACAACAGAACAAAGCAAAGTCTTTTGAGTAATCAGGCATGCCCAAAGCAGGAGCCTCACACAAGCAATTTCTCAGTTTCACAAATGCCTCTAGGCAATCATCATTCCAATCAATTGGATCTTTTGCTCGTTTCCGGATCATCTGTATTAATGGCTTTGCTAGCATAGAAAAACCATTAATCCATTGCCTACAATATCCAACCACTCCCAGAAACATTCTCATTTCTCTCTGAGTCTGTGGCAATTGCATTTCTTTGATTATTTTTATTCTTTCCGGTATTACTTTTCTAACTTCTCTTTCTATTTTATGCCCTAAATATCTTACTTCTTGTCACCAGAACTGTAATTTTTCTGGAGACACCTTGTGTCCTCCTTCAGCCAAATGGTTCAGTAACGCAATTGTATCTGTGACACAATCTTCTCGCGTTTTGATGCCACCAATAGGTCATCAATGTACTGAACCAGAACAGAATTTCCAGGCATGATCAACGATTCTAGCCACTTTTTCAAAATCTGATTAAAAATTGAAGGACTTTCTGTGTACCCTTGAGGAACACGACACCATGCGTAAATACGATCTTCAAATTTAAACGTAAAAAGATACTGGCTGTCTGGGTGCAAAGGAATAGAAAAGAAAGCTTGGCACAAATCAATTACTGTAAACCATCCTGCATTCCACGGTATCTGATAAAGGATCACTGCTGGATTTGGCACAATTGGACAACAGGGAATTACAATTTTATTTATTTTCCGTAGGTCTTGCACTATTCTGTACTTTCCGGTAGGCTTTTTCAGTCCCATTATTGGTGAATTACAGGGACTACCCATCACTTCTTTTAAAATACCTTGTTTAACCATTCGTTCAATTTCTGGAATCATTCCTGCTTTTAATTCTGGACTCATTTTGTACTGTCGGGTATTTGGATACACTGCACCTTCTTTTACTGTCACTTTAACTGGGTCTATATTTGTCATTAGCCCAATGTCTTTTCCTGTAAAATCCCACACTTCTGGATTGACTGTCGTTCTTAATTCTTCTGGCAATTCATTCTCGGTTATTAATGAAAACATTTCATCTACTTCTGTTCCGTTTGGCCAGCATCATCTTGTAGACAACCTCCTCATCGGGGGTTTGGAAAGCAACACCATCCGGTGTACAATAGATCGTGCAATTCATCTTGCACAAAAGATCTCTCCCCAACAGATTTATGGGACTGGAATCGCATACTACAAATCGATGCATTTCTTTGAAGTTTCCAATGTGCACCTCCATTGGCTTTGTGATAGGGGTTCTAATCTGTTGGTTGGATACGCCTACAACTTGGATTGTCTCTCCCAAGAGGGGTAGGTTTGGGATGTCTGCTGTTCTCACAGTAGACCTGGTAGCACCAGTATCCAATAGGAAAGTAATGTCTTTACCTTCTACTCTCCCATCAACAAATGGACCTGACTGATCTACCGGCAAGGATGCGCCAAGCACGCACTCCTCTTCCTCCCCCCTCCGGCACCGTCATTGTGCAGTATCTGAATGTTCTTTATCATTCTGCAAAAAATATTGTGCAATTGTTCTATTATTCTTACCACTTTCCCCTTGAAATCCGGTGTTCGCACTGAAACTTTGATGGTTCACAAAATTTGGCATAGGAGCTGGTGGCACCTGATATTGTGGAGTGACTACCTGTTGCTGCTGATTCATAAGTACTTCATTCTGCATCTGTGGGATTAAATTTTGATTTGGCCCATTATTATTATTATTATTCTGAGTACTCTTACACTCGTTCTTCCAATGTCCAAGCTTTCCGCACGCATGACAAGGAAACTTCTTTTTCGCTTCTTCTCTGTCCATTCGCCCCTTAAATTTATTGCCATTTGTTCCTTGATTATTCTGACTCTGTTCTTTCACTTGATTATTATTTTGATCATTTGCTTTCTCTTCTTGCTGCTCTGCCAATTTAACTTGAGCCCACATCATTTTCTCTTTTAGTTTCCTACGCCTGGCCTCAATGTCATCTCCGCAATATTTCGCATACTTTAGAATCTCATCCACTGTCTTACTTTGCCAACACAACATGTGCTGCTGTATCATCTGACTGATTTCCGGTTTTAAACCATATACAAACCTATACACAAAATGTCCCATATCTTTGTCACCAATATTCTCAAAACCACTATACTGCTTGAACACCTGCAATAACCGTTCATAGTATGCATGCACAGATTCATTTGGTTCCTGTGTTGTTCTATCTATTTTTACCCAAACTGTTTCTTTAGGAGGGATTTTTCCTTTTAAATACGTAATCACTTGGTGGTACTTTTTCATCACCTCTTCCGAGGATGCTTCTGTTTTTGCATCCCTAGGATATTCTTCATTAGGCCAATCAATTGTGATCTTACATTCTGTCCATAAATCAGCAGGTACCACTATATCAAATAGACCATCCAAGTCTTTTAATCACACCTTTGAAACTTTCACAAATCTTTCTACCTGTTTGTACCACTCAACTGGCTTTTCTCTCAATTTTGGAAAATCATTTGTAAATGATAAAATATCTTGTCTACTCCAAGGGACATGAACATATCCACCTCCGGGAACCTCTCTCATTGGACACAATTTTTCCACTTTTCCTGATTCTCTTACTGGAAATGCAGCTGCTGATCTCTCGCTTGTACTTTCTCTTTCTTCCTTATCCATCTAATTCTCCATTTATCAATGTCTCCCCATTTTTGCAAAATGCTCATTAATTCCTTTATCTGTAACCTTTTTCCCGAAGCATTTACACTTTCTAAATCTTTGAGTAAAATCCACTCAATAGGGTTTCTGTAACAATTTTGATTTCCCTATGTCTATTCCAATCTCCGAAGCAACTTCAGTTAGTCTGTCCTGAAAAATTCTTGCTCTCCTAGTTATACTCTTACATAGAAACAACAATTCTTCATCATTGTAAACATTTAATCTTTCTGTGCCCACACATCCTGTCATCATCTCTTCCAATTCCACTTTCAATCTGCTAATATCTAAAATCTTTGGTTTTGGGATCTGATTGTCCCTTTCCTGAGCCCACCTTTCTATTTCTTCAGAGGTGACTACTGTTGCGCTTGCAGTTCCAGCTGGAACTAAAGGTCTTCTTTCTCTCAAATTCATAGGCGTAACTCTCTTTGGAGTTTCCGCATGAGGTTCCACAATAGGGAGATCCATTAATGAAATAACTGACTCACTTTCACTAACCTGATCATCTGTGATTACTATCTCTTTTCTAGGACTATTTAATGGAACTGTCACAAGTTGTGATTTCTGGGTAATCTTATTATCCCCATATAATGGGATTACTGGACCAATGGTTACTGGTACTGTCAAAGCTTCAGTATTTAAATTCAATTGACTTATCCTTTGAACTAGTTCTTCCCTATTTTTATTCAAAGCTTCTCTTTCATTATCTTGCAACACTCTGTTGTACGATGTCTCATGTAAAATCTGTGGAGTTAATGGTATTCCCATTACTGGCGCACTTGGGACAACTTTACTAGCTGCTTCTTGATACGGTGGTGGATTCCTAATTAAAATATCCTCCAGTAACTCATCATCTGATTCACCATATCCTGCTGTGTTCATATGTTTTGTTTTCTCCGTACACTTTCCTCCAGAATGTTCCTCAGCCATCAACACTGGATATAACCCTTCTGATACCATCGCTCTCCTCCACTGTTTCATCTGCCCTTCTCGTGACTCATGCAAGTGTCTCGGAAAGAGTCCTCTATATCTTCCACCTCTGCATTTTTCTCGTTCATATGACTCAGTCTCCCATTCTTCCAAAGCCTCATATTGAGTTAACCTAGGTCTAGGTTCTAAATCATTCATTTTCAATCTCAAATTCTGAAGAATCCTCCCATTAAACGTGCCATCTTTAGGAAACGCTAACACACCATCATCCTTCGTGTACTCTACCCAATTTTCCAACCACACGCAGGTATGATATCCTCTTTTCATCATCATAAAAGATGCTGGTGTCTTCGGTGGCGGAATAGGAATTCCTTCTCTAGTCAACACAGGCTTATCCTTAACAAAGAAATTCTTTATTTTCTTTAAAAATGACATCTTTCTTTTCTCTCCATACATTCTTGAAGATCGGTGCAGGAAATTGTATTCCGCAAACCCTTGAAATCTTCTACCTGTACGTCTTGCACTGACAGTCAAATCAAAATCCAGCATACAATCCTTCTCTCCACCAATCCTAGCGCGGCTTCTAACTAAGCGTCCAATCAAATCAGGCTCTCACTCGTACTCTGACCAATGTCATCGCAGCCTTTTCTTGACGTCAGTTCTGCTCCTCACTACTGACCCCTCCTTTACAATGCTGCTCTTGTCACCCGCCCGCTGTGTCTACCAATCCCAGCGCGGCTCTCTGTGACGTCAGTACCACTCCTACGATTTCTCACCCCTCCTTTACAAAGCTCCTCTGATCACACGCCCGCTGTATCTACCAATCCCAGCTCTACCAATCTACCAATCTACCAATCTCTCTGTGACGTCAGTACCACTCCGGCAACTGACCCTCCCTTTGCAAGGAAATACAAAACTTTATTTCTCTATATTCTCCTTAAAAATTCTTTGTTAAAAACGACGTGAAAACATTCGTTATTCTGTCTGTTCCACTAAATCAAAAGGATAGTTTATTTCGTTTCACTGCAGTAAAACCTTCCGCTTACTCTTCACCTAAGCTCCAGAGAACCTGCTACTCTTCCGGTGTCACCCGTTAGGGAATTTTGAGACCAATGTTTCACCAGCGAACTCCTTTTGCTGTCAATCTAGCTTAGAAGAACCTGCTACTCCTTCAGGGTTACCCTTACTAGGTGATATAACGCCTAAAGTTTCACCAGCGAACTCTTTGCTTACAACCACTCTCACTTTTATACAGAAAATAGTCCCTAGTTTAACACTGCTAGCTTTCCCTAGCTCCCCAGTGTTATTCCAACAGACGAGTAACCTCACTGCAGCGTGGTTTCTATCGCCACCTGCTATTCATTCCCCGGGAATTTTCCAGACGACATAAAAACAGGACACTAACTCTTTTGTTAAAATATAAATCAATAATCTATACTTATCACCAAACTAGTTACTAACAACCATAGCTCTGCTACCAGAAAACTGATCCAGCGGCGTACTAGTGACAGATACTCCACTACCATATACTCACCTGGGCCCATACAACTCGCTTCCGCTAACACTAAGTAGACCGCCGGAACTTTTAGTTTATAATGATTCTCATACCTCAAGATCTAGTTATTGGTTCTTTAACTAAACCTTTCACTGATCAAACAGTTCTTTCCTCTGGTCAATGGACCAGTTAGGTGGAACTAGTTGATGGTGATAATTAACATAACTTATTATACATTTCTTGATAAAATAAAATAATGACAGACTCGGTAAGCTTTAAAATCTTTATCTAAATTAAGGGGTTGTGAACCATCTCAAAACGTTTCAGTACAAACACCCTCATTCATAAGAGTGCCAAATTCAATCAAAATTCACTAGAAGATACAGTAATTCAGATTTCACGCAACAACAATGCTCAGAAAGAAGAGGATAGAGAGAAGAGAGCATTTATCAAATGATGAATTTCATAGTTACCAAAGTATGGTGTGAAGACCAACCCCCTGGCCAAAGGGCTGGTAAGGGTCCCCAGGACAGATCAGGAGACAAAGACTTCAGGACAGGATACTTCACCTCTCTAGATTAGGGGTGGGCGGAATTTGCGTAGTCGCTCTACGCAAAGCTCCGCAAAATGGAAAAAAATCTCTGCGAGCACGAAAAAGTTCCACGAACACGCGGAATTGCTTGTTCCGCCCGTTCGCAATGCTTTTTTCCTGTTCGCGAACGCTGTTTGCGTGCTCGGGGAGAAATATCTCACGAACACGCATTTTGAAAGCGCGAACAAACAAAAAACTCTGCGAAGCCGCGGATCGCGGAATTTTTGGCAATTCCGCAATCTCCGCGGAACGCGAATATACCCAAATTCCGCAAATTCCGAGAGCGGAACGGACTTTACCGCCCAGGCCTAGATACCGACGATTACGTCGCACCCCTCTCTGACACTCTCTTCCTCCTCGTGGTTCTTCCGCGATCTTCTTTCTAACCCACCCAAATTAAGTAGATGGTTCTGCATTCGATTTCTTCATCAGCATTTCAGAGCATCAGCACCACCCCGGCACTAACAGCATCCCGAGTTCTGTATTGCCTCTCTTCAACGACAACAACCCTTCTAGTTCTCCGCTGTGCTCTATCCGATCAGATCAGAACTCTCTAGCTAACTAGACTACCTCAATTATACCCTTCTATTACCATATACCACCCATTAATGTTTCATTTTTACAAAATACTAACTTCTGATTGGACAGGCGAGGGGGGGATGATCATCACACCATGCTTATACTTCATTTATTTCTTTAAACCATTGTTTCCAAACTCCTCCCCTCAAACTTTTATTCCGCCCTTCCTTTCCCATACATCTTTAAACTTTATTAATACAAATGTATCAACTTTCTCGAACAAGTTCCTTCATATGAACTCTTCACCCTCATATTCCCAGGGCACATCTCCGCCGACCTTGGACGCGTGACAAGTCCTTAGTCATCCTTTCAAGCTTCCATACCAAGGCGCATGCGTTGCACCACGTCAGTCGGCTCGATTCAGACAAGTTTGACAGGCCCAAATACGCACTAATAATAAAGTCAAAAGAAGAAATGTTATTCTCAAAAAAATAAATGATTTCACTGTATACCACCAACCTCTACTCTAGCCCGTACCATTTATTATTTTCCTTTCTGCATTTGCATTAGTATAAAAACTTATTTTCTAATTTCAGCAAGCAGATGATATGCATGTGAGCTTTCAAGCGGCCATTTTATAGCTCTTTGCGCAAGCGCCAGAATTTCCCTCCATGCTTTAGTTCGTCATACTACGTAGATGCAGTAGACGCATGCGCAGTAAAGATCCCGTGTTAAATGCATTCTAGTCCTACGTCCATGTTATTGTGGCTAGTAAACACATAGGAAGCTTCATTCTTTTCCCGCGTATGATGGAAATGCATATAATTAATCACAAAACACGTTGTTAGTAATTCGTTAATGAGTTTAAACGAGAGGATTGCTTCCGAGCAAGTCTCGTGTTCGAGTCCTTGCTCCATCACTTTGGATTTTGATCTTCGTATTACTTTCCCTCTATATGTTTAAGTTTGCACTTTTCGATCTGGGGAGACCAGCCACAATGCTCATTGAGAGTGTACCCTAGATATTCAAAGGTACGAACCCTCTCCAATAGAAGGCCATTACAGACTGGGTGCAGCTGGGTTGAGTGGTAAATACAGAAATATGCTGCCCTGCCATTGTAACGTTATGTTATTAATATTCAAGGGTAGTAGGGAGTAAGGGGAACAAACATGAGTTACACCAATTTACCCTCAGGCCTGACACCTCCTCAAAAACGCTGAGCGTCGCTGCTGTGGTCTTAGGGACTGAAGTAATGTCCCTAAGATATATCAGCATGTCATTGACATAGAGAGATACAGCATGCATTCTATCTCTGAGAGGGATACCCCAACCCACACCACTTCGTTGCAGTATGATAGCCAGTGGTTCGACCGCTAGGGCGATAAGGAGGGGAGAGAATGGGCAGTCCTGCCTAGTGTAAACCACAAAGATGGCATGCTGTCCTTATATCCGGAGCGTCTGGGGAAAATACCAGAAGCGGTACAGAATATTGTTTGGCATTCTTCTAAAGAATATTGCTACTGTGCCTCCTACTCAGGATGGCAATTCCAAGAATTGGACGAAGTGAGCTCACTCACGTAATGTGAAATGCTTCTTCATACGCCATCTCGTCCCACCCTGGTAAGGTAGTACTACCAGGGCGGACTCAACCTTGGGCTGTCCTGAGGGAGTTCTTAGATATTACACTTTTTTTCTGGATAACTTCGTTCCAGTTGCTTACTAAAAATACCTCAGAGTATATCACAAAAGTACCCTTTTTATTTACATGGTACCCTGGGTATGATTAAAAGATACTGTTAGGTAATTGCGGAGTATGAATAAGGATGCTATGTTCTTGGCATACTCTTGAGTTTAACCAACATTTTTCATTCCCTTTCTCCTAGCCTAAAAAGGTCTTGGGCATTCATTAGGGTTAATAACTAACTCCCTAGTCCTAACACCATGTGAGGGTAAGGGGTTTGTTAATGAAAACAGAGAGGACATACCTCTCTGGGAGTCTGGGAGTAAACATCTGTAACTGATTCCTAGTTACTTGTGTCATTGTGCCTCATGGTCTCTTGTGGGGGGGGGGCACCTCCTCTAGTCACACATTCGTCAAGGAGAAATGCCCGCTAGGATCCTACCCATCCCCTCTCAACTGAGAAGGGACAGGTAGGATCCTAGCCTTCCGTGATGAATGTGTGACTAGAGGAGGTGCCCCCCCCCCACAACAGACCATGAGGCACAACACCACAAGTAACTAGGAATCAGTTACAGATGTTTACTCCCAGAGAGTATACCATTCCAAGATGGCTGTCACTCTCCAACTAGATACAAGGTTACAGCCATCCCGGAAACATACTAAATCAATTTTAAGATGGCTGCTCGTTGCTTGTGGCTTTCTCAGTGCTTGCATCACAATTCTACACGAACTGGAAAAGCCAATAGCAGCAGCAGAGGTTCAACAGGGGGCCTGGTGAGAAACACCATGCACCAGCAGTACTTGGTGTTTTAAAACTAGGAGAAAGGGGGCAGAGTGAGAGGTGACAGTAATACGAAGGCTAGGGAAGCAAGACTGGAGATGACTGGGCAATCATGGAGTGGGGAGACAGGTGGAGAGAGTTAAAGAGAGAGAGGAGGGAGGTAGGGAGAGAGAGAGAAAGGAGCAGGACATGCACTCTCCCAACCAAGATTGAAGGCATTTGAAACCTCCAAAAAAAAAACATTTCCTTGATGGCTTTGGTGAAAGAATACACTCAACCATCAAAAAGCAGGGAGAATCTTAAATGGTCCTACGGGGTACAAATAAAAGAATAAGGAGAAAAGCCATTGAATCAGGAGAATTAAATTGAAAACAACAAGAAACCCAGTGTTAGACTGGCCTGTTGGATACTCTGTCACTGCCAGATGAGCAGGCTTGAAAGGGCTAGTCTGTAGGTTGTTGTTTTGATCTCATGGGCCATGAAAGAATTTTAAAGATAATGATTCACACAGGACTTACCCTTTGAAGCCAGCTCTTCTGTCAGTACCAGAGTGACAATGTGCCCTACAGGCCAGTCCAACAGTGAAAAGTGAAAAAATCTGTCTAATCATGAGCAAGGAGAAGACCCAAAGTCCACTCTAAGACTGTGTTAAATTATTGGTGACAATGACTACGACAGACAGGTTTAGCTTTCTATAGCGAGATTGCAAACATTTGAAGGGAACAATGCAGCTGGCAGCCTCACACATCCTGCGTACATCCATTACAGTTCAAAACAGAACAATCTTTTCCCTGCAAGGAAAGGACAAAACCCTTTAGTGGAAAACGTTTTCCCACAGAAATCTTCAGAAAATTAAAAATACCCTGCTATGTAAATCAAAACCCTACAGTGATAGCAGATGGTTGTGGAACCCATACACAAGTTAACATAATAGATGGAGAGCTGTGAACAAGTTAATGTTTTTCCAGACCCGGGTTCCTAGCGATGCGACAGATAAGTCCAGCTTCACTTTTCTTGTCTTTGAAGTCACGTAGAATCACAGTGAATGGCATCCCCTTTGTTGGTGGCCAATGCACAGATTCACCATTGTGGAGAAGTGTGGCTCAATGGTTAGAGCGGCAGACCCTGATGCAGAGATCTGGCCCGGGACCAGGGTTCAATTCCCGCCTCGGCGGGTCTTGGGCTCAATTTCCTCGGACCTGATAATTCTCGCCTCGGTGCCTATTCTAATCATGGGTCCCACTCTGCAACTCTGGGCAATAGCTTGCTTAATCTCCACAATGGCCCCAACAGCGCTGGGATGCCTGGCTTCACCCTGGGGGTGCCCAGGAGTGGACATTTCACAGGGAAAAGCCAGGAAGGGTTCCACAGCGGTATGCGTACAGCGCCAGGACACCCCTTTGGGGGTATAAGTGCGCTTTACAAGTACAAATTTCATTTCATTTCACCATTGGGCAGAATTGGGCAGATATCAACTTATGAACGTAACTGGAAGAGGTCATTGGGTCACACAGATCTGCACAGATGTGTGTACTGTTGCTTGGGATACTTTATCAACCCAGTTGTATAGTGCTTCAAACTAACAGAGTTAGATCATATGTAAATTAATAGCTCACACATGGCAGAGATTTGGTCAAGGAGATCGAGACCTCCAGAGCACACACAATTAAGCACAACTACACCTCCCTAGTGGCTGCCATTTCCTTGCTATCAACCCTGCACTGTAGCAAAGATTATGGTACAACAGCAGAATATGTATTTTTTTCTCCAAAGGAATACTTACATGTACAAGTTAATGCCAGTGGTCGAAACAGCTCAACAAAAAGTTATGCACGTTGCCTACAAATTTCCTGTAATCTCTTTGGTTTTGAAAACTTGTTATGTTATGTGTATTTGTAAAGCTTACTATCAACTGTGAGGGTATCCTGGTGCTGAGCCGGTCTGTTCCTAGCCCTGTCTATGATAGGTTGGTTAATTGAAAAGTCAGGTTTTCAGCTTCTTGCAGAACTGAGGAAGAGGCTCTGAAGTTGAGAGGGTGGTTGTTCCACGCTTTAGGAGCGATGTAAGAGAACGCTTGTCCTTCTGAACTGGTTCTGCATTAATATTTAATGTATTCAACTTAACCCACATATTCTGCCTGCTTACACAAATAAAGCTGATTTACTAGAATTAGGATCCAACAGAAATGTTACGGTGTACTAAAACTGGGTGTATGGAAGCTGGAGTCTTGCTTCACACAATATATTGGAAAGTTGCTCTTTGACACAATGCATGCCTATAAGGGTCGGTGATTTGTCACTGCTGTGGATGACATGGCCTTGGACTGTTGTAACATATGAGGAGGAACTGTGCTGTATGTGTGGCGGGCTCTTAATACATTGATAGATATTCAATATTCTCAGGCGATGTGGAGTTTAAGGATTAAATAATTGACCATACTGATCTTTTGCTTATGGCTCTGGAATTTAAAGATCTGAGAAGACACTGTAATAATTTGTTTCTTCTACAGAGAAACCACAAAGCACTAATTAAAGGTGTCCATGTTTTTTCAAGATATTTTGCATGTCATGTAGTGACTACAATTCTTAAGGTCAAATATAGTGGTATGTTTTATTTGACTGTCGATACTGTTTATTTCATTATTGTTCGCCACTAATGATCTAATCTAATGATTTTTGAGTTCCGGAGTAGCGTGCTACTCGCCGAAAAGCGCTTCGATGCCTCGTCAGGGGTAGTAAGCACTATATAAATGCAATTGCATTTACAATAAATACAAATAAAAATGAATAAGGCAAGTGTATGTGGACAGTGCAGCTCAAAGATTTACCGGAGGTTCTATTTTTAGTTCAGGAACCCCAGAACCCGACTTAAGACCAGGTTGTCGGACCTGCTGAAGCACCTGCAGAAGAAGGGGGACAAGGACTGCCAGGAGTTCTACCGAGCACTACAGAACAACGCCGACTGGCTGTACGTCATCCTACCGAGCAGGAGCACCATGGGTAAGTGCAAGCATCTCCCTCCTTCCAGCAGTTCTCCGATTGTCCTCTAGATGGCACCATGACTATGTGCCTGAAATGGTCCTCAACAAGCAAAGCAAAGCATAGCCAGCATTAAGTATTCGTTTTCAGAACAGGACACATAACATTATCTCTGAATGTACAAAAATAGAAGTAAACCTCTTCGACGTGTATCCTCACATACCGTTTGTGTTTATTTTTCGGAATTAAACTTTGCCATGTGAATATTCAGTTGTAAAGTGGCTTAAGTTAGGTATTGAGTATTGTATGGGACCTGTCACTTTTTTGCCGTTGTATATAGCGCGAACTCGACCCGAATGTATCAGAGCGCTTTACATGAGCACCAGTTGCATTACAGACGGACACCTTCATTTTTAAGCACGGAGAGATGAAGTAATTTGCCCAGCATCACAGGATGTTTGAGCCTCCCACCAGACTCAAACCCGGTTCCCTAGCTTCAAGGTCGGCCGCTCTAACCGTTAAGCCACATTCTTTGTTGGCTTCTAAGTGCCTGGGTGTTAACTTATAGGCAGCAGAAAAACCTCATAGACAGAAATTATACCACAGCGCTGCAGCCTTCCCTGTTGAGTGTTTGCTGTTTGATCTTGGCTATTCATGACAATAAAATGGCAACATTTTGCTAATTAATATTTCGTATGGACCGACCTGGAATCTAGTGTTTGTGGTAAACAGACTAAGGCGCACAGTTATATTTCATCTCTATTAATTTTCCAGTTATCATAAGATAGATATATTGGGGTTTGAGAGTTGTTAGCTTGAATGGTATGACTGATACTTTCTCATATGAATATTCGCTTCTCTTTGGCCTATTGTGAACTCATTGCCTCTGGTGCCCTGTGCCTGTTTGGCTCGCACAGTTTTGTGCGACTTGCTTCTACACACACACACTGAAATACATTGATACTGCCGTTGAACGTGTTGCGGTCGTGAGAAACAACTGCAAGTCACGACAGCAACAGCCCTTTCTTTCTTCTTACACATACTTTTAGAAAAGCCCGGTTTTCTGCAGCATTTTGGCAGAAAGTCTGTATACACCGAATACGCCGTCGAACCCTGCTATGGCGGCCTTTCCCGTTCAGGCGAATTACGTAAAATCTTCGTTCAATGGCCTGTACTTGAAGTCTACTGCAGTCATCAACAGGAGACATTACATTGTTTAAACACCATTCTGTGATTCCTGTAATGGATTGACAAAGGTCTCTGTTTTCACCTAAGACTTCTGACTGCACCCATGGAAGTCATTTTGGGGTCACCAGGGGTCGCAGCTGCTACCCCTGGCTTGCCCTTTTTCTACCCCTAGCACTGCTTTTGCGACCCCTGGCCTCAGAGGTGGCAAAAACAGTGCCAAGGAACACTGGGACAGCTGGTGCTCTACTGTTATGTTATGTTAAAGGTGATTTGTAGCGCGCAAGTTCACCAGGCGGTTTCTTGGCGCTGAGGGAGGATGGCGGCAGTTGCATAATAGTGAATGGGTTTTCAGTTATACGCCTGGGTGAATAGCCAGGTCTTAAGTAAATTCCTGAACTCGGTGTAGGAATCGGCAGTACCCAGATTAGAGGGGAGGGTGTTCCAGAACTGGGGGGCCAAGGTCGTGTATCTAAGACCTCCATGTTTTTTTCGTTTGAAGGTGTGGGGGACCAACAAGTTTTTATTAGAGGAACGTAGGTCGCGAGAGGGGATGTACCGTTGTATATTAGAGGCGATGAAGGCGGGCCCGCGTCCTGAAAGGGCTTTATGGATGGTACAGCCCAGCTTAAACAGGCAGCGTTGGGGTAAAGGAAGCCAGTGAAGGCTACTCTCTTTATTTTCTGTCAAATGTTTATTACACTAATAGTGAATAAATAAAATGTATTATCCACCAATAGTGTAATAAAAATGAAGTACAATAAGCTGGGATATGCCCTTCCATGGCAGCTGAGATAAGTAAGAAATGCTTTTAAATGTATTTTGTGTGCATGCTTGCGGGTGAGAGTGTGTTTGTGTGAGAGAGTGTATATGTGTGAATTTGTTTGCATGTGTAAGTATGTGTGTGTGAGTCAAAGTGGAGGTCAAAAGGGCGTGTGATGTCACTTCCGCTACCCCTGGCATTTCGGTGAATTGACGTCCATGACTGCACCTCATAGCACGGCAGCAGGGCTCTGAACAAAAGCATGCAGGGTCCTGATAGTGGACCTGGATGTCCACACAGCCGGTCAAGTCTAATCCTTGCCCCATGAAGGAGAACAGGGGCAGCTGCTGTAAGAAGGCCCATCGCGCCCACGCTATATCTGTTAAATCTTCCTCTGCGAAACAAGATGCTTTTAAAACATAACTTCATATTTCTCATCTCTTTTTGCAGCGACTTTATGTGAGGCTCAAAACAAAGCTGGCGGGGACAGTGAACAAGATCTGAAACCATTTTCAACAGAGCTGGGAGTTACTTGTGAAAAATACAAACTGTACTAAAGCCAGTTTTTCTGATGTTGTTGTTGTGATATTTCTAGAAGAGTAGCACGATAAGGCATAGCCAATTAAGGTTGTCATAAGTAATATCTGTAAGATTCTCTTTTTTAGATGAACTAATTAACATGTGCCCTTTTACATAAGTGGACATGTGTCTGTGAAATATAATGAATACAGTGATCACAAATTGTTCTATATCACAGGGACATATTACTTTACTGAGGTCTTCGCTCACAGACTAAAACCACCCCTCAGTATTGTTTGAATGTGATGGAAGAGAAAATAATAATAACTCAATGATTGTATTTCCTTTGGTGGGATATTATATTTGAATTATTATAATAGCTATTTTGAAGTTTACTCTTGTTTTAGACATGACATTGTCTTAATTTGTCTTGACTTGAAGCTGTGAAAGATTTAGAGATGTGACTTAAAACCCAAAAGCTAAGCACACTTGATTTGTCCTTGGGGGTGGTTATTTTTTCGAATGTTGTATGTAAGGGAGTAAAGGCAGATATATTGTAACTAGATTCCCTATCATATTTTGACTAGATTGCCCGTCAAAGTATGTTTCAGTGACTAATGATCTCCGATTTTGCCATTTGCATGGACTTTGTTTTATTTTAAAAATTTCCTCTTTATTTCCACTTTTTAGAATTTGTGGGTAGTGCATACTGTGCTTCTTTAAATTCACCCTACTGCTTCTTGTCTCTCACCTCTATTCTTCCAATATAGCCATGCCTAGTTTTGTATTATGTCTCAACATCGCCTTTTTCCTTTCATAACCAGTCCTGCCTCTAAGCTGTTACTCTTGTTCTTACCAACACCACTCATTCCCCCAACTCTCAGCTTTTTACCTTGCAGCCTTGATCCATGTTCAGTATCCCAACATTGTCCTCCCACTACTCCATCTGCCGCCACTTACCTTTAACTACCAACACTCAACACTCCTTCTGGTTTTCCCCTCTACCCATTTGC
The DNA here is from genome assembly GCA_963921515.1 of Calotriton arnoldi. Taxonomy (NCBI): domain Eukaryota; kingdom Metazoa; phylum Chordata; class Amphibia; order Caudata; family Salamandridae; genus Calotriton; species Calotriton arnoldi. Next base: position 384,342 of record CAWUFW010012491.1, on the reverse strand, counting down.
TTTACATCTCTCTCTTCCAGCTCTTACTTCACTCTAACCTCTCTACTTCTTCCCCACACTCGTGCCTCTGACGTCTCCTGGGACTCATAAATCTTACTTTCATCTATATTGCTTGCTTGTAATTCCCATCCCAAAATCGATCTTTTAGTTCTCACTCACACCCTTTACTTGTCACTCCCACGGACAGAGTAGAGGAAAAAATAAGAGAAAAAGAACATTTAATAGACATTCAGATACGATACAAAAATATCAGAAAAAGTTAAGAAATAATAATAAAAGAAAAGAGATGGAAAGATTGGGAGCAAGATGAAGAAAATAGAAAGGTACAAGGAAAAGAAAAGAAAATATTATTCAGGGAATTCTTAATTAAAAGGACTCTGCAGATTTGATGGAACAAAAACAGAAACGCAGTTGCAACCCCAAGTTTACTCTGGTTGAAAAAAAAATGTCCATTATGGTTCCTCCTAGGTTGAAAATGAGAATTAAAAAGACAAAAGCCCTAATTCTACTATATGTTAAATGATTTGCCCATTATCACACAATATGGCTGCAGCGTATTAGAATGGTCTCTGGTCCAGAACTCTACCACAGGAAATGACAAGCAGCCAGATCCAATTGTTATTTGACTTTTATTCTCAGAGTCTGCAATAGTGAATTTGTAATGGGATAAGTCAGAATTTCCATTAAAAAGGAATGTATTGTTTTCTTAATAAGTTTGGACTGTTCGACGAATTTCGAGGACATTTCCCCCAAAAAAGGTTCATCCAATTTGGGTTCACCATGGCAAATTTTGTGTAGATCTGTCAAGGGAGAGGAAGGGTCAAAAAGTAATTTTCCCATTTTAACACCCTTTGGATTCTTTGTTCTCCTCTACAGAAAAAAACAACAGAATGGAATTACACCAGATTTGTCAAGAAAGTAAAACTTTACTCAAAGAAGTGCCCAGTTTGATATAAATCCATTCAGTAGTTTTAGAGAAATTATCCTAGAAAAAAGGCCTCAAGGTGGGCTTAAATGGCTTAACATTTTAAAGCTTTCTATTTTTTTTTAAAACGCTGTTCTCGCAAATAAGATCGTACAAGAAATTACATTAATCAACACCAGTATATTGTGGCATCCTCTGGAAGTCCTCTGGTCCACAAAAATGCCCCATTCAGAGCAGGCAACATTCAATATACTGGCCCAGCCCCTCCCCCGCCCACCCTGGCCGCATCTCACAGCGGCATTTCCATGGTGATTTTCCCTTCTCATCCGGCCACCTTGTTCTCCTTATTGCATGCTTGGATCACCACTGCCATGGATGCCATACCCTCCTGCTTCGCTGTGTGGCCGTAAAGGGCCCTCAAAGAGCCCTGCCAAGGTGGAGCTCTTCTGTCCGCCATAAAGGCCGGATCATGCTGGTCTGCAAACGTAGTAGAGCTTCAGATTGGGCAAAGCAATGCTCCCATCATAAGCTCTCTCATGAGGGTGTTGAGCGTTATCTTAAGGCAGCCCCATCCCACAGCAATGTCCTAGTAATCGATTGCACCACCTGAAAAAACCCTTCAGGGAAAGTGCACAATGTATTCTGTAGTACATAGAGGAATTTAGGTAAATATATCATTTTGTAGTGTGCCGCTCCAGCCATCCGGGACAGCAGCAGCATCCTCCATCAGTCCACATCCTCTCTGTAGGGGCCAAGTAAGCCCTCCATATTCCAAGCATGAAAGTCGCAAGTGTCAATAGTAATATAGATGCCGAGGTATTGAAAACAGGACTTGGACCACTGCTGGGGGCAATCCCAATTCTCCGGCAGATGCCAATCCGTAGTCGAGTACACCACTGACTTGTGCCAATTTATCTTTATTCCCGTGTCCCTCACAAAGACACTAAAGATTCCCAACACTCGGGGAATAGACCACATCAGTCAGCCAAGTACAACAAAAGGTCATCAGCATAAAGTGAGATCACATCCTACCAAACAGAGTCCCAACGCAAGCCTTGAAGCATAGCATCTCTCCTGACCTATTCTGCTAGTGGCTCGATGGCCAAGGCAAACAACAGGTGGATAGTGGGCATCCCTGCCTGGTACCTCTACCCAGATGGAATTCCCTAGTCAATGTTCCCATTAACAAGCACCCTAGCCAGCTGTGCCGTGTAAAGCAGGTGAACCCAAGCAAGATAAGCCTCCCCAAACCCTGTCATTTCCAGCACTGCCATGAGGTATGGCCATTCGAGAGAATCAAATGCCTTTTCGGCATCTAAGGACAAGATCACCACTGACTCCTCAATGGTGCTCGCTCTTCCAAGAATGCCATCCAGGCATCTCAGATTGTGTTTCATAGCATGAAGCGGCATAAACCCAGATTGGTCTCTATGAATCAATATATCGCTCACATCATATAGAAGGGTGGCCGGTACCCATGCCAGCAATTTTGCCTCTATATGTTATAGGGAGATAGGCCTATAGGAAGCACAGTCTTCCGGCTTCTTTCCAGCCTTGTGTATTAGGGCAATGTGGGCCATACAAATGTCTAAGGGTAGGGCCCCTGCAGCCAACGAGGCTTGATACATACAAAGGAGTGGCTCCCCCAACTTTCTCACCAAACATTAAAGAAAATTCTGCCGGCAGACCATTCAGGCCCGAAGTTTTCCCCTCCTTGAGGTGGCATATAGCACCCACAATTTCTGTCACCTTGAGAGCCCTATCCAAAGTAACCTTATCCTTCAGAGTCAGGACCGGAGTAGGGATATCACCTACAAAACTCAACAGTTCGTTCGGTGTGAATTGGTGCCTTGTCGAGTATAGGGCCTCCAAATAGTCTGCAAACCTCTCTGCAATTTCAGATGCCACATATACGGTGTTCCCAGTCGATGTGACCATCTCCCATACCCACTGTTGACCCTCCTCCCAATGCATCAGCCACACCAGAAATTTCCCTGCCTTATTACCAACCTCGTATAGACCTTGTTACGTAGTCCTAAGCGCTTTTCACGCCTCCTCCTCCTCAATCTGCCGGTTCTCCTCCCGCAGGATTTCACGGCGATGCACCAGTACTGTAGTCGGACTGGCCAGATAGTCCTTCTCTGTTAGCAAAAGCCCTTGCTCCACGTCCCCCAGTTTTTGAGCCACCTCCTTCCTAATCCCTGAGATCCTTAGAGATCAGGTGCCACTGTGCCACTAATTTAGATGTCTCCCACAACATTACCGCCGACGCCACGGAGCCCCTGTTATCTGTAAAGTAATTCTCCGTAGCCATCCCTAGGCCCTCCCTCATGTCCCAATCTTTGAGTTACCAGGAATCCAAGCACCAGGGAGGACGGCAGAACCTGGTCTGCATCATGAGCCGGTTGTAAAGCGGCGCATGATCTGAAACCTCAGTCGGCAAGAAAGTGGCATCTCGATACCTGTGTGCCTGAATCTGTGGGACCAGGAAGTAGTCTAACCGCGAGCCTGCCCGAGAGGTGGATGATGCATAGGAAAACTGCCTCTTGTCAGGATACCTAGCTCTCCAGAGGTCCTGTAGCCCCAGTACCCAGGTAAAATTACTTAGTCTCTGATCGTCCCTCCCCATAGTACACCTAGCAGTTAGTCTATCTAGGTCTGCGAGCATAGTCAGATTGAGGTCACCCCCAATAATCAGCAATTCTGTTGGGGCCTGAATGAACCACAGTTCCATCTGCTCCAGAGATCGGGACTGTCAACCCCGGGGGGACATACCAGGACACCAGCACAACTGTCTCCCCATTCCACTTCCCCAGAATTGCTACATAGCAACCCTCCGAGTCCGTCCATATCTGTGTCACAATCAGGGAAAGAGACCTATGTACACAATCAGGGGAAGAGACCTATGTACCAGGATACCCACCCCCCTGGTGCCAGATGTGAATCCATAGTTTGCCACCGTCCTGTATCGACCCTGACCAAGTAAAGCGCAATTATTACCCTTCTGGTGTGTTTCTTGTAGGAGCAGTACATCCAGGTTATGTCTATTCACAAATCTCCACGCCATACCTTGTTTGACGCTATAGCCCAACCCATTCACGCTCCAGAATAAAAAGGACAAGTTAGGTGGTCCAGTCTCACTCTCTGGCCTTTCTGGCCTACCTGTCATGTCTGTAATCCCGCTTGAGCCAACCTGCCTGCGCCCATCCCAGTCTTCGATTATCCCCTAGATACCATTACAAACCCCTAACCCCACCCAACTCCCCCCTCCCTACTACCTCAGGTGGTGGGGTCCAAACTAACCACCCCCCAATGCTCGAGGTGTCTGTTGCCCCTTCTCCATGAACTACTACTCAAAGAACAATAACTAAGTGCACGAACTCAGCCCTTGTGTGTGTTAGTGTGCTGAGTCTGTGTGTTACCCATAGAGAGTCCCCTACCTCCGCCCCCCGCCTGTCTCCTACCTTGGGAGCAATCTTACCTGCCCGCATCCAGGGCACTGGTCTGGGCCTCTCCACTCTCGGGCTGCATCTGCCAGTCCTCAGTGTCCAAGGCTGGGGACTAGATCCAGTTGATCTGGTCTCGCCTGGGTGTCTCCGTTCCTCTCTGTCCCCTGACTGCTGGTCTCCAGCCCACCATCCATTCCCACACTTCACTTGGAGTATGGAAATAACTGGATTTCCCTTCCACCAGGATTTTCAGCTTTGCGTGGAAGAGCATAATGTATTGTAGACTCTGTGTCTGCAGCTCCTCTTTAGCCTTGTCAAATGTTCTGCACTGTGCCTGTCCCTCCTGTGTAAAATCTGGAAAGATCATGACCATGTTGTTCTCAACCCTGAGGGGCCCATGTAGTCTGGAAGCATGCAGTACCGCCTCCCGGTCCCTAAAGTTCAAAAGTCTCTCAATGATCAGTCAAGGTCGCACCCCCGGCTGAAGGGGCACCCCTGGAACTCGATGGGCCCATTCTACTGCAAACTGGGAAGAGAACTGTTGTGGTCGTAGAAAGGACCGGAGCAAGTTTTCAACAAATTCTTCCATGTTCCTGCAGTCCACTTTCTCATGCATGCCCACCAGACATACATTATTCCTCCTCGAACTCCCCTCCGCATCTTCCGCCCGAGTATGCAGGTGGCTAGTGGTCCCTCTGAGGTGCCGTACATCCTACTGCAGCTGCCAGATGGCTCCACCTCAGCCTCCACCGTCCCCACCTGCATCCACATCTTCTGCAGTTCCGCCCACAGGAGAGTGAGTTCCACCGCTACCGTGTCTATCTTCTATTCCAAAGTTGATTTAGTGTCCCGCATGGCCAACAAGAAGTCTCACGGTGGGCTCAGGGGTATCCTCCTTTACCATCCTTGAGAGGTCTCCATGCTCTTGGTCATCCCCCATCGCCCGGTCACAGAAAGCAATATGCAAGTTTGTGCAAAGCTGGCGCTTTCTGGCCTTTGTAGCGTAGTATTGTATCCCACTCTGCCTCCAATGCGGATCTCCCGTCACAGGCAGCCAAACCCCCATGGTACTCTGGTGAATCATAGAACTAGATCTAGAGCCCCTGAGGATCAGACCTTGGAGGTCATTCATTCCCTCCTGGGGCCAGGTACCTCCTTCTGGAGGAGAACTCAGTCAAACCAGCCGTTGCCGCCCCCTCAAGTTTTAGGCCCCCAGACCAGTGCTATGAGGAGCAAGATTACCTCTGTGCCAGGTCATGCTAGTCCCTGATTGCTCCCTGCACACCGTGGCTTAGCACTGCACCTCCAGGCAACCCCCCCCCCTTTACAACACTTTTGGTGGGGGGAAAAATTATACGACTCTAGCCCAAGCCGTGTGCTGCTGATCATCCTGGGTCAAACTAGGCTGTCCCTCCAAGGGCTTTTGTGGCTGGGCTGCTCCATCTCTCATCATCGCCACCCTGGGAATAGCGCTCTTCCCTGGGCCGCTGCTCCCGCGTCTGCAACTGCAGCAGACCCCAGTCTTTGGGCCCTGTCTTTGATCGACCACGCTGACGGGCACTCGACTCCCAAGCACGAGTTGGGCCTGACTGCACGCTGGCGCCCCAGTAGCTCACAGCCTTGGGCAGTCTGCTGGGCCCCTCCCGCACCACAAGGCCCGGTCTCGGCAGCCAATGTGGCACACTCAGCCATTCCTCTCTGCAGCACTCGACACGGTGCAGCTCACTCCCACGGCCCGACCAGCTGCACCTCAAATACTGGTGCCCGTGGGTCCACCGGCATGGCAATCTATTCCTCTTGTCGCTGGTAGTGTTGATTGCGGTTGACATATTCCCCAACAGGATCAGTCAGGATTAGGGCAGATTCACTGTCCTCAGTAGGAGCTCTGGTTTAGTGCACCATGTTGTTGCAGCACTTGCCCAAGCCCCCCTTTAGAGCTTTCTTGTCTGTTAGTTTAAATTTAGAAAATAAACAAGCCTGCTTGGATGAATGAGCTTTTTTTATGTCATCCAGTTTCGGACTGTCGACCCAAAGCAGGGCCCACAGAATCAAAGTTTCATATTGGGTAGCTGCAGCAGAAAAATCTGTTGCGATTTCCACTAGAACTTATGGGACTTGGTCCCCACATCCTGCAAAATACATTAAAGGAGCCACACGGTGGGGCGGCGGGGGGCAGGGAAAGCATCATATGACTCTTTTACTCGGGTATGGGAGACCGATAAGGATCCAGCTGAAGTTAAAATGAAAAATAAAAAAATTGGCACGGGGTTCATGAACGCTGACACAGAGTCCATGAACCCCATCATGGCTTCGAGGTTTGTTAACCCTTCCTCGGATTCTGCAAACTCCCACAAGAACTCATTGACCCGTGTTGGGCCTCTTTCAGGGTCCACAACCCTGAACAGGCTTGTAGGCCCTTGTTAGACTTCCCGCAGATTTAAAGGACCCTGTACTGGGTTGGTACAACCTGCAGCTGCTCCAACAAGAGCCCACAAACTTAAAGTCGAAGGCCATGCCCTGCAGCAATCACCTGCTGCGCCAAAGGACTTGCAAAGCAGAGGTTGTCTGCCTTTGGCAGGTTTCACGCAGGATAACCCTAAGAGCTCACAGCCAAAGTTTGCTATCCATAAACTTTTGAGGTTTTTCCAAAATATCTACACCTGAAATATAAAGGCTCATCTAATCAAAATGTGTGTGTATTTAAATGTGTCATTTCAAATTTGAAGATTTGCTGGTGTACACTCGTGCAATGGGTATGGTTCTGACAAATTGACAGGCTTAGACAAGGGACACATTCCACGTATATTTTCATATCAGGAGGTCCACTTCTGGGTTGTGAACACTGAATCATAGTTTTAATGTTTGGACTGCAGATATGCGAGTGCCTTTGATGAACATTAACTTATCAGTCTCTTTCTTTTCTTCCAAGATACCTCAGAGTCTACAAAGATATGCACAGATCAGGAAAAATACATCTTAAACGAAAGAGGTAAGTAAAATATAATTTACTAAAACAGTATAACTATTATTCATCACATTGGCTTAAAAGACAAAGCAAAGGTTAATCTGATTACAAAATTGTCTTTCTAATAAAAAGGGGCATACTATTTCTGTCCAAAAGACCTCTTGCGCGTTTATTCACATTTATTTGGACCAAAGATCCTCAAACATTTTTACAAATACATTAAAAAATACATCTAAAATCTCACATCAGAATGTATTACATTTCAGTTCTAAAACCATTTAAAAATACTTTAACCCTTTGCATAAATTTCCCGATGGCAACGGCTATGTCTAAATGGCTCAATTCTGTTACAAGGATTACTGCCTGGGCCCTATTTTTAATATCATACTTCTTAAAAATCGGCCGTAAAAACTGGATTCGAATATCTAAAAGCTTCTGACAATCCATTAATATATGTAAAATGTCACATGATGTGCCCAAAGTGCAGGTGCATTTTCCTTTATTGTCTATCATAGAGCCTTTCACCCCATTGTTTGCGTAGCAGGGGTTCACCCCAATTCTTAACCTTAATAATTCTCTTCGTAATTGACAGTCGGGTAACCTATCGACTTAAGGGAAGCATTGTTCGTTTTTCCACGCGGTAGCCATAAAATGTACTGAGATTTTGTTCAAGAGATAGTCTTGATCCTGTGCCCGCGAAATTTCTTTCCCCTGCACCCTAAGTTCCCTCTTGTCCATTTTAATCAGGTAAGTGTTGGGGCACAATTTAACCTTCATCAGACCACACGCCTTTGTGATAGTAGCTCTAATCTCTTTTGCCCAACTTAATTCACTCTTCTCAATTTCATTATTACACCATTGTGATATTTTAAAATCCTCTCCTGTTCCTAAACGCTGCCAGAAACGAAGTAGGGCCGTACAAGCTAGAATGCCCCATGAGGTAATTCCCAATTCAAGTCTCACTGCCTGGACCATTGCCTGCTTTGGCAATGAGAATACATTTTTCAGAGTTTTACCCTCCTCGGCATCCCAACCATATTTGCCACTCAGGTAAAGTAATTCTGCACCATACAAAAACTGAGGGGGTACCATAGCTGAGTAAGCTTTTAAAACCGGTCTATCGGACATTGCGCCATAAGCCGTATTAAATGTTTTCAATCCGCTGACCGATGCTGATGATCTCAGCTTTAGTGCATCTAGGTGGGTATGCCATTGCAATCTTCTTTCAAACCACATTCCCAGATACCTATATTCTACAACCTTTTCCAGCTTCTCAGCACCCAAAAACCAAGTGAACCCAATTTTCTTTCGGGCAAATCCTAGGATCTTTGTCTTGTCCATGTTGACAACAAGTTTTTTCAAGCGACAATAATCATTGAACCTACTTAACTTCCTTTGCAGGCCAATTTCAGTTTGATCCATAATTACTAGGTCGTCCGCATACAATAGACATGTAATGTGCTTACCATCTTGTTTCGGGCTTGCCCCATTTACCTTTCCTAAAATTGACGGCAAATCTGCTAAGAACTGAGAGAACAGCAGAGGGGCCAGTACGCACCCCTGCTGTAGCCCATTTCCAATCTCAATTTTTTCAGATAGGCTTCCCTCTGTATCTAAAATTATCTGGGCCCAGTTATTTGTATGGAGAGTTTGTATCAATCTTAACAAGTCCTTTGGGATACCATATCCGGTTAAAGTCTCCCACAGCAGCTCCCGGTCCACCAAATCAAAAGCTGCGCGGAAGTCCACGAAGCAGCAGAACAAACTTCCCCTCTGCTCAATCGATTTCCGTGCAATGGACCAGAGAGCAAAGCAATGGTCGACCGTAGAATGTCCCGCTTTAAACCCCCCCTGTTCAGGGGGTACAATCTGATTTTCTTCAGCCCAGTCCCTGAGCAATCCCAATATTACTTTCGCAAAGACTTTTTCCCCTATATCCAGGAGATTTATTAGCCTGTAGTTCTTTGGAGCTTTTAAATCACCCTTCTTATGGATTGGTCTTATAATGGCTCCTCTCCAGTTTTCTGGTACAATCCCTGACTCTAGGATCCCCTGAAACATCTTAGCGAAAAACTCTGCCCACCACTCAGGTCTTGTTTTTATTATCACTGCCGGCAGATTATCTGGGCCTGCGGCACGAATAAGGTTCAGACTTGTTATTATTTTAAAATGTAGCGAGAGAAAAAATATTCTTTTATATCGTCCCTCACTCGTATCCATGCTATTGTGCTTGCATTCTCTTGTATTGGGCATTTCCCATATATTTCTCCCAGATAGCCCACCCAGTCGTCTTCAGGGACCATACAATCTAGGGATCCTATTTTCCTACCAGCACTATCTTGGACCAACTTCCAAAACCCTTTCACATCTTTGGATTCAATTACAGCCAACAAGTTTGCCCAGCAACTATCTTTATAGGTTCTTTTTTTATTCCTAATTAACGATTTATATTTTATCCTTAATTTCTGGAGGGTCAGTGATACTTCCACTTTATACCTTGCCCTCAATCTTCTCTCGCTTTGCCTGATATGTACCTTGGCTATACGACATTCCTCGTCAAACCAGGGACGCTCATTTTTGTAAGATCTTTTACTTCCTGACCCCGGTTTACTTCCTTTAAATTTTACCCGTAGGCTTTCCACCAACTATTATTCGTCACATTGGCTTAAAAGACAAAGCAAAGGTTAATCTGATTACAAAATTGTCTTTCTAATAAAAAGGGGCATACTATTTCTGTCCAAAAGACCTCTTAGTGGGCACATTTTTCATGAAATTAACTGGTGGACAAGACTTTGCCCAGAATATCTGGAGAGGAAACCGGAAACTCTAGTGATTGTAGACGCTGTCAGACTAAAAAGCTAACAGAAAGACACTATTACCACAGGGGCAAGTAGCCATGTGCTATTAGACCACAGAAAACTATCCTATGGTCAGTTATCCTATGAGCAGATCATGCATGCTTGCGCAACACTTGAAATTGCTGAAGAACATCTGGGTGTTGCACCTGCTGTGACTCTGCACTGTCCTCCCTTTACTTTTTTTGTTATCACTATACCTTGGTACATCTGGAAGCCCCACCCTGTGATTCTGGCCCAGCTAACGGCTCTGGATATGCCTTGCTGCTGCACAACACCTGCAAGGAAGCTTCACATAGACGAGGCCCTGTAACTTTGGTCCCACTGGGCCACCATCCATGTTGCTGCTTCCTGCATGTGGCTGTTTTTCCACATATGTAGAGAAGGTCGGCCAAATCGTCATGCACACTGATCACAGTGCACTACCACTCCTCCTGTGCCTGTCATCCCGCATGGCCCCGCCCCCAAAGCATCGGCAGGAAAGGAAAAATAAAACAATAATAAAACGTGTTTATTATCGTTTTATTTTTCCTTTTCTGCCGTTTTGAGGCAGCTGGGGGGGGCGATGCTCCTCCGCCTTAGCATATAAACACGCATCTCCATCCCAGGCGCACAACACCACATCATCATCATCACCTTCCGTGATTGTGATTCATAGATAGAGTCCAATCTACTCCAGCTGAAGAATAGGCAACCATCCGCACAATACAATACAAAAAAACATGAAGGTCCTTCGGCGCACCCACCCATACGCATAAAATGTACAATGAACTGCCAAGGTGAAATGCAACTTAGCTTCACCCTAATCTACACAGCCACTTCTAAACCAACCATCGAGCGTGCTCACTAGCACCTTCACACAAACACCAACAAACATCAGACACAGCCCATTAATGCTCTTCCTAGTTCCGCAACAAAGAAAACCCACGTCTAGAATCTGCTACGATTCTACGGAAATGGTTGTTAGCGCTCTACAAGTGCGAACAGTGTTATAAAAAATAAATAACTCGTATACACACTACTCGGAAACTAAATACTTGAAACACTGTCATAAAATGATTCAGTTTTACTCTGTTTTTTTTTTTTGCTAGTAGCATTGGATTTGGCGTTACTTTCATAGACTACTACCGGTAGCCTTGAAGTACAAGAAAATTGTGTAAATGGGAAAATGCAAGATTTATGAACCTCGACTTGTGCAATTACAGCTGGCGCTTGGGGATGCGCGTTGTGTGTGATTGCACTGCCCTGACATAAAATGACCTACCCTACAATAAATCTAGAAACACGTGCAATCATCATGAATTTAATTGGATGCGTATGAGAAAGAAAATAGAAAGTAAATGGGGCTAGCGGTAATGTATGCATGTTTAATATCGTGGTATGTTCATGTAGTTTAAGCCATATTTTATTTCAGGTACTTCTTTGGCGTAAAAATAGGCATGGAATATAAAATAAATCTGTTTAAATCTCTTTTTTACTTATTTCATGTATTATGGAGTACCAAAAATGTATAAAATTAACAAGTGTTGACTGTGCTTCTTTTCTAGGGCCAGTGTTCTTTCTCGCTTGCTTTAGTGTTGCTGCAGGATTTGCATTTTTGATGTATTACTGCAATCCAGGTAGGTCATGTTTTACTCTTTTAAACTGATGCAGAGAATGAAGCACACGAGTCAGTGCATATAAACTTGTTATAGATGCGCCCCAAATAAGACATTTGATCGAGGGCCCCGTGTATCATTGGCCAGGTCACGTCGGGTTTCTGTGTTCGTGTAGCGTTTGCAATGTGAAGTAGCCATTTCTTTGAGCTGTGAGGGATGTATCTATTCAGCACAGCCCAAACAGGTAGGTCCCAAGGATTCACAGAAGCCCTGCGTTGTCAGCATGCATTAGTAAGGGTTCCTTCTGCAAATCTCTGAGACCATTTTTATTGAAAACTGCAATTATTGCATGTTATGGCCCTTAAAGAGACAGGGTTCAATGCCAATAAAACATGGCAAAATACTAAAGGGATATGAATGAGGGAGCATGCAGCAGCCCATGAGAACTCTGTATGTCACCTCTCAGTTGCCCACAGCACTCATTCTTTAAAAAAAAAAAAAAATTATAGAGTTTTATATAGCGCGAACTAGACCCGAGACATCGGGTATCAAAGCGCTTTACAAGAGCACCAGTTTCGTTACAGACGGACACATTCATTTTTGTTTGGCACCGGGAGATTAAGTGATTTGCCCAGAATCACAGGATGTTGAGCGTCGTTGCCGAGACTCGAACCCGGTTCCCCAGCTTCGAGGTCGACCGCTCTAGCCGTAAGGCTACATCCTCTCCCCATTCTTCAGCGGAAGCTGTCATACAGGGACTGCTTCCACTGTAAGACTATTCTATTCTATTGTATTCTGTTCTTGGCATTTCTAAAGCGCCTGGCTACCCAAAGGGCCTCCTAGCGCTTACAAATCATACCAATACCCATATCCTGACAGAGTTAAATAAACAACAAAGTCTTTAGCTGCTTCCTGAAGCTTAACTCATCTTTAGAACTCCACCTTGCTGCTTCCTTGTGTTGACATTGTGAGTCACAAGGACATTTGCAACTTTAAGCGCCATTTTGATGCTCCACTCAGTAGTTCTATTATTGGCTTTGACAGGACAAAAGCCGGAGTTACCCCTGACGAGGGATGTTTGACTTCTTACGAAGGTCAGCACCAGTTTATGCACCTGTTTATTCACCCAGGCAGTGATAGACAAAGAAAGGAGTCATGCTTGCCACAGTACACAAGGGGTGGAGCACTGTGACGTGGATCGGCACCCTTAACCATCATTTGCTGTTAGCTTCCCCTGACTGGGAGAGTCCCACACTGGAACCACCCGAGTGGGGTCCTCGGGTACCCTTCAACGGTCTAACATAAATTACACCCCCTTACAAAGTCCCTTTCAATCAGGTGCTGAGATGCAGAAGAATCCTTAGGGCCTCTTTTCCCTAAGCATGCTTCTATAATGGGGGCTTCTACAAATGCCAAGGAGATCTCCACATTTTCATGGGGTATGCCCCATGCAAATTAGAAAGCACCACCTTTAGAATGGTGCCCACAAATTTAGCATTATACGCGGTGCACTGCGGTCTCTATTTGAGTCAATTTTTTTTGTGCTGTATTTTTTTTTAGGAATACAGTTGTTTATAGATTTGTATTAAATGCTCCTAGCTTGGCAACTGTCATAAAGTAATCACACATAATACCCTGAACTTTCTTCTGCCACACCCAGAGAATTACTTTCTTAACTGCACAAATTTAAAAAGGTTTCCTATAAATGCTATCCCATATTGTACCAGAAAGGTTGTGATAGCATATCATTTGAGCTCTGAAGTTGCAATGCTTCTCCACAAAACGTTGTCACCAGATGGCCCTTGCTATTTAAGGGTTCAATGACATCTTCTTTCCGTGTGATGTATTTTTTTCTAACATTTGGTGGCATATTACCAAGCCCCTATCGCCACCACAACGTCACTTCTTGTGACGTTGTGGTGGCAATAGGGTCAGCGCCCTATTACCAAGGCAGCGTTAAACCACATAACGTGGCTAAAAGCCACGTTAAGTGGCTTAACGCTGCCTTGGTAATAGTGCCCCTTTCACGCTAAACTTAGCGTAAAAGGGGCGTGCAGTGGGTGTTGCGGTGGGCGTTCCACCGCAACACCCATTCATTTCGACGCTGCCACCTATTATCAAGAGAGGCGATAATAGGTGGCAGCGCCGAACTTAAGACCAGGAAAATCCTGGTCTTAAGGTGGCAATACGAGGAGAAATGCTTCATTTCTCCTCGTTTTTGCTTTTTCCATGTGTGCTGCCTTGTGCAGCACACATGGAAAAAGCAAAATGCCAAGGTTTGTTTATGTACAGGAAGGTGTCCCTTCCTGTACATAAACAAACCTTTTTTTAAAATGCCATTTTGTAACTCACATGTGTGCTGCATGAAGCAGCACACATGTAAGTTACAAAATGGCATTTTAGGTTTGTTTATTTACAGGAAGGGACACCTTTCTGTACATAAACAAGCCTCCCTGCTCGCAGACACCCTTGCACTCTGGTGCAAGGGTGCCTGCATTGGCGTTAAGTCGTGAGACTTAGAGCCATCGCAGGGGGAAACGCCAGGCTGCACCATATCCTTGGTAATATGGTGCAGCCTTGCGTTTCCGAAGTGGCGATGAGAGGCGTTAAGCCAAGGAGGCTAACGCCTCTCACCGCCACTTCCTAGATAATATGCCCCTTAGATGTTTGTTCTCTCTTTTCCTCTTGCTGTCAATGATACCAGGGCTCCTCTAAAATAGGCTTTGAATGCATCCCAAGTTATACCTGTGGATGCCATCCATACATTGATCTGAAAAAGTATTTAATGGAATCCGACTGTGTAAGTTGTTTGGATTTGAGCAGTAAAAATAGATCCCCCTTCCAATGGAAAGGCTTCACCTGACTAATTGGGCCCTAGTGTTAGGTTTTTCCAATCAGGGTGATAGGTGGATGATCAATATTACAGGAGATAGCAGCCATCCTAGTAAAGAACCACACATGAAATCAATATATCATAAACTCAAAATGATATTCATTGCCTAAGGAAGTATTAGTTATTTAAGATCAACATTGTTTCACAGTATTCCATTGTATTCATAACATAGCAAAGCTAGGTGCCCTTCCGGGACTATCTGCCATCTCATGCTGACATTTGCTTTTTTTTCTGCAGAAGATAAAAGTGCAACAGGGGTGAAGAAAGTTGTGGGATTTTCTGCCATTGGCTTTGGAAGACATGTTAGAAATGTTTTGATATCGTACGTGGAGGACACGTCAAAGAAAAAACCGTAACCAGAGGAAAAGTGTTTCACACCAGACAAATTAGCTCTGAATCAGAAATCAATGATGCTCAATAACCTGTGTTAACTGCACTACTTTTATACCAAAGATTTTTCAAAAAAGCTTTAACAGTTTCTTTATTGCTACATTTTTACAAATGTCATGCTACAAATACTTGCATATATATATTTTTTTCTAACGGAATGGGTGGTCGTTGAAACTGCTTATTTTAAAATATTTATCACTGTATAATGTGTTTTTATATAGCCAGAAAACGGTAAGATATTTTATGGAAAGTGCTTGTCAAAATAGTAATACAAGATTTATGTTTTTAATGTAAGGAAACATAGAATCTTCAGAAAAATTCTGTGTTTATTTCAAATGTGGTGTATTTCATCAATGATTACCAAATATGAACAGGGAAGTTGTATAATTCCTGTTATACCGGCCAGTTTTATAACAGTACTGTATGTGAATTACCCAAAATAAAATGCACTGACCCCAGTGGGCAGAGTAACTAATACCGTCCGTACCTTCAAGGAAGGGAAGATGTCTCTCCAAACCATACACCG
Source organism: Calotriton arnoldi (assembly GCA_963921515.1). NCBI lineage: Eukaryota > Metazoa > Chordata > Amphibia > Caudata > Salamandridae > Calotriton > Calotriton arnoldi. The sequence goes on along the minus strand of CAWUFW010012491.1, from coordinate 368,741 downwards.
CCATGGCCAGATTATACTTGCCACCTTCATTACAACTGTAATGAAGAAGCATACATCCTACCAGGTGATGAAAAATGGTTCAGCAAGATGGGTGCTCACGCCTGACATTTATGTGACCTGCAAGACACTGGTTCAAATTCCAGAATGATCTGCTCAGCCTTTCATCCTTCTAAAGATAAAAAATTGAATATCAATACATTGGGTAATAGTAACACCTGTTATTTGCAGTTCTTCGAAAGGGCATAAACTGTGGTATTAAACATTGCATAAAAACAATTTATTATTGTATGGGTGTCAAAATGGTTGCTAGCAATGTTAAGCTTTAATTTAACAGGAAAGAAAACACATTTGGTCTGTGGGGTTTTTCCTTGGCAGTAAAGTGGAAATAGAGCTATGCTGAACCCGGCCTTCTGAAACCAAAGGCATGCTTGAATTTTGCAACTGGTGACAAGTGTGTCCAAAATCACTCAGTGTACTTTACATTGAAGAAGTCTTGTTCATATTTGATGCTCCTCATAATATGATATTAAAGTGTATATATTTTATTTTGCATCAGCATTAGTGTCGTGTTGTGGCTCTGGGACAAAACACTGTATAGTAAGTATATGGTTGGCTGTGCAGAAGCCTGATAGGCTAACTGGCAAATAAATGTATGGACACAATACAAAAGAAACTGAAATCTGAGAAATGAGATACAAAATTAAAAAACAAACATTTTGGAGAGGAAAGCTTGGACATTGGACTAGGTCACATATTTAAACAAGTATTGGCAAAACCAAGAGACTGCACCTTTGTACACTCTCAGTTGACTTTCTTCTTTCCTAAACAGCAGGTCCTACCTGATGTGCACACCCCCTTTCTTTAAAATCCTTACCACAGAAAAACAGGAGTTCCCAAATGTCCGTCACCTCAACTGTACCTTTTTACATATACATGATACCAGTACTAAAAATGTATCAAGAAATTCAAACTTATCTGCTACAACTATGCAGGTGGCCGATAAGTGTCAAACTGGGAAAGCTTAAGAACATAGGAACATCAAAACTCAACACTTGACTCATAGCTGTAGATAAATGGATGACGTGGAATCACTTCAAGCTTCAAAATCTGAAATACTAACCTACCGGGAATGGAAAAATTAAGATCCTCTATCCTTCTAGTCAGATAAATTGGCTAAAGAAGTGAGAAATCTTGTTTGAATCTAAACGTTCCATGAATGCTCAAGTGGACAGGCTGTCTCAGCATCTTTCAATGAAAACGCTTAAATGCATCTTTACACATCTTAGATTTCCTCACATGGTACTATCAACGACATCTCCCATGCTCTTCAAACATGATTATGCTAACGGTGTATAACACAGCATTCTACTCACAACTACCAGAAGGCTATGAAGAATCTAAAGCTCAGCAACAAGACTACTCCAAAATGTAAATATGCAAACCCACATCTCTCTAGTCTTGAAGTCTCTGCACTGGCTCCCAGTTGCAAGTAGATCCTCTTTCAAGCTACTACACATCATTCACAGAGCAATACATGATAAAGTGCAAAAGTTCATTTAGGCATAAATCAACAAATACTCCAAACACAGTTACTTATGCTCCTGCTTGGCACTGTGCTTAATAATTTCTTCATTCAGGAAGAAAACCATTGGTGGTACTACTTTCTCTGTTCAAGGTGCAAAGCAATAGTATTCCCTACCTGCAAAGATCAGGTCCACTGGAAATCATTTAGAGTTCAGAGGAATGGTTAGGACCTGCTTATTCCCAACATGATCCAACAGAGAATTTACATCATCCCAATTTCTGCCTACAGATAGATGCTGCTCCAAAACCCTCTAATATCAAGTAAGAACAAAATCAGCAGATCCCTTTACAAACAACACCTTACCTATCTCAGGAAGACTCACATCCCCCAAGAAGCATGCCACCTACACATCTGTCTCAAAGTAAGACATAACAGAATGAACCAAAGCGGATCCCAGAGATGGTCCACTTCTCCAACTCTTTCTAGGCATATCTAAAAGACCAGCTATTCAGAACCCACATAACTTAATACCTTACTTTAAAAAGCCAAGTAGGAAGTAAAAAAATAGAAAATATATAATCTTCGATATCTACGTTACCTGAAAATTGACTGATTGTGGCAGGACAATTAACAGCCAAACCAAACAACCATTGAGTCAACAACATATCTATCACCTGCCCACCGATAATAATGCTGAGACTTTCTTTATACATTCTCGGATAGCATACTATCTAAAAAACGTTCTCCCACCATATTCCTAAAACTCCTGCATAAAAATTAACCATGACTCATAGCTAGTGATTATTCTCTCATTTCTATTTTCTTTCTGTTGAGTGATCCTCTACTTACAGTCCATCCTATGTAGCCTTAATTCCTCTGAATGTATCCTTTGCTGTTGCATGCCTGTCTGCCTTTTTCTCCAACGCTTCAGCAAACTAACCATACCTCATAAATCACATACTAGTCTTGTGGGTAACCATTGCTTACAGTAAAACAATGTCTAACCTTTTCTAGCCAATCTACTCTTCATATTCTGACTACTCACAAATCACAACCTTCTTGGCAGTCTCTCCTTGCTATTCCTAAGAGCTCAAGTCTAGCCAATACCCAATAATATACACCAATAACTATTAAGAGCTGGATTAACCACTAACTTTGGGTAATGGGGTAGTGTGCTACCCACCATAAATCTCTTCAGTGCCTCGTCAGTGGTAGAAAGAGCTATATAAATCCAATTACAGTACAATAGAGTGCCATTTTTACTTCTCTGCATGCGACTGATTAAACTTGAAAGTCACATCTGAGAGTAGGACACTCATTCAAAGACTTCCCAAAAGGACTTTTTCACTGTCTTTGAAGGTGGTACTATTACACTTCGAAGTGCTTGCAGTGCCAAACTTGTCTTGCAATCATTTTTAATAAACTTATATTGTTAACTTTGGCATGCAGGAGCCTTATGACTTGGAGACATACAAGATAAAGTCACCTTGTCAGAGCGAGCACACAACTGGTTCACCATTCAGACCTATATCAAAGCCTCACCTCAAACATACCTCCATACTGGGTTTTCTAAAACCACCAAAGAGAAATTCCTGAAATTCTGCCTAGGTATATTACCATCTGCGTACCACCTGCCGCCGTGGATACGCCCACCGAAGCCAGCAACCTGTCGTATCTGCTGGAAAGGGGAGGAGGACATCCTGCACCTCCTAACTATCTGCAGGGAACTATTATGGGAGCGCAGAGTGCTACTTAGACCACTTTTCAATAGGAAAAATATACGGACCTGCAGACAAGAAGTGCTAGCAAGCTTCTTAGGCGAGGATGTGCAGCTGAGCTGCCGTTTGCTAAAATTTCTAACCATTGTGGACACAAGAATAAAAAAGACAAACTAATCAACAAATGGTTGCATAACGACACGATCAAACAATCCTAAAGGCGAATCCGGACGGACGCGGCCATCGTCAAAAACGCAACAGATGGGCCGATCGCGCAACAAACTAAATGCGACTGCAACTGTTGGCTTTTAGCTGCACTGGATGGCTCCTGGAAGCCCACCACTGCTGCACTCACACTTGAAGCACTTCCACTTCGGATTCTCCGAATTGAACGAGCTCAAAAGCGATCTTGGGCAGACGAGGTCCCTAACAATATTCCAACAGATGATCCGACCAAGTAATAAACTAAAAAGCTACCATAATCTTTGGGTTTTAACTGTACTGGAAATCCTTCTATCTGCAATCTTTGCACACAGAACTTGCACTTTATTTCTCTCTAGCCAGGGACTCGGAACCATAATACCATAGTGATGTCATTTTGAAAATTTTAACCAACCTCTCTTCGATTTTATATGCGAAACAAAGCTGTTGTACAATTGTATAACCCGATTTTTTGCTTATTTATTCGTGTTTTTTTTAAAGTAAACTATTGCAACGGTTTTAATTAATCATGCAAATAAAGTATGTTGTTATGACTTGGAGACCCCAGCAAGAGAAAAGCATAGACAGAAGGAGATAATTTGCACTCTACTGCTGAAAAGTACTGAATGAGTGTGGCATATCAAAATTACAGTATGTCATGGGAGTGTGTTACCTTCTGAGCTCTTAAAGGAACTGCAGAAAGTACTTCTGCTCAGAGCAGCACTGGGCCATGTGACCCAAAAAATGCAGTGACAGGTAAATAGTTAAAATGAGAAAAATAATATACACATGTTACAACATTCAACGGGAGGCTCTTCTGAAGAAGGGCATTTGGAAACTGGGATCGGTATTTCTTAAGATGATCTTGAGTACTTGAGATAAATCTATTAGTGTCCTACATATATTTTGAGTGTCTGAATATGGGTCTTCGAGAGGCACATGCACTAAGAAAAGCACTTCGTACACTGCATTTTCCATGGGCAAAAGCTGAAAAATTACAATAAAATCTGGGGTTGCATTCTTATAAACCCCACTTCTCCAAAATAGCCTCAGTCCCTGGGAGAAAGTCTGCATTAATTGGAGAGGACAGCTCCTTGATCTGCCCGTGGGCTACCAGCCAAGATTGGATATTTTCACCATGAGGAAATGATGAAAATAGATTTTAGGGAGGAAAATAAAGAAAAAGGTCCTTCTCCTTTTGTGAGTGAGGGAAAAGTTCAGAGTTGAACGGGGTAGGAGTTACCTGGAAGTGGAAGGCAGTGGATGCAGCAGCATGTGGGCACATCTGTTGCTACTGAGGAGGGACATGGAGACAGTCCGAGCCACCCAACTCAAACAGGATTCAGATCAGGATACACCACCGAGACTGCTCTCCTGGTAGCCACCGAAGATCTCAGAAGAATAAACAAAACAGAGGTCCTGCTGGTTGGAAATAATCCCTATCCTTGGGATAACCATTCCTGGCCCTCTTGTCTGGGCAATCGCCCCCTTCCAACAGAGGAAGTAAAGAGCCTGGGAGCACTTCTTGATAAGAACCTCACCATGGTGGCACAGGCCAAGAAAGTGGCGGTGATCCAGCGCGATATTAGCAAACAGCATTCATACACTAGATACTCACTTGGGCCCATACATTCATACTACGCTAATACTTACGCTGGGTTTTATCAGTTGTTACTCTTTATCAAAATTCCCTGCTACCAATTACCTTCCGATTGAAGAGTAATGACTTACCAATGAATCCTTTGCTAATTGGGAAGTTTAAAATGAGTGACATTCATTATAGTACATAGTCCTGAAATAACCACTGAGTCAGGAAGTTTTAAAATGTTTATCTAAAGATTTAGCAGAGTAAATTACAGAAACACATGGTACTTAGTCGCATATCATAGGTGAAGCATAGAATAATAATTATTGATTAATGACGGTCCCTCAGAAAGGAGAAGATAGAGACAGCAGCGCAACTAAAGGTTGCATTTATATTTACCTAAATGCGAGAACCCAACCCTTGGCCAAGGAGTTGGAAAGATTAGGACCCAGGAAGGATGAAGACCAAATACCTCCTCCAGGATCAGGACAGGACCGGTGACCTCTCTACAACGACGCCTGCGTCGTTCCCCTCTCTGATACTCGACTTCTCCTCGATTCTCCCGTGCCTTTCTTCTAATGGACTCCACCGCCCCCTCCTCAGGACCGCTCTGGACAGCGGTTCAGTCTGCAATCGATCAGCTTGACGATCTGGAGCTCTTCTGTGCGGTCTGAGAGTAAACTCTCTTGCAGCATCACCTTCTTTCGTTCTGCGGTCTGAGCTCTGAACTAAACTAATTACTAATTCTATATCTATTATACCCTTCTACGCCCATGTACCTCCCCTTAATGTTGCTAAAATATGGGACCACTACTTCTGATTGGACAGGGACAGGGGGTGGATTCTCACACCATATGATTTTAGCTCATTTTCTGTAGGCCATTGTCTTTAAACTACCGCCCATCCTATTTTATACATTTGCTTTATTTCCCAACCGTCTCACGACAAATGTTATATATTCTTCATATACAAAGTTTCAATTTTCAACAGGAAAGGCAAAAGCACATCAACTTCAGCCACCAGGTCATGGCCTTGGACGACGTCCAGGTTGACTTCATTCTTTGGCAGCCAAGGAGGACACATGCGCAGAATCATTGTCTCTCGAGTTTCAGATCACCACCCCCAGGCCCAAGTTTACGAACTAATAAAAGTCAAAGAAGAAAATATTAAAATCACAAATAATAGGTTTCACTGTATACCCACTCTTTCTACTCTATCCCCATTTACTTATAAATCTATCCCGCATTAGTAGCGTTAAGAAAACGACAAATTAATAATAACACAAGAGCAAGCTGAAGCATGTGAAAACATCAAGCAGCCATTTTAGAGCACACTGCGCAGAAGCAGAAATTTCCCACCAAGCAAAGAAAGACGTCACACCATGTGATATGGATGAGACATGCGCAGTAAGGTTCCCGCGCTTTAGCGGCCATTTTAGAAAAAGACAAGCGTTACTTGTTAGTTAGAACACATAGGCAAGCTTCCTTGCTATTTGTGTAATGTATGCAACGTTAGTATAAACAATACAAGATTAATAATTTAATACTGTGAGGTGATTGCATTCAAGCAAGTCTCATTTTTGAGTCCTTGCTCCATCAATCCCCTCTCTGATGGCGTTTAAGAGCCATCAAAATACTACCCTCAATCAGATGCCAACTTCTAGCAAATAGTTTCATTCTCATTTTTACATTTTCTATTTTTAACATCCCCTTTCAATTTCTTGTATAATTCACTTCTCACATCCTCAAGTTCAATTTCATCAATCTTTCTCTTCTTTCCTCTTCCTGTCACAGTATATGTTCCATTCTTTCTACAACATTTGCACCATATTATCATCGTCAGTACTATTATTGCTAACCCTGCTAAAAGTACTAATATTTGACCTATAAGACCTTTTCCTACATTAGAAAACCAGGTACCAATTGACTCAATACTACTTGTCAATCTTTCCCATACACTATCAACTTCCAGTGGTTGAAGTTCCTTCTCAAGTTTAGTTATATTCTGTATATACGTTCCAATTTCTGCACTTTTATCAGGAATGTAAGTACAACAATGTTTCGTCTTCAGTAATTTACAGACTCCGCCCTCTTTTGCCAATAATATATCAAGAGCAAGTCGATTTTGCATAACCATAGATCTAATCGCAACCATTTCTGCATTAATCATTAGAAATCCTCCAGCAGTATCCGTTGATAAACGATCAACCACTGTAGACAATTTACATATCTTCCTTGAGTTCAGAATTATTCCCACTGAAGGTATCAATGCACCAAATATATCACCTACAATTTCAGAAAAACTAGCTCTTTTACTACGTGTTAATTCGCCATTGTTTTCATTGCTCCCAGTGTTTCTTTTTACGTGGTATATTTTTGGAAATACTATTCCAAAATAACAACTTTCATACCACCTTGCAGGAAGCCTAAAATAAGCCTTATTCCCGCATACATAATAGATTCCAGGAAAAACTGAATCTGTTCCTCCTTTTATTCCCCAACCTCCAAGAATTAAGAAATTGTGTTCACATTCACTGGTACCGATGAAAACATTGTTATAATCAGTCCTTAGTCTATGTAGACAAATTTTCCCCGTCTTTACTAAATCCAGAGCCATAGCAGCTTGAGCCTTGCCAGGTGTGTAACTCCCTTCTTTCTCAGCCCAAGGTGGCAAATGAGCCTTATGCTCAGAAGCTTTCTTTTGAAAATCTTGTCTTCTATTTTCTACTAAATTCAAAAATATCTTTTCTTCTTCATGTAAAGAACATGTTAGATTGTGTCTATGTGCATGTGTTATGTCTATCAATTTCATTGTTAATAAAAATTCTCCCATAAACTGTGCGTCTAGACTACTAAGCACTGGGTTCATACTCTTGCGAATCGGAACCTCTGAAAATATCACATCTATGTTTGAATAATAATATTGAAGTCTCCCTGTTCTATAAAATAAACTAGCTAATACACTACATGATATGCCATATGTCAATGGTAAGTGATGATATGTTAATCCTTCTGCTACTGATTCAGGTAATTTCATACAGACATAACAATTACTAACTTCCATGGTATCTACATATTGAAATAATAACTTTGTGAAAACATTTAAACTAGTGTCGTTATCAGTTATTTCATGATGAAACTCTGGTTCATTTTCTGCCATTAGTTCTACTCTATTTCCCTTCATGTGTGCTGTCTTTCCTTTAGTTTCGTTGTTAATCTTTTTATCCATTATCATAAGGTAAGGGACTGCTACGATCAGAACTAACCATACTATAAGCACCATTACTAGACTACATATGCATATTGCACAGCATCTTCTACAACATCTCTGTTTTGGTCTCCCAGCAACTCTATCATCAGGCATTTCGACAAGGAAGATTGCTCTTCTTATCTATTTTCGTTTTTCTTTTATGAGTCTTTTGCGTATTCAAGGTGGTCTTGTTTCTCTCTCGTACGTTAATTCTGCACTTGTTCCTTCGTCACCACTTTCACTTGACTCTGAGCTCTCGTAATCTTCAAGGATAATGTAAGTCCAATCAGGACCCTTGAATTTGTTATTTACAAATTTCAGTCTCTTGCTTCTTCTTTTCTTAGTTCTGTTTTCTTGTTCGGTTTGACTTGTTACTTCATTTACTTGATCTGGATCTTCACTTCTGGTTGTTATGTGGTATTTTACTCTTTTAATGACACTAGGCCAATGATCACCTTTTCTTGTTTTCTTTGTTTGCACTGTTTCTTTATTTTTGTCTTCAGCAATCTCTTTATTTTCACTGTTCAACACCTTTTCGTTTTCTGCAATTACTGTTTTTCTTTCTTGCTCTTTTTCAGGCCTTATTTGTTTTTCTTCTGCAGCTCCTCCGTGAGTTTCCAATAATTGACCTTGTTCTTTGTTTAATTCTTCATGCTCATGTTTCTCGAGATCTTTTTCTTCTGAGTAATTTTCTAGACCTAACTGGTTCTGATCAGGGCTTATTGCACTTTGTACTTCTGCAGCCTGACCGGATTCTTCTAAACCTGTCTTTCCCTGCTCAAAACTTGTTGGTTCTTCGTTATCTTGAGTCCAGTTTCCTTTCCCTATCTGGTCTTGCTCAGGTTCTTTTATTGTTTGTTCTTCTTTTCCCTGAGCTGCTTCTTCTTCACCTATCTGATCTTCTTCAATTTCTTCCAATTTTGCTTGACTTCTTGTTCTGTAGTAAACTTCAGGAATTTCTACTACCGGTATCCAGTCCTGACTTGTGCTCGGTTGTTCTTCTGCAGCTTCTCTTGAATCTCGAGCCTGAGATTTTTCCGCTGGGCAACCTTCAGCTTCCTCAGTGATTGATGCTGACTGAGGATTTTCTTCTTCAGGGTCTGGTACTCTTTTGGTGTGGCTTACATGAATCCAATTAGGAAATCCTGCACACTTCACTGCTGTATTGGTAGTCAGTATGACGTGACAAGGTTTTCCCCATCTAGGTGATAGACACGTCTCTCTGGTGTGATTCTTCACTACCACCCAGTCACCAGGATTCAGATCATGTTCTTGTTCAGGCTGCCTCGAAACTGCATCTTCACCGACCTGATGAGAGACAGAACGCACTAGGTCAGCCAATCCTTTGCAATAATCCAGTACCATATCATCAGATATATTCAGCAGTTTGTTTATGGGAACATGTGCTTGTCTCATTGCTCTTCCCATCATTATCTCGTGTGGGCTCAATCCTGTATTTCTATCAGGAATGCTTCTCAGTTCCATTAAGACAAGTGGCAATGCATCTGGCCACTCTAATGATGTTGATGCACACATTTTTACCAATCTGGATTTTATTGTGCCATTCAATTGTTCAACCACTCCAGAAGCCTCTGGGCGATATGCACAGTGCAATTTTTGTTCAATTTGGAATGCTCCGCAAATTATTTGAATCACTTCACTGTTAAAATGTTTTCCTCTATCTGATTCCAAAGTTACTGGGAAACCAAACCTAGGAATGAGTTCTCGTAGTAACAGCTTTGCGACTGTAAAGCTGTCACACCTTCTGGTAGGGTAAGACTCCACCCACTTTGAAAACAGACATACTATGACTAGTACATATTTCAACCCTCTGCATGGTGGTAACTGTATAAAGTCAAACTGTAGTCTTATAAATGGACCTTCTGCCTTTCCAATTTTCCCAAACCCAATTATTGTTTTTCTTTCTGGATTATGCATCTGGCAAGTCAAACATCTCTGGCAAAGGCTCTCTGCTACAGCCCTGAACTTGGGATTGTACCAGTTCTGTCTGAAAAGCCTAATCATTGCATCTCTCCCTATATGTGTGTCTCCATGATACATCCTGGCCATTTGAGACAGTAGACAGTCAGGCATGACTGGTCTGCCATCGGCACAAATCCATACATCGTCGTCCGCCCTTTGGGAACATCCCATTTTAATCCATGTATTCCTTTCCCTCTCACCAGCATCATCTTGCATTCGTTTTACATCATTCCATGTTTCAGGTGGTGCATACAGCATAAGTTGGCAGCTGATTCCCATTCTTTCCACCCTTTTATTGACTGACAACCTATTTCTGGCACAATGTTGAGCCACAAGGTCTGCGTATCTGTTGCCGACTACCACCCAGTCATCTCCTGACTTATGTGCGGCACATTTCACCACAGCCAATTCTTTTGGTGATTGTATTGCCTCCAGCAATTCCCTTACAAATTTTCCATTTTTAATGGGGAATCTTGAAGAAGTCATGAAATCCCTCTGCATCCATAGTTGGCCAAAATCATGCACAACCCCATAACCATATTGGCTATCTGTAAATATAGTCACTTTTTGATTCCTCCCAATTTTGCACGCCTTTATCAAAGCAATCAATTCAGCTACTTGTGCAGATTTTACTCCTGGTAAATAGGATGCTTCGACTATTCCAGTTAATTCACATACTGCATATGCTGCAGTTAGTTTACCATCTTCATGCCTCTGGCATGATCCATCAACAAACAGCTCCCTGTCTGGCTTTCTAAGGGGCTGTTCTTCAATATCAGGACGTGGTTTTGTGCATAACTCTGTGACTTGTAAACAATCATGTTCTTCTTCTTCGTCATTTTTAATTTCCTCATGATACGGGTCTGGTAGTAGGTTGCAGGATTTACTATTGTATACCTCACTATGTTCACATTTTCAGCACCCATTATTATTCTCTCATACTTAGTCAGCCGACTAGGAGTGAGATGCTGAGTTCGAGTTCTTGTCAACAGAATCACAACCGCATGTGGAACAAACACCTTTACTGGGTGTCCCATCACAATTGACTCACTTTGTTCAATGCTTAAACAGGTAGCCGCTACTGCTTTTAAGCAGCCTGGCAATGCGGCTGCCACTGGATCCAATGTAGCAGAAAAATATGCTATAGGACGTCTGTCCAAACCATGTCTCTGGGTTAGGACTGAAAGTGCACAATTTTCTCTCTCATGACAGAACAATGCGAAGTTTCTCTTATAGTCGGGCATGCCTAGGGCTGGTGCTGAGCACAAAGCATTTCTCAATTTTACAAAAGCTCCTACACTCTCATCATCCCAATCAACTGGGTCTTTTGCTTTCTTTCTTGTCATTTGAATTAGGGGCTTCGCAAACAAGGAAAATCCTAGTATCCATTGTCGACAGTAACCTACTATTCCTAGGAACATTCTCACTTCTCTTTGGGTTACAGGCATTTGCATTTTCTTAATCAATTGTACTCTTTCCGATGTTATTCTCCTTCTGCCCCTCTCAATTTGGTGTCCCAGATATTTAACTGCTGTTGTACAGAACTGCAATTTTTCTGGTGAGACTTTATGTCCTTCTTCAGCCAAATGATTCAATAGTGCTATGGAATCAACAACACAGTCTTCTCTGGTGTTTGATGCCACCAGTAAGTCGTCAATATATTGGACTAAAACTGAGCTTCCTGGCATCACTAGTTTCTCTAAGCACTTTTTCAATATATGATTGAAGATGGAAGGACTTTCCGTGTACCCCTGAGGAACACGATTCCATACATAGACTTTGTTCTCAAATTTAAATGAAAATAGATACTGGCTGTCTGGATGTAATGTTATTGAAAAGAACGCTTGGCATAAATCAATCACTGTGAACCATCCTGCATTCCAAGGAATCTGGTATAATATTACTGCAGGATTGGGTACTATAGGACAACAAGGTTCCACAATCTTATTTATTTTCCGCAGGTCCTGAACAATCCTATATTTTCCGCTAGGTTTCTTTAAACCCATTATTGGTGAATTACATGGGCTACTCATCACTTCTCTTAGTATGTTTTGTTCTACCATTCGGTTGATTTCTTCTATTACTCCTGCTTTTACTTCTGCACTCATTTTGTACTGTCTGGTATTTGGGAAAATCGCACCTTCTTTTACAGTAATTTTAACTGGGTCTATTTTGGCCATAAGTCCTACTTCTTTTCCTGTGAAATCCCATACTATGGGGTTCACTGTAGTTTTTAATTCTTCTGGCAACTCATCTTTTGTTATCAATGAAAACATCTCATCTACTTCTGTACTTTGTTTTGCAATCATAAACTTATATACATGATCTTCATCTGGGGTCTGAACTGCCACACCATCCGGTGTGCAGAAAATTGTACAATTCATTTTGCACAACAAATCACGACCTAATAAATTTACTGGACTAGAATCACACACTACAAATTGATGCATTTCTCTGAAATTTCCAATTTTAACTTCCATTGGTTCGGTAAGAGGTGTTCTAATCTTTCTATTAGCTACTCCCACTACTTGGATAGCTTCTCCAGAGAGAGGAAGGTCTGGAATGTCTGCTGTTCTCACAGTAGACCGGGTAGCACCAGTGTCCAAAAGAAAAGTAATATCATTACCTTTTACACTCCCTTCAACATATGGACCTGACTGATCTACCGATAAGGATGCGCCAAGTACGCACTCCTTCTCCCCCTCTCCCAGGCACCGTCATGAACTATATTGACAGAAATCGTCCTGTAAAAGAAACTGTGATGTTACATGATCATTCTTACCACTTCCTCCTTGATATCCGACGTCTGTACCGTGTTTTGCTCTGCTTACATTACCCTGAATAGGTGGAGGTGGCAACTGACTCTGAGGATTTACACCCTGCTGTGAGTCATTCTGCGTCTGTGGATTTAAATTTTGATTTGGGCCATTATTATTTCGAATCTTTGTACATTCATCCTTCCAATGCCCCAATTTCTTTTTAGCTTCTTCTCTACTCATTCGTCCTCTCACTTTTCCACCATTCCCAGTATCGCCATTCGTTCCCGAATCCTTTCCTTGATTTTCACTTGGATTTTCCAAATTAATCCCGTTTTTCGGCCATTTTCACCTGTGCCCACATCACTTTTTCCTGCAATTTCTTGTGTCTATCCTCAATATCGTCTCCACAATATTTCGCATATTTCAAAATTTCGTTGATGGGTTTCCCTTGCCAACACAACATGTGCTGCTTAATCATCTGACAAATTTCTGGCTTTAGACCATAAACAAATCGATACACAAACTGACTCATGTTCTTGTCTCCAATGTCCTCAAATCCACTATACTGCTTGAATACCTGCAATAAACGCTCATAATAGGCATGTACCGATTCACTAGCTTCTTGGGTGGTTTGGTCTATTTTCACCCAATCTGTTTCTTTCGGTGGTATTTTGCCTTTCAGGTAAGTTATCACCTGCTGATACTTTTTCATTACATCATTTGACGGGGCACCTGTCTTTGGATCCCTAGGATACTCATCACTAGGCCAATCAACGGTAATTTTACAATCTGTCCACAAATCGGCAGGTACCACTATGTCAAACAGACCATCTAAATCTTTCAACAGTACCTTTGACACCTTGACAAACCTCTCAACCTGCTTGTACCATTCAATTGGTTTTTCTCTCAATTTTGGAAAATCATTCGTAAATGACAAAATATCCTGTCTACTCCATGGGACATGTACATAGCCCCCTCTGGGAACTTCTCGCATCGGGTACATTTGATCTGTCTTCCCTGTTTCTTTCATCACATATTCAGAGGCTGTTCTACTGGATCGTGCTTCTTCCTTTTTCTTTGCCCATCGAACTCTCCATTTATCTAGGTCTCCCCATTTTTGCAAAACTGTCATTAACTCCTTTACTTGTAACTTTCTTCCAGATGCGTTCATATTTTCTAAGTCTTTGTCTGAAAAATCTGCTCTATAGGGTTTCTGCAATACCTTTGATCTTCCTATTTCAATTCCCATTTGCAAGGCCAAATCTGATAATTTTTCATGAAATATTTTTACATTTCTGGTGATACTTCTGCATATGAACAATAATTCTTCTTCATTGTAAGCATTTAGGCGATCTAGTCCCACATTTCCTGCTATTATTTCTTCTAATTCGACCTTTAATTTATAAATATCCAATATTTTTGGAGGTGTACACTGCTGATCTGATCCTTGTGCCCACCTTTCTAAGTCTTCTGGACTAACTACAGTGACACTTTTTGCTCCTGATGAAGTTATCAAGTTTACCTCTTTTGAGCACCCAGGTGTAGTTCTCCTGGGAGTACTATTGACAGAATCCCGAATTGGTAAATCCATTAATGATATCATAGATTCACAATCACTAAAATGATCCTCAACCATTACTGGTGCTTCAGGTTTAGGAATATTCACAGGAGTAGGCATAACTAACGGTGGTTGACAACTTCCCTGATTACCATATAATGGAACTACTGGACCAATTGTTACAAGTATGGTCAAAGAATCAGGATGTACTTTTATCTGTGTTATCTTCTGTATTAATTCTGCTCTTGTCTTTTCTAGGGCTTCTTTCTCTTTATCGTGAAGTATCCTACTGGGGGTGAAATCATGCACTACCTGTGGTACTAATGGAGTTTTTAACACTGGGGCACTTGGGGTACATCCACTTGTCCCTTCCTGATAAGGTGGGGGGGTTTCTTAATATTTCTTCTATAAATTCATCTTCCGAATCTCCATTTCTCATTAAATGTTTTGTCTTTTCTGTGCATTTCTTCCCTAACATTTCTTCTTCCGTAAATATTGGATATAATCCTTCTGTAAGCATTGCTCTCCTCCACTGTTTCATCTGACCGTCCCTATTCTCATGTTGGTATCTGGGAAAAAATCCTCGATAACCCCTATTACTCCTGGATCGGTCACGTTCAAATGCCTCGGTTTCCCATTCCTCTAAGGCTTCGTATTGAGTTAATCTAGGTCTGGGTTCTAAGTCATTCATCCTCAATCTTAAATTTTGAAGAATTCTTCCATTGAAGGTACCATTCTCGGGAAATGCTAATATCCCATCATTTTTGGTATATTCTATCCAATTCTCCATCCATACACAAGTATGATAACCTCTCTCCATCATCATGAATGAAGCGGGCGTTTTAGCTGGTGGAATGATAATTCCTTCTCTAGTTTTGATTGGTTTATCCTTTTTAAAATAATTCTTTATCTTTTGCAGAAAGGACATTTTTCTCTTCTCTCCGTACATTCTATCTAATCTTCGGTGTACAAAATTATATTCTGCAAAAACCAGGAATCTCCTATCCGGACGAGTTCCTGTTAAAGTCGGATCGCGTTCTAACATGCAATCTCTATCCACTAAGATTTTAGCTTTTAAAATATCAACCAATCAAATGTCTACTAACTTTTATTTCTGAACCAATCCTAACGTGGCTTTTCGGTGACGTTTGTCTGTCAACCCCTCCTTTACAATCTGCGTTTCTCTGTCCCTCGCTGTTTCAACCAATCCCAGCGCGGCATCTGTGACGTCAATACTGCTCCTGACTACTGACCCCTCCTTTACAAGAGTCGTTCCACACCCACTGTTTCAACCAATCCCAGCGCGGCGTTTGTGATGTCAGCTCCCTCTCCGGCAGCTGACCCTCCCTTTACAAAAATCTTACGCAAACTTTATTTTCTCTACAAATCTTAATTAAGTTTCAGTAACAACATAAAACATTCGCTATCGTGCCAGTTTCTCTAAAATAGAAAAGATAGTGTTCTCTCACACTTAGTAAAACCTTTCCGTTTACTAAACATACACTACGAGTAAAAACCCTTCCATTTACTCTTCACACAAGCTCCAGAAATACCTGTTACTTCTCCAATGTTACCCTTTCTAGGTGATATAACATCAAATGTTCACCAGCGTACTCCTTTGCTATCACTCACACGTATATTCCCTAACCAATACTGATAGTCCTGCTTAACTTTTCAGTACTATTTCTGCCTGACAGATAACCTCACTGCAGTATGGCTTCCACTTACCAACCGCTATTCAATTTTCCCCGGGGATTCTGGACAACATAAAACAAACTTTGAATACACGGATGTTAGTTCATAAAATATAAAATTCTCATTACCCAATTAACAAAGAGTAACCATCCTCTGATTACCAGAAAACTGATCCAGCGTGATATTAGCAAACAGCATTCATACACTAGATACTCACTTGGGCCCATACATTCATACTACGCTAATGCTTACGCTGGGTTTTATCAGTTGTTACTCTTTATCAAAATTCCCTGCTACCAATTACCTTCCGATTGAAGAGTAATGACTTGCCAATGAATCCTTTGCTAATTGGGAAGTTTAAAATGAGTGACATTCATTATAGTACATAATCCTGAAATAACCACTGAGTCAGGAAGTTTTAAAATGTTTATCTAAAGATTTAGCAGAGTAAATTACAGAAACACATGGTACTTAGTCGCATATCATAGGTGAAGCATAGAATAATAATTATTGATTAATGACGGTCCCTCAGAAAGGAGAAGATAGAGACAGCAGCGCAACTAAAGGTTGCATTTATATTTACCTAAATGCGAGAACCCAACCCTTGGCCAAGGAGTTGGAAAGATTAGGACCCAGGAAGGATGAAGACCAAAGACCTCCTCCAGGATCAGGACAGGACCGGTGACCTCTCTACAACGACGCCTGCGTCGTTCCCCTCTCTGATACTCGACTTCTCCTTGATTCTCCCGTGCCTTTCTTCTAATGGACTCCACCGCCCCTCCTCAGGACCGCTCTGGACAGCGGTTCAGTCTGCAATCGATCAGCTTGACGATCTGGAGCTCTTCTGTGCGGTCTGAGAGTAAACTCTCTTGCAGCATCACCTTCTTTCGTTCTGCGGTCTGAGCTCTGAACTAAACTAATTACTAATTCTATATCTATTATACCCTTCTACGCCCATGTACCTCCCCTTAATGTTGCTAAAATATGGGACCACTACTTCTGATTGGACAGGGACAGGGGGTGGATTCTCACACCATATGATTTTAGTTCATTTTCTGTAGGCCATTGTCTTTAAACTACCGCCCATCCTATTTTATACATTTGCTTTATTTCCCAACCGTCTCACGACAAATGTTATATATTCTTCATATACAAAGTTTCAATTTTCAACAGGAAAGGCAAAAGCACATCAACTTCGGCCACCAGGTCATGGCCTTGGACGACGTCCAGGTTGACTTCATTCTTTGGCAGCCAAGGAGGACACATGCGCAGAATCATTGTCTCTCGAGTTTCAGATCACCAAACCCAGGCCCAAGTTTACGAACTAATAACAGTCAAAGAAGAAAATATTAAAATCACAAATAATAGGTTTCACTGTATACCCACTCTTTCTACTCTATCCCCATTTACTTATAAATCTATCCCGCATTAGTAGCGTTAAGAAAACGACAAATTAATTATAACACAAGAGCAAGCTGAAGCATGTGAAAACATCAAGCAGCCATTTTAGAGCACACTGCGCAGAAGCAGAAATTTCCCACCAAGCAAAGAAAGACGTCACACCATGTGATATGGATGAGACATGCGCAGTAAGGTTCCCGCGCTTTAGCGGCCATTTTAGAAAAAGACAAGCGTTACTTGTTAGTTAGAACACATAGGCAAGCTTCCTTGCTATTCGTGTAATGTATGCAACGTTAGTATAAACAATACAAGATTAATAATTTAATACTGTGAGGTGATTGCATTCAAGCAAGTCTCATTTTTGAGTCCTTTTTCCATCAGCGGGCTCATGCTGTGGCCTTCTAAGAGCCCTCAGGAAAACAATCAAATGGCTTCCCATCAACATGCATAGAATAGTAATACAAGGACTCATCCTATCACATCTAGACTACGACAACTCCCTTTATCTAGGGAGTCCTACGAATGTCACTAAAAAACTGCATTTCATACAGAATGCTGCAGCTAGAGTCCTGTTAAATATCCCTAAATCCCAGCAAAGCATGCTCAGAGACCACATATTCTGAAGCAATTTATTATTCCTCACTATAAAGCACGGAACCTACGATCAAACAAACAATTTCTTCTAACAGTACAGAGAATAAAGAGGGCAAGAGGCGGTGGGCGTTCCTTCGCCTATCTGGCACTCAGGCTCTGGAACTTACTTCCGCTCTACCTAATAGCCAATGATAATCTGCTCAGATTTAGGAAGCAATTAAAAACGTATCTGTTCTCTTGATTTACTGGGTTATCTTTTAAACGTCCTGTCAGCGCTGGGAAGCCAGTGCTTGGGTAGCAATGTGCTTTACAAGATTCAAAACAATAATAATAGAGGTGCAGCCAGCAATCTTTAGTGAGAAAAGCAAAGGTGCTGCAGCGTGCTGAGGGGGTGCTGCTCCCCCAGAGACCCTCCCGCCCAGTGTAGGAGGGCTGTGACTGATGGCCACTGACCTGAAGACAGATGCCCATGTACAACACACCTGCGATACTTAAGCTGATTCTTTATTGCTCTTACGTGAGACCTCTACACAAATAATGTAGCAAGCAGGATCCTGAGGCTGATGTTCTCGATGTAGGGGGAGATGGCAGGCTCAGGACTTGATTGTTTCAAGATTGCCACCGATTATGCACACGCATTTCACAGCAGCCATTTTGTAATGGAGTTTATTCTTTTTCTAAACTTCATTACAAGCTGGCCACCATGCATGAATGGCATATCCGGTGGCCGTCTTGTAATAGAGTTTTACAAGATGGCCACCCCCCTCACCCCCGTGCGTCAGGGCAGAGGGAGAGCAGGAATGCACCATAACTTAGAAGATATGGCGCATTCCTGCCCTCTCCGTTTGATGCGGTGCACCAAGTTGTCTTGCTGCGATGCGCCATATATTAGTAAATCTGCCCGACTCTCCTGCTGTCTTCCACAGTTGCGCCATATATTATAGCCTTATAGCCCGCCGTAGCGGGCTATACCGGCTATTAAAGGCCCGCTCCCGCGTTAAAGGCCCGAGCCGAAGGCGAGGGACTTTAACAAGGGACCGGGACTTTAATAGCCGGTATAGCCCTGCTACGAAGGGCTATAAGGCTATTAGAACATTCTGCCACTAGAGGGCAGAATGTTCTAACAAATAAAACAAAGGCTTTTGAAGCTCGAGGGATTTAAATCCCTCGAGCTCTGAGAGGCCTTTGTAAAACATTGAATGTTGCTCTGCGGGCCTTTACCGGCCCGTAGAAGCATGGAGCACTCCATTGTCTTCAATGGAGCTCCCAACATTCCAATGTTCTAATAGTAAATATGCCCCGAGTATTGTTTTCTCCTATCACGTTTTCACTTTTATTGTAAAGCTACTTGATCACATCATCTAGGACAGTGCTATATGGAGATAAATAAATAAGTAATCCGTGTTTTGCATTCTCTCTGGAGTGCAAATTATTTCTATTAGTGCTTGTAGATATTGTCTCCAGTGATGACGCTGATAAACTGAAAGGCATTCTCATTGGCTCAGATGTTTGTTTCTGGTCATTACAGGTAACGACCATAAGATGGCAGTCTCTTCATATTTAATCACATCAGTATTAAATGACAAAAAAAGATGAAGCTTTTTCTAGTTCTGGCTTTAACCGTCATGCCAGTCTCATGTTTTCAAAAAATCATAATAAAAATGAATATTTATATGGGGCATGTCTTAATCCTTCTTCATCTCTTGGGGATCCAAAAATGTCAGTCAAATTAAGCTCCTTTCCCCCACTACACACAATATAGTAGATGGGTCAGCCTTGGATACTTTGAGTGGCTGCATTTTGCTTGTACACCTGTATACATCTATGCAAAAAAACAGCCCACAAGGTTAGATATTTAAAAGCACTTGTATTTACCAGTGGCTCCTAAAACCTATGTGTAGTAAGATGTTATCACACACTTCGATAAAAATCAAGAAATTTAACGACATCTGCAAATATTGACTCATCAGAATAAACCAGCTTTAGCATATTTAACATGTATCTGATAGAAAACAAGCACATATCATTAAAATAGCAAAAGAGTGTATAAAAATTTACATGTTGAGGCCCTACTGCCTTGTGAAGGTCATTTGAAGCACTTGCATCTGACTCAAGAGTGACACCTACTAACCAATTGAGGTACTGTAGCGCTTTGAAAGAATATCCAAGCTTTTGCATCAGTCTCAAGAAGGAGCTCCAATAATAACCTGAGGTACTTCTTGTTTGTGGCGACTTTAGTTTGATCTCACATGAGAGAGACCTCTTATAACAACAACTTGAGGTTCCACAGTTTTGTGCAGTACCTCATCCTCAAGAAAAATCCCGACTATGGGGCTTATTTACAAGCCCCTTGCGCCGCCGGTGCGTCACTTTTAACATGGGAAAAAGTGGAGCACCGGCGGAGCAAGGGGCTTGTAAATAAGACCCCATGTATGTATGTGTATATATATATATATATATTGACTGCAAAATACAGCGACATTATAGTTAAGAAATAAAATTTAAAAAACCTTAAAAATTCACTAAAAAACCAAAGGTTACAGAGACGTTATAGTTAGGTTCAGATTTTACACTCACAAAACCATAGAAATTCTGCAGTTATAGAGTTATCTTAAGTAACTATAACTCATGCCCTTAGGTAACTAGCACTTGCACCCTTACCATGCACAGTTTTTTCATGAATAATTTTACAGCAAATATTGCAGTAATATTATCAATGATGTCATAGAAGATGTCATGAGTGATGTAATATGTGGGGTAATTAGCAGTGCACGGCATGGAGGGGGGTTGGCCTGTGGCCAACCCCCCAAAGGCAGCCAGCCTGGGAGGGGGGGTGTGGAGCCCCCCTCACAATCCGATTTCGGCCGTGGGGACTCCATCCCCAGGGCCCACCACATTGTTTTAGGGGAGGGGTGTATGCGGCCCCCCTCCCTGAGCCATTTATTTAAACGTGGACCCCATCACCCAAGGGCCACTGCTGGATTTATGGGGTACAGGGCACCCCCGTGGAGCCCATCTCTCGGGCTGGCCATATTATAAAGTGGAAAGGGCAACGCAGCCACCCTCCCTGGGCCACGGCCCCCCTCCTGGGCCAATTTCTGCCCCAGGGACCCCATTCCTTGGGGCCCTGCCATTAAAGGGTCAGTGCCCTGGAGTGCATCCATGGCACCCACTGCATCCTTGTTGGGGGCTGCAGGGGGAGCCCTAATGCCTCCGCAGCCCCAGCCGGGCTCCTCACCTCCAGTGGGAGCAGGCATTGATCCCTCCCACAGGGAGCAGCTAAAAATGCTGCTCCCTGCGGGTGGGAGCAATATTTTCATCTGTTTCCCTACTCGCTTCAGTGCGGCAAGGGAAATAGATGAAAAGTCCGCTCCCAGCGGGCGGGAGCATGTTTCATGCTCCTGTCTTTTGGGAGCAGATTTAGGTCCACATTCTCAAAGTTTTAGAGCCAGGTCAGCGTTACTTTTAGTAAAGATAAACCAATGCTAAAGATTTTTTAGAATTCACAAACCAGGCCAAATTGGTACCTATGTTGGTTTTTATAGAAAAATAACACAAAGCAGCGAGAAACGCTGCTTTGCATTACTTTGCATCAAGTGGTGATTACATGGGTGGTACGTGGGCGTACCCGTGCTGCCATCCATGCTTTTTGATGCTAAACGGAATTCTCAAACATAAGTAGAAAGGGTTTAGTGCCAAAAATTAACACCCCTGAAAAGCAGGCGTTAAAGAAATGTTTTCATTTCTCCGTGCTTTTCCGACTTTGCATATGTACTGCACTTTACAGCACACATACAAAGTAGGAAAATGTTTTAAACTTGTCTAGGCATAGTATTTTATACAGGAAGGGTACCCTTCCTGAACAAAACCTATGCTCGACTCTCACAAATTTAGCGCTATCACGCTAAGGTGTGTGTGTGTGTGTGGCTCTCAGCAGCTGAAATCAGTGCCGGCGCTAGGTAGAGGGGAGGAGAGTGCTATATCTCTGTAGATCTGGTGTTCTCCTACTCCCTCCCTCTCACACAACGTAGCGCAGCATCTTTGGTTGATGTGCTTTGTTACCTGACACCTATGAGAATCTGGGTCCAAGTGTTTGCTCTCCCTTGGCGGGAGCTTTGAAATTTCTCCCACCAAGCGAGCAAAAATGCAGGTTTGCCTGCCCACATCAGTGCAGGCAGGCAGGCAAACTGCTATGTCCTAAGGGTGGGCACCCAGGGACATAGCAGGAGCTGGCCCTGGGGGATGGGGTAGCCAGGGCCAGGAGGGGGTCCGAGTGACCACTTCACTATTTAAAGCATGGCCGGGCCCCGGAGGAATGGATACCTGGAGCCGAATGCAGCCCCCTTTTTTGCTAAGGACAGTCTGTGGGATGGCGTCGCCGAGGATGAAATCGACTCGGGAGGGAGCCACATGGCCCCTCCCCATTTTCTACATCTGCTGGGCCCCTGGGGATTGGGGCCCAGGGACCAAAAGCAGCCTGGGGAGGGGCTCTCCCCTCCCCATTATATACTAATTCATTCCTCCTGGGACCAGCCCACCCGGGGACCTAGTAAAAACAAGCACGGAAATGGAGCTTGTTTTTTTCATACATTTTCCAGCTGATCATCCGTGGGCTTGCAGGATTTTTTTTAAAAAATGTATTTGGCCCCCAGCCGGTCCCTTTGGGATACTACCACCAGGCATATTGGATCAGGGTATTCCTAACCTGCCCCGTTGTCTTTTTGTGAATGTTTTATCTTGGGACTCGGCCGAGTCAGAGTAGCAAGATGGCTGCCAACACTTCCTGGTTGCAGTGGTGACAGCCAATCGGATTCGCAGACCTTCCCTGTCCCTAGATTTACTTAAATCTATTTTCTTTAATAACTCCAAAACTAACGAACAGATTTTCACCAAATTACAAAAAGGGCTCTTTCTGGACCAAGAGCTAGGTTTCTACCAAATTTGTTGTAATTCCGTTTCGGGTTGTAGTCATGTCTAAAATCCCTATCAGAAATTGCATGGGAAAAAAATATTTTGGAACCTCCCCTTTTTCTCGGCTTCACTATTCACCCCGAAACTTCCCAAACAGCAGCCAAAGTGAGTGGCAAACTAGTTTTGAAAATGTTGTAAAGATTCGTCAAATGGCATCAAAGTTATTAGCAACAAAAAAACTATTTTCCTATGGTAAGTAGGTCCTAACTATAACTACCTACTGGCAACCGCCAGTACATAATATATTTATAAATATATATATATATATATAGATATATAGATAAATATAGATATATATATGTGTGTGTGTGTGTGTGTGTATATATCTATATATAGCTATATATATATATATATAGATGATAGATAGATAGATAGATAGATAGATAGATAGATAGATAGATAGATAGATAGATTACGTACTGGCAGTCGCCAGTAGGTAGTTATAGTTAGGGCTTACTTACCATAGGAAAATAGTTTATTTTATATATATATATATATATATATATATATATATATATATATATATATATATATATATATATATATATATATTATCTACTGCGGTCGCCAGTAGATAGTTATAGTTACAACCTATTATCCATAGGAAATCCGCGACATTCTATTTGAAATAACTCTCTTGCCGGTTGACGTATCTTCGCAAATTTTCAAACTTTGTGGCCCGCTCCGGTCCGCTCCTACCCTGAAAGTCTCGGGGGATTCGTCAAGCGGGGGCCGAGAAAAAGGGGGTCCCAAAACGCGTTTTCCCCATGCATTTTTCCATAGGAAACTTTAGACACGGCTACAGCCTGAACTGCTGAACGGAATTACACCAAATTTGGCAAAGAGGTAGTTCTTGGTTCAGAAAGAACCCTTTTGTTAAATGGTGTAAATCCGTTCAGTAGTTGCTGAGAAAATGAAAAGTAAAAAGATAGTGATATCTATGGCCGAGTAGGGTCCGCGTACCCTCAGCGCACCCTGCGCGCACCGTCCCGATCACGAGCTGCATGTTAATTGGTTGTCAGCTGGCTGTCAACATTCCGATTCAGGAAATGTTGGCAGCCATTTTGTCCCTCGGTAGAACCGAGGGACAGAAACAAGTGCGCAAAGCGCACAAAGGGGGCAGGGTAGAAACACCCTGACCCCTAGGTTTGCTCAGGGGTCCCACAAGGACCCCTGGGCAAAAACAAAACATTTTTTTTAAAAATCAGCAGGATGCGCTCAGGGTGCGCGAATCCTAACGGAAAAAAATCGAAGCGCGGTCTCCGCGCTTGATGATAATTGGCCTCGGGTGGCCCAAGTCCCGGGGGCATGGTGGGGGTTAATTTTATGTGTGGGGGCCTCAAAGGGCCCCCAAGCCCCGGGGACCGCCAACCCCTGGGGCTTTTTTTTTAAATGGTGCGGGAGGGCTCTGAGCCCTCCGCAGCCCCGGGGACCACCACCTCCCGGGGCTTTTTTTTAAATTAAAAACCTGTGTGGGGGCTCCAGCCCCCCACACGCCCGGGGACCGCCACCTCCCGGGGCACTAAACATTTAAATATGGGGGTCCGTTATGGACCTCCAGAGCCCCGGGGACCACCACCTCCCCGGGCTGTGACCTGAATGGGAGGGGGCCGCGCGGCCCCCTCCTGGAGCCCTTGATGGCCCTGGGGACCACCACCCCCAGGGCCGGCTCCTGCAGTGTCCCGGGGTGCCTACCCCCGGGACACTGTAGTTTGCTATGGCAGGACGGGAGCCTCGCGGCTCCCGTCCTGCCATAGCAAACTGCTTTGGATATTGGAAGAGAGGCAGGGAACCTGCTCTCTCTTCCAATATCCAAGCACATTGCTTTCCACATGGGGAGCTGCATCTTAGCAGCTCCCCATGTGTAAAGCAATGCCGGCTCCCAAGGGACGCGGGAGCCGGCGGGACTGTGGGGGCTTGGGGACCCCCCACAGTCCCCAACGGAGAGGCCAGCCCCGGGGGATGGGGTCCCCGGGGCAAGTAGTGGCTCGGGAGGGGGCCACGCGGCC
Organism: Calotriton arnoldi; assembly: GCA_963921515.1. NCBI lineage: Eukaryota > Metazoa > Chordata > Amphibia > Caudata > Salamandridae > Calotriton > Calotriton arnoldi. The sequence continues at coordinate 343,493 of CAWUFW010012491.1, read as the reverse complement.
CCCTCCCCAAAAAATAAAAATAATTAAATTAAAAAAAAACGGAAGGCCGGCCCCGGGGATGGGGTCCCCGGGGCCTTAAATGGCCTGAGGAGGGGGCCACGCAGCCCCCCTCCAAAGAAAAAAAAAAATCAAGGCCATGCCCCGGGGATGGGGTCTTCGGGGCCAATACAGGCCCAGGGAAGGGGGCCCCGCGGCCCCTTCCCGTTTTTTTTTTAATATTTAATTTAAAAGGGGTAAGGCCCTGGGGGATGGGGTCCCCAGGGCCCAAAAACATGAAAAGGAAGGGGGCTACACAGCCCCCCTTCAGGGGACAAAAAAAAAAAAAAAAAAAAACATCGGGCCCGCAGGCCCCGCCCCTTCCTTCACCACTCTGCAAACGCGCCCTGGCGCGTTTGCAGAGGGGAACGATCCCCTTGAATACTGGGGGTCCTGGGGGCCAACTAGCCCACCAGGAACCTCCAGTATGCGCCAGGGGCTGCCTTGCAGAGAGGTGTACAGAGGCCACGCCCTTTTACACCTCTCTGCAACGCAGCTCTGTGGCGCTTTTGGAGGTATATGGTGGGCTAGTTGGACTCCGGGGACCCTCAGGATTCAAGGGGACTTAATCCCCCAACTTAAAACACGCCACGGGGCGCGCTTGCACAGTGGTGAAGGGAGGGGGCGGGCTTCAGGTGACATGTGTGCAAACAGGCCCCGTGGCGCGTTTTAAGATGGGGAATTAAATCCCTTCAATCCTGAGGGTCCTGGGGCCAACTAGCCCAACAGGTACATCCAGAAAGCGCCACAGAGCTGCGTTGCAGAGAGGTGTAAAAGGGGTGTGGCCTCTCTACACGTCTCTGCAACGCAGCCCCTGGCGCATATTGGAGGTTCCTGGTGGGCTAGTTGGCCCCTAGGGACCCTCAGGATTCAAGGGGACTTAATCCCCCAACTTAAAACGCGCCACGGGGCGCGTTTGCACAGATGTCACCTCAGGCCCCGCCCCCTCCCTTCACCATTGTGCAAATATTCTTCTAAAATCATCCGAAATACGAATTCCGATTTACTCACCTGTTATAAGGAGAGACCTCAGTGCTGCATCTTTCAGCCCAGTACTGGTCCTGAAAAGTAATTTTAACCGTACTTACCAGTAACTTGAATTTCCTTCCATAGGATATCATTGCCTGCTTTTTGCTGGAAAAGTTTCTAAGTGTTGATTTTTGAAACATACAAATATTCCTCTAAAATCAGCCGAAATACGAATTCCGATTTACTCACCTGTTATCAGGAGAGACCTCAGTGCTGTATCTTTCAGCCCAGTACTGGTCCTAAAAGTAATTTTAACCGTACTTACCAGTAACTTGAATTTCCTTCCATAGGCTAACATTGACTGGTTTCACTTGGAAATTCTTCTAAGTGTGGAGTTTTGGAACTTTAAAATATTCATCTAAAATCAGCCGAAATACGAATTCCGATTTATTCACCTGTTATCAGGAGAGACCTCAGTGTTGCATCTTTCAGCCCAGTACTAATCCTGAAAAGTAATTTTAACCGTACTTACCAGTAACTTGAATTTCCTTCCATAGGATATCATTGCCTGCTTTTTGCTGAAAAAGTTTCTAAGTGTTGATTTTTGAAACATACAAATATTCCTCTAAAATCAGCCGAAATCCGAATTCCGACTTACTCACCTGTTATCAGGAGAAAACCCAGTGCTGCACCTTTTAGCCCAGCACTGACCCTGAAAAGTAATTCTAACCGTACTTACCAGTAACTTGAATTTACTTCCATAGGAAAACATTGACTGGTTGCACTTGGAAATTCTTCTAAGTGTGGAGTTTTGGAACTTTAAAATATTCCTCTAAAATCAGCCGAAATACGAATTCCGATTTACTCACCTGTTATCAGGAGATAACCCAGTGCTGCATCTTTTAGCCCAGCACTGACCCTGAAAAGTAATTTTAACCGTACTTACCAGTAACTTATATTTTCTTCCATAGGAATCCATTGTCTGGTTTTCAGCAAAAAGTTTCAAAGTGTTGATTTTTACAAACTACAAATATTCCTTAAAAATCACCTGTATGACTTAAACGCATTCTTTCAACTGTTTACAGGAGATGCACCAGTGCTGGATCCAGGATCCAACACTGAGTAAGAAAAAGTAACAATAACAGTTTTTACCTGCTAAGTGAATTTCCTTCCATAGGATAACATTGGTGACCATATGAGAAAAAGTTTCTGTCAACTTTTAAAATACAATAATATTCCTTAAAAATCAGTACTGTAACCAAAACGCTTTTACTCAACTGTTTACAGGAGATGTCCCAGGACTGAATCTAGGATCCAGTCCTGTGGTTAGAAAAGTAATCCATAAAGTAACTAATTGCATTTAACTAGAAATTCACATTGAGCTGAATGTTGCATTGTGTTTGAAAATGTGTTGCCCATTGCAACAACTGTAACTACTGTACTTAAAAGTCTATTGCCTATGTGCAAAGTATTTAAACTAAAGTAATTCATTCTGAGAAAGTATTTTTTGTAATGTAATGTATAATGTAATTACAATGTAATTTAAAAAATAAAATATGTAAAAAAATTGTTTCTAAAAATGTAGTAAATCAGTATGAAAAAATTAATATAACAATTAATACATTTAAAAATTGTCATTTACAAAACCTTTGAAATTCACTGAAAAAACCATAGGTTTCAGGCACGTTATAGTTAGAAATTAGCATTTAAAAAACCTTTGAAATTCACTGAAAAAACCATAGGTTTCAGACACGTTATAGTTACAAATTAGCATTTAAAAAACCTTTGAAATTCACTGAAAAAACCATAGGTTTTAGGGACAGTTATAGTTACTTGGACATTGCACTCGTACAAAACCCGTGAAATTCCCCCGTTATAGTTAGTTCAGCTAACTATAACTCGCGCCCCGCAATGCACTGCTGATGACGTCACATATTACATCACTCATGACATGGTCAGTGACATCACTGATGACATCACTGATGACATCTCAAATGACATCACTGATGACATCATCCACGTGATAATCTGATGCACCTCCTCACACCCTAATATAACCTTTGATACACCCACTCTAAATTACAGACTGCCATTCGCAAAACCATAGACACTCCAACACCAATAACTACATACCCACTCACTGATTCTTAGGTCTACACACACACATCCACTCACTCACCCGTACAGTCACTCATACTTATGGTCACTCAGTACAGGACTATCATATGCACTCTTACTCCTATATAGACACTCAAACACCGCCACTCATCCATAGAGGTACTCACACACCTAGTCAGTCATGCAAATAATTAAACACACTGCCATTTACTCACCTATACAGTTATACACACACCAGCTCACTTAATCATACAAATACTAGCACATTGTTACGCTCTTATACAATCACTGATACAAGCACACACTCATCCATACAGCCACTCTCACAATAACACACTCTCACTTATAGCCATTTAAATACTCTAACACACATATATACTGCCTTTCACATATGTAGTTACTCACACATACCACTGGGACATACATTCACTCACTAACACACTGTTACACACACTTACCCACCCATACAGTCTATCACAGATGCACTCTTGAAACCATCCACCTAGTGAATCACCCACTCACACATCTATGCACAGTCGCACACACCCCATCCACACAAACACTCAGGCACCCATACAGATACTCAGACAACAAATCAATAACTCTTATAGACACTCATGTAGCTGTTCACAAACCCATGCAGCCACTTACACAGCAACAGACAGATACAGACATTCACCCAGTTTAGTCACTAAACCATGCATTCAGTAAGATACGTTTAATCACTCACTTATAGAATTAGTCACGCACCTACTAAATCATCCATACAGACACTTATACACCCACTCATTCTTCAAAACGCCTTTCCCTATATATATTAAAAATATTTAAACTTTACAGAAACACACAGTCACTGGATGATGTCAACAGTGATGTCATTTGAGATGTCATCAGTGATGTCATCAGTGATGTCACTGACCATGTCATGAGTGATGTAATATGTGACGTCATCAGCAGTGCATTGCGGGGCGCGAGTTATAGTTAGCTGAACTAACTATAACGGGGAATTTCACGGGTTTTGTACGAGTGCAATGTCCAAGTAACTATAACTGTCCCTAAAACCTATGGTTTTTTCAGTGAATATATATATATATATATATATATATATATATATATATATATATATATATATATATATATATATATTCACTGAAAAAAACAGAGGTTTCAGGGACGTTATAGTTAGTTGGACATTTCACTCATACAAAACCTGAGAAATTCGGCCTCAGGACACAAGAGGACCTCATCACCCCACCAACAGTGCGCAAAGAAGCGCGTTTGCAGAGTGGTGTAAAAAGGGGCGTGGCCTCAGACCACCTCTCTGCAACGCAGCTCTGTGGCGCATATTGGAGGTACCTGGTGGGCTAGTTGGCCCCCAGGAATCCTCAGTATTCAAGGGGAATTAATTCCCCATCTTACAACGCGCCAGGGGGCGCGTTTGCAGAGTGGTGGAGAAAGGGGGCGTGGCCTCCGGCGAGATGCCAGCTTTTTTTTTAACAAGGGGGGCTGTGTGGACCCCCTTTTTTTTACTTTTTTGGGGCCCTGGGGACCCCATCCCCCAGGGCCTGACCCCTATTTTTTAAAAAGAATTTTAAAAACGGGAAGGGGGCCGCGTGGCCCCCTCCTGAGGCCAATTTCGGCCCCGGGGACCCCATCCCCCAGGGCATGGCCAGACTTTTTTTTATTTATTTTTTATTTATTTATATGGAGGGGGGTCACGTGGCCCCCCTCCCGGGCCACTTCTGGCCTCGGGGACCCCATCCCCCTTGGCCTGGCCTCTGTGATGGGGACCGTGGGGGGAGCCCCAATGCCCCCACGGTCCCGCCGGCTCCCCGCCTCCTGCGGGAGCCGGCATTGCTTTGAGCAAGGGAGCAGCTGACATGCAGCTCCCCTTGCTCCAAGCACTTCTGCTTTGCTTCATTGAAGCAAGAGCAGGTTTCCTGCTCTCTCTTCAATGAAGCAAGCAGAGTTTGCTATGGCAGGGCGGGAGCCGTGCTCCGCCCTGCCATAGCAAACAGCAATGTCCCGGGGTGGGCACCCCGGGACATTGCAGGAGCTGGCCCTGGGGGGTGGCAGTCCCCAGGGCCATTGAGGGCTCCAGGAGGGGAGCCGCGTGGCCCCCCTCCCTTCATTTTCAAAGCCCCGGGGAGGTGGTTGTCCCCGGGGCTTGGGGGTCCGTAACGGACCCCCCAACTTCAATATTTAGTGCCCCGGGGAGGTGGTGGTCCCCCGGGCGTGTGGGGGGGCTAGAGCCCCCCCCACACATTTATTTATTTAAAAAAACAGAGCCCCGGTGAGGTGGCGGTCCCCAGGGCTTGTGGGGGCCGCGAGGCCCCCCACACTTTTTGCACAATGCCCCGGGGAGGTGGCGGAGCCAGGGGCTGCGGGGGGCCGCGTGCCCCCCGCACCTCATAAATAAAGCCCCGGGGAGGTGGTGGTCCCCGGGGCTGGGGGACCCCCGTGGGCCCCCGCCACATAATTAGGCATGCCCCCGGGACCTGGCCCACCAGGGGGCTTAAATACAACGAAGCGCTGGAGCCCGCGCTTCATTTTTTTTTTTTTTCTTGGCCGGATCCGCAACCCCAGCGCGAATTTGGCCAATTTTTTTTTTTTTAATGCTTTTTTTGGCCCTGGGAGTCCTTGTGGGACCCCCTGAGCAGGCCTAGGGGGTCAGGGTGTTTGTACCCTGCCCCCATTTCATGTTTTTTATCTTTGTTTCACCCTTTTTCTTGTGACTCGGTTACCGAGTCACAAGATGGCTGCCAACAGTTCCTGGTTTGGAGTGTTGGCAGCCAATCAGAGTGAAGCTCGTGCCCGGGAGGGTTCGCAAACCCTCCTCTGTGCTCAAATATCGATATTTTTCTTTTTTACATTTCTTAGGAACTACTGAACGGATTTACACCATTTAAAAAAAAGGATGCACTCTAAACCAAGACCTACCTTTTTGCCAAATTTGGTGTAATTCCGTTCAGCAGGTCGGGCTGTAGCCTGTAATAAAGTTCCTATGGAAAATAACATGGAGAAAACGCGCTTTGGGACCCCCCTTTTTTCTCGGCCCCCGCTTGACGAATTACCCCGAAACTTTCAACACACAAACTGAGCAGTCCAATCCTGTTTATTGGAAAATTTCACGAAGATTCGTCAAACGGCGCCAAAGATATTGGCAAATCAAAAAACGCTTTTCCTATGGAAACTAGGTCTTAACTATAACTACCTACTGGCGATTGGCAGTAGGTAATATATATATATATATATTCACTGAAAACACCAAAGGTTACAGGGACTTTATAGTTAGGTAACAGAATTAAAAACCTTACCAATTCACTGAAGAAAACAAAGGTTACTGAGACATAGAAAGCCTCAGATTTCACTCTTTAGGCTCAGATTTCACTAGTTAGGCTCAGATTTCACTCATTCAAAACCAGTGAAATTCAGCAGTTATAGTTACCTGAGCTAACTATAACCTACGCTCCTGCAATGCACTGCTCATGACCTCACATAATACTTCACTCATGACATGGTCACTGATGACATCCCTGATGACATCTCAAATGACATCATTGATATCACTGATGACGTCATCCAGTGATTGTGAGTGTTTCTTAAAAGTTTATGAGTGTTAATTATATATACTAAGGCACTACAAAAGCTAAATTAGTATACTTTGTGTACTACTAATGAGTGAAAATATTTCTAACATATTTTATGTAAGGGGCTGCGTGACTGTGTGTATCCGTGTGTGACTGGGTGTGTGAGTGACTGAGTGTGTGAGTGGCTTTGTTGAAAGGCTGTATGGGTGAGTGACTGGGCGTGTGAGTAGCTATATTAGTGAGCGAGTGGGTGTCTGAGTGGCAGTATGGAGGAGTGAGTCGTTGTGTCAGTGACTGTTTGGGTGAGTGTGTGAGAAGGTGTATGGGTAAGTGAGTGCCTGTGTGTGTGGGTGTGTGAATGGCTCTGTGGATGAGTAAGTGGGTGTTTGAGTAGTTGTATGAGTAGGTCAGTGGGTGTGTGGGGGTGTGAGTGAGGGTGTGAGTAGTTCTGTGGATAATGTCATCAGTGATGTCGTTTGAGATGTCATCAGTGATGCAATATGTGAGGTCATAAGTCAGAGTCAGAGTAAAACACTTTTCTCTAATGTTATGCCTGCCTCCAGGAAGCATACATTTTTGGTGCAAAACCCTCTACCACATTAAAAACCCCAGGTGGTTGCACGGGAATGCACATTTACCTAAGATACGTCTCCATCACTGAAAGTAGGCAAGTTTCTAGCTCAAAACACGTTTTGCACTGGAAAGACAATGCCCAAATCAACACATTGTGCTAGTTTGTGTCACTTCCCTGATGCAAACCTGGCAAAGAGCGTTGCTAAATATGGCCTATACTCTTTAAGCATTCAGTTTTTACATGTGCATTGAGCAATGCTTGGAGTGCAGATTGCGAGAGACAGGGAGGCAAGCACCTTGTAGTTTCCCATCTTAATGAAAGAAATCCACCATACACAGAACTAGCTAGAGATGTTGTGTGGTAGTCAGAGGCCTACAACTACTAAAAATCGTGGACTGCAGCTGTGGGTGAAAGTCAACAGTAATGTGCTGCACAAAGTGTAAGAAATTGTGAAGCACCATATTTACTAAGAGCCACATTCCAAAAGTTTTGTCAGTAGTGCGCAGGCTAAAAATGCTTTTATGGTTTAAATCTTTTTATTCACATGCATCAGGAGAATATTAGCACAGCATGTAAATGACAGTACTCTCTGCTCACGTCACTAGTGTGAACTAAACAAAGGAGCGTCGCAGCGCTCAGCATGTGGGTGTTTTAAAGAACAAACGAATAAACTAAACTGTAAACCACCCCAAAAATCCTCCCACTACCCTCCCTCCAGTACTCATAAAAAGTGCAAAGTGTGTCGGCGGTTGTGGAGAATATCCAGGTCTCCTACCCATCTCTTGCAGTCGGGTCTGGGATGAGTTTGGCTAGTCGGAGAGTGCACAAGTATTTGGGACAGGTGAGCTCTCTGAATTCTGTAGATAGTAGGGCAATAAATGGACGCCATATTTCCCAGAAAGAAGTCTTAGAGGTTGTGAGGGTGGCAGACAACCGCTCCATTCCCAGGATGTACCATAATCTATGTAACCATCCCTGTTGTGTGAGTATGTTTTGAGTCCCCCAGTGCGTGAGAATGTTCTGGAGCACAGCCCCCAGTGCCAGCCCCATCTGCCGACCTTTGCGAGATTTGAGTGGGTAGGTTAACATGTTCAGCAAGCCCAGGATCGTGTAGGCAGGGAACCGGGGCATCTGGGTATCGAAGTGTAGATCACGCGATCATCCGCTTGTCCTTGTTTGCACCTGATTTAATTTAGACTTTGTTTTTTCACGCCAAGCCAGGTAACTCTTTTTTAGTAGGCCTGGGTTTGTGCGAAAACCTAAGTAAGTTTGCACCGTTCCTGCCCTGTTACTCCAGCCCTTATTAGATATAATAGGGGATATTTACAACAAAATGTCAAGGCGCTGTGTTACGACAAAATTGGTAACGCCGTGCTCTGACATTTTTAAAATGCAGGGATGTGCCATATTTGCAAAAATACAGCGCACCCCTGTGTTTCCCCTAGCGCTGGCACTAAAAAAGCTGCAAAGCGCCAGCACAGGCACCTTTGCGCCATGTTGCAAGGGTGCTTGCGCTGCAGGGGTGATTGTTTATGTGCAGGAAGGGACACCTTCCTGCACATAAACAATCTTTAAAGGCGATTTGCTGTTACTATGGGGCATATTTACAAGGGCTTATCGCCACCAGAAAGTCACTTTTTACGCCGTTCTGGTGGTGATAAGCCCTTCACCTTATTTACAAGGCTGAATTAAGCCATGTAACCGCCTTGTAAATAAGGCCCCTTTTCACGCAGCACTTAGCATAACAGGGCGGCAATGGGTGTTGCGGTAGGCGTTCCGCCGCAACACCCATTGCTTTTGATGTTGCCACCTATTTACAAGGGTGGGGTAAATATGGAGCAGTGCTCAAAAATAAGACCAGGGAAAACCTGGTCTTAACCTGGTGAAACAAGGAGAAATTATTAATTTCTTCTCGTTTTTGCTGTTTCTATATGTGCTGCATTATGCAGCACATATAGAAAGTGCAAATCGCCACTAGTGATTGTTCATGTGCAGGAGGTTTTCCCTTCCTGCACATAAACAATCATTAAATAATGAAGAGTTGCAACTTCTATGTGTACTGCACAAAGCAGTACACATAGAAGTTACAAATCGCCATTGTGGATTGTTTATCTGTAGGAAGGGACACCTTCCTGCACATGAACAATCATTCCCTGCAACGCAGATACCCTTGCACTATAGTGCAAGTGTGCCTGCATTGGTGCTAGGCAGCTAGATTTAGTGCCAGAGCTAAGGGAAATGCAGGGATGCGCCACATTCTTGTGAATACAGTGCATCCGTGAATTTTTAAACTGACGGAGTGTAGCGTTAGCAATTTTGGAGCTCCACCGCGCTCCGCCAGCTTATTGTAAATATGCCCCTATGTGTGCTTCATTCAGCACACATAGAAAGAGCAAAATACGAGGAGAAATTGATAATTTCTCCTCGTGTCACCATCCTAAGACCAGGATTTACCTGGATTTATGTTTTGGCGGTGCCCAAGCCTTGTAAATAGGGGGCAGAGTCAAAAAGCAATGGGTGTTTTGGTGGAATGCCACAGCAAAACCCATTGCCCACCCCTTTGCCGCAGCGGACTGCTACGGAAAGGTGCATATTTACAAGTTGCCTTTAGCCACGTTAAGTGGCTTAACGCCACCTTGTAAATATGAGGTAGGGATCAACGCCACCCAAGCGTCCGAAAAAGTGACGCTCCGGTGGCATTAGAGGCTTGTAAATATGCCCCAAAGGGTGTTGGCACCTTGCAACGCAAAGCCATTTTGGTACTTTACTTGCATTAACTTTCAATGCACCATATAGGTTTAGTGCACAAAAGTTTATCGCCGCTGCAAATCGCACGACGAAGAAATGCCTTACAACCCATTATACCCACCATCATATAAACATACTCAGATTTATTCCTCAGCTCATCACACGTTTTCTTTCTAAAGAACAATAGTTTTCTGGAAAAATCTCCGCATCTCAAAAAGCTCGTTTTTGTTTCCACCATAAATTATTATGGCTTTTAAAACGGGAACAAATACAACTTTTCCCCTTGGAAAATTTATTTCCGTTGTATTCTTTTTGGCGGGGGCGGGTGTGTGTGTGTGTGTGTGGGGGGGGGGGAGGGGAGAAACACAAAAATGCTGCCAGCGCAGACCTATGTCCTACCCAGGGCCGGCTTTAGCGCTGGTGGCGCCTTGTGCGACAATGTCTGTTGGAGCCCCCCCCAATGACCACCTCTGCCATGGATTCCCTCACTAGCACCCTTTAACAGTGCCTCTCAAGTCTCCATAACCACTGTCTCTCAGATTCATTTAGTTTTATAGCACCACTCATACCAGTGTAAGGTGTCAGAGCACTTTATACCACACACACATTGCACAGAGACAATCAAATGTGTGTAAATCAGTGCATAGGAAATGTTACATCAGACAGTACTACAAGGTGTAGTGTAGGAGTGGCATGTCATCGATGCTGGTAGGCAATATAGTTGAAGTTCTTATTCAGGAAAGGCACAAATTCAGAATTTAAAATGCAACATCATTGTTAAGGGTTCTCTTTCATAATAAGAATTGTTTTCCACCCAAATGAACCCTTTTCACAAGATTAGGATAATGAAAGACTGGGAAAAAAACATACAGCTCTAACATATTCCTTGCAGTTTGCATGCAGCTCTTTGATGACAGTTAATAGCTCAATGTTCTATATTAGGATTTTGACTGAGAAACCACAAGTAACAAAAGGAGCTCTTACAGAAGCAGTAACCCACTGCCCTATTTACATTATATGCACTTCGTTATCTGCATGGTATACGTTCTTAGCAGCAGGCATTTTAACCCTCTGCGCTACCTTAGGATGAGTCAAAATTTCCACTAGACAAACCTCCAGTCTCTTTCCAGGAAGACGATTAATCACGTGACTTCGCTTGACATTTTAATTGATGCCTGAAAATTGGTGGAGGCCAGGAACGAGGCAGCAAGTGCTTTTAAAATGATGATACACATTTGCAAAAATTACGCCCCCAACCCAAGTCAACGCCCTGTGCGGTCGCACAGATCGCACCGTCCTAGAGCCGGCCCTGGTCCTACCCTACACTACTAATGGAGCCCCGTGTTTTGTCTTGCACTGGACGCACAGCCCCTGTCCTGCCCTACGCTGCCTACACAGCTGCCCCTACCGCACGCTGTCCGCACAGACCCCTGTCCTACACGGCCTTAACACCCCCGTCCTATACTGTCCACCCAACCTGTTCTGCCCTACATCTCCTGCACAGCTGGTCCCTGTCCTACACTGTCCGCACACCTTGCCCTGTCCTACATTGTTTGCACAACTCCCAGTCCTATGCTGTCCACACAAGCACCTGTCCTGCCCTATTTTGCCTGCATAGCTGCCCCCTATCCTACACTGTCCGCACGGACCCCTGTCCTACACTGCCGGAAAAACCCCTCTTCTACACTGTCCGCACAGCCTGTCCAGTCCTAAACTGTCTGTACAAATCCCTTTCCTATCCTGTCCGAACAGCACCCTGTCCTGTACTACACTGCCTGCACAGCAGTCACCTGTCCTCCACAGCACAGCCTGGTTACTCAATTGCCTTTGGGCCCTCCTGTGTACCTATCTATATTTGGTTTGCTCCCAATTAATTACTCTAATTCTGGCCCGTAAATATTTAATTTGTCCCTTTATCTTCAACAGAATATCTGCCTCTCCCCTGATTTGCACATTTTTCAACCTCCATTGTACTATTGTCCTTTGCCTTTGTGACCATTGATGTAGAGCCAGGGAACTAACCGTTCAGGCTGTGGAGATTAGCACATTACCATGTCCCTTTTAATTCCATTCAGGCAGGTGAAGCAGTTACCAGCCCTGTCAGAATTATGAGATTTGGCACTGCAACTCTTTTATTTCACCCAGCAATTTTGGTTTATGAAATCTCTGAGTGAAATGGTGGAGCAACATGAGAAATTACCAGCAGAATCAGCACTAGAATGACTGATTCTTCAGTAGTTCCTTATTTTTAAGGGGCACTTAGAGTCACACTAGTAACCTTCAGTAACTCTACTCCCTGAAGTTACTGATACCCAGCGCCAGACTAGGAACTCAAAGCATCCCTGCCAATTTTGTCAGACAAGCCCCGGGAGCGGGTTGGGGGGGCAGTAATTGTGAAGCACTGCTGCTTTTTTTACTGAGGGCTGATATTGCAGCACCGCTGCAAAACTGGCCCCTAGTAACAAAACTGACCCCCACCGCTGCAAAACGGGCCCCACCCTTCAAGCCTCCCAGGGAAATGCCCAATGCCCGGTACGGCCAGTCCATCCCTGCTGATACCCCTGATATCTGTAACTCCTGGGGACTTAGTGACCAATTGGATACTGGGCCACAGATACTGAGGGCCACAGTATTTTCAATGTAAATCTTCTTTTAAATCTAGAAACTTGCACCAATAGAGTCAGATTATCGAACTACCTACATAAGAACAATCAAAAAAGAACTTTGGTTTTGCATTCGTTCCTCTGACAAAGTGAAATGCTCTGGATTTTGCGATGTTGATCTTTAAACTGCAGTCCCTCCAGTCTGGTGTTTGTCGACCTATCCAGGGCTTGGATGGGTGCCATGTTTTTTTTAATGAGAATTTATTTTATATGTCAGTATTCCTTATTTTAGTCTTTATGTGCACATACCAATCCTAAAATGATTAATTCCTGAGTATATTTAGCCTTGTTTATACCTGTTTGTCTTCACAGTCCCTTCACATTTTAGAAACTAAGGGGCCCATTAGGATGGCGGGTGGAAGCACCACCGCCGTGCTGGCGGATGCAAAAAGCACCAGTTACCGTCCGCCCGCCACAGCACACACGCCCGCCCAATTAGGATGCGAAAAGACAGCCAAACACCGCCCGTACGCCAGCGACGCCGTCCGCCATCAAAGTGCGCCCGTTCACGGAGCGGCGCGGCCAATGGAGACACACCGCCCGACGAAATCACGTACCGCCCGGCGTACATATTACGATGCCAGAACCAAACAGTTCCTCCGGCTAAGAGACACCGCACGTGAAAGCAAGGCGGAAAACCGAACTCACAGTACGGATAGCAAAGAGGCGGACCCCCGAGCATGAATCCAGCACTGCAGGCCCTCCCCATGCTCTACCTGATGCAGCACCCAGGAGTCAACGCACCGCGGCGACGCAGGTAGGCAGACACACAACAGGGGCACGCAAACAGCGCACACAGTGCAAGGGCGGGACAACTGCATATGGCCCCCACCCCGACACCCCTGCGTGGACACGACACATCCACCACTGCACCCACACATGCGCACAACGCATAGGCCAACGGCAGCGCAATGCATGCGCCGCACACAAACAACACAGGGTCACAACCAAACACCACACACACCAGCACCACCCAGAACGCACATGTCACGTGACAGCCCTGCCACTGTCATGTCCCCAACCGGCAATTCACTGCTGCCAACCTGACGTCACACAACTGACCCGAACATGTCAGTGACGTCACGCCACATTAGGACACACCCCTGTGTGCAAAACACGGCGAAGCACACAGCGGAGGCAACATCACCCAGCAGAATATGGACCCCGTCGGGAAAAGGTACGCCAGAACCACACAGAAACACCGGTGCCACCCTGCACCCAATAACAAGACATGCAATACGTAACATCAAAGATACCGGGGACAGACAACAGGTGGGACCAATTATAACACAAGGCCCAACGTACAGCGGAAAAGCAGCCTGCTGCCCACACACGGGAGAGGAGACAGCACCGAATGACCTTCCATTCCCACTGTGAAACCACATCCCGACTAAACAAGCCGGAGAAAACAGTCATTGCACCAAACAAAGCCCAACACAGGCATGCAGAGGGAAGCGGCCACAGGGCAGATAGCGCATAACACCAAAGAACATTCACAACGGAAAGAAGAAATGATAACACTCCCCATGTGGTTCACATGCAAGTTATCTGGAAGGAGTCAGACACCACTGACCTTGACCATTCAGAGAAGCATGTGGGATGAGGGCCCGTGTCCTCCGCACAAGCCAACATAACACAAGTCCTGCCTCCCTACGACCATTACAGAATTCCCAGCAACATCGGAGGTTGCACTCTGCAGACTGCACAGACAGCCGGAGCACGCCACCACAGCGCCCTGCAGCAAAATGGCACTTGCACCACACCTACCCAACTACGCCGGACAGATCAAGCTGTACAAACATAACCTGATACAGATATTGGGATGTGACAATCTGGCCCTGCTGAACGTAAGTTACCGACTAACTTACCGCATCGCATTGTTCAGCTGCGTCATCCCCGTCTTCTACTGTCGGAGGTGTCCCTTCTACTATCCTGTGGAGTTATGTCTCTCCAACCCGGCATGTCCAAGGGCGGACCTGCTACAACTATTCCACCCCTGGACGCCCACGACAGGGCCTGTTCAGCCTATGGGGGCATGGCGTATGTGGCGACTATCGGACCCACACTGCAATGGGACCACTGTGCCTCCACACGACGGATAATGGATTACAGTTACATCGAATGCCATCCAACATGTCCCATCATGCTCCTACAAGGGACAACTCACGACCAACACCTTGACAGCCACCATCCGCTACATTGGCTGGCAACCATGTCCACCACCAATGCCATGGAAGCCCTGCTGGAAGGTATTGCATTCCTGACAACCTGTCAATTCGTCGGGCCCCGTCGCCAGACCCCCAATTGAGCAATGATGTCCCACACCGTACCCATGCTTGGCTTACGCACGGACTAGGCAGTTACCAGTACAACTACTACACCATGCAACCTGCAACTGACACCACAACAACAACTACACTGCCATGACATCTGATACTATTTGGGAAATGCACCCTGTACCTCATCACATCCAGTAACTCTGCATGAACAGGGGGAGGCAGAGGCATGGGATTTGTGTATGGCAACCACATGGACAGAACTGCACGTACAACCATGCCATGATATGGATCCTGCGCCCATGAACATATGCACCGGTCAGTGGACAGCAATCGTCCTGCTGCAGTATGTGAGAGCTGTCACCACACCTCCCTCTGAACGTCCGTGCCAGGACCTTTGCATGGACACCAAGTGCATCCACCAACAACATGAGCCCAGTGACTGTGACATGGCCAGTACCCACCACATCGCAACAACAAGTGGGACGCCTTTGCATGCACGTAAGCCCATGCCCTGATGTCACCTCCACGCACGTGTGTATGAGTAACCATAGCAGCAAACCTGTAACATGGAACTGAGATGCACTGTGCCCATGATGACAAGCGGACTGGTAGGCTAAATGTATACTGTCTGTGTCAGTCAGCAGCACCACAGTAATTAGCAAATGTACATTAGCACACCAACGGCTAAGCAGTTGGAACTCTGAAGCCCACATCCCACAGTCAACAACTAATCACTGTACCCCTACACCCTATGCTATGTGTAATCATGCTGAGTATATCCTCCACATGCACTTCGCTGCCAGTAGTGTTCACTATACTGCATCACAGAGGACATTAGTCCCAATACATGGCTTGAAGCAACAATGTGTCTCTGCTGATTCATTTCACAAGTACGAATGAGAGAGGATGAGAGTGTGTGAAGTACACGGCAGTCATGAGATGACCATGTAGTCCACTGTCATTGGATGTCAACTTAAATGAGTAGCACAACTGTGGGAGACACACATGTGTCATGTGAAGCGGGAGTTACGCATGGCTCAGGTGGGTTGGTGTGACGGGTAGGTGCGCACATGCAATGTTGAAACACGCTGTGTTGGGAGGACTCAGGACCAGTACATTGGCGCACTCCTGGGAATCTGTAAAGACCACCTGTCTGGTGACGAATGTGAACTCGTGTGTGCACAACAGGCGGGCACACGAACAATGCCGCATCAAGTGTAGACGTCAGCCCACCCTCCGTGGACATGCCGGATACTGCTGCGCGTCCGCCAGGCCCTTGCCAAGGCACTCACATCCCCTGTCGACCTGGTGTATCCCCAACATTGTCCACTTGCACAGGCAATCCAAGGCACGGGATGGCAGTAGAGCATGGTGGGTGAGAGCTCATGGCGCGCTCATCCTTGTCACATCACGCAGGCAACACATCCACAATGTGTAGTATGGCACAAGTCAAATGGAAGTAGTGGGGGACGCACACATCACAAGCAGCAGTGACGTCACGGAAGGTGGCTCGCACCATCCCACCCATTGACAATACACCCACACACGTTACATGCCATTGCAACAGAGAAGCCAGCGCGTGCACAAGCAGCTCCAAGCTCGCCCCAGAGAGGCCAAACAGTGAATGTGTGGGGCCATGAGCTCCAGTTGGACGCGGACTGGCCCGCTAGGGCAGCTACAGCCTCTGTGTGTTGCAGGTGGTGTATCCGGACTGCGGAGCCTGTCATGCATTGTCAATGTTGCCCGGGTCTCGAGTCGGGGCACCACGCATGTGGACGGCGTAACGCCACTAATTATACCGTGAGACAGACCACATGTACAACTGGACCCACACATACACTCCTTGGCCTCTCTGGGGCGAGCTTGGAGCTGCTTGTGCATGCGCTAGCTTCTCATGTGCAAATGCATATTGGTGTGAGCGAGGGGAGGCCATGAGGACAGTGTAAAAGATAACTGTTTGACTTTCAGTTAGTTTAAGGAATGCCCCTGATGTGGTCAGAAAAAGACATGTCTCGTGTGTATTGCAACTAGTAGATAAGCCGATGACCTACCCATGTCTTGCATGTAGCCCCGCACCTAGCCCCGCACACTCGACACAGCGAAATGAGTACCAGCACCACATACTATCCCATTCGAAGCACTGACTGGGGGTGATAACCATTGGACAGTCTTGTGTAGTCCACCCACGCGTACATGTGGGCCCTCCATGAACCATGTCACCTGCGGCAAAGTGATGTCATGGGCAATGACGGAAGTGAGCAGAGCTGTCTGCCCCACGCACAGACGGTGCATCAGCTCAACAGACCCAGCACTGAGTGCAGCAGGGGTCACATGTGCAGGGGCAGTTGTGCCTGGTGTGAATGCACATGCACATAGACAGCACATCGAGCAATGTGTAGCCTGCCCACATCTACTGTCCATTGTCAGGCTGACCTAGAAGAAGATCACAAGGCAACACATCTGTGTGGGTGTACCCACTGTGACCAACACTGCGCAACCATCAGCGTACTCGCCCTGTGCATGGCCCACCCCGCAACGAAGGTCACATTCAGTGCCACTATCTCTCACACACATCCCTATCACGAGTCATGGTGTGTCCAATAGACAGTGCAGAGTAAGCGCTCATCCGGGGGTCCTGAACAGGAGACACATGTAACCCACTAAGCACTCTATGTCGGCACCTACTGGCATTGTGCAGTCAATGTGCAGGCCAGGCCTGCTGGGACTGAGAAGGGCAGCATGGCCCCAGCCTGACTTCCACACGACCAACAAGTGCACTGAGACCTGCATTGCCAATTGTCTGTGTCACTGGATGTCTGACATGAAGTTGCCATGTACCACCACTCGGGTGGGACAGACAGGTCAAAGCGCCCGAGAGCTCACATACCCATGCCACCTGCAGCCAGCATGGTGTGCAGTGCATGTCTGTACTCCACAGGCTCTGACTCATAGTGCTGAGGAGCAACGACATGTGTGTCCCCCACATGCACACCCACACCCACTGCAGTTGTCTCTCACACACAACTTTCGCAAGGAATAGCCATGTGCAGTGTGCGTGGAGCACGGAATCCAGGTTCTCCAGCTCCTCGCTGGTGAGTGGACCTGGACATGTCCTCAGCGTCATCCACGTGTAGGTGTAGTGGTGGCAGCAGCAGCTGTCGTCGAGGGGTGCCAGGCTGCAGTGCCAGGTAGCTGTGGTCATGCCTGTCCCACTCACACACACATATAACCCCCTGGGGCCGTTTCAGTGGGTACAAGCTGCTGCGATTTGTGTACCATGTCTGGCAGCTGCAATTGCAGACGTTGGCCTGCTCCCAGCTGGCCATGGACGCCTACCTCCACAGTGGAACATGCAGGGTGCAACCGCGAGGGTCATTGGAGTTGCCCGTAAGGGCCTGGCCCATGCCGGGTACAGTCCGCTGATGCCATGTGCACCACACAGTATAATGTGCGCAATGCATCTGCAGGTGTGGCCATGATTTGCGTGTGGGTGCAGGTCCACAATGGACAAGGCCACAACATGCTGTGTGCATTGGCAGGGACGGCCAGTGCTCAGCCTCCACATGTATGTAGGAACATCATCATGTACACATTGGCATGGGAGCATGGGATATGCATATGCACACACATGCCATCTTTCACTATGTACATCTGCCACTTGGCACGTGCAATGTTACGTGTCACTTGTGATGTGTAGTTGCAGGCACACAGCCGTGTCGGCATGGGGCTGTCAATGTGTACACCTGTCAATGTTTCAGGAGGTGTGATCCGTACAGTGCTGTACTTAGGGTGCAGTAGGGACATCAATGACTGTCTCATATCCCCTCGTGCCACCGGTCCCACTTGTTTTGGCCGCTCAGCCTGTGTCCATAGCGTTGTTGGTGTGTGCCCTACACACCCATCCTCGGAAGCAGTGTGATGCACAGCAGCTAGTCATGTTGCCGTGGTGTTGCAGCTTACCGATTATGCAGTCTGTTGCCTTCAGCATGCCGTACAAGTTGTTAATGCCTGACTCCCCATGTGCATGCTCAGAGCAATGGTGTGTGTCACTGCCCATTGCTATTAGTAGGGGACCTGTGTAAGTGTATTGTGGCTGTGCTGTCCCTACTTGTCAGCCGTTCTGTCATTCAATTGCCTGCTCAGTCATTTATGTTTTGTGTATGTGAATATGCCATGTGGCGTGTTGCTTTGACATGTGTACACTTCCATCTTTCCTATGCGGAGACCAAACATTCATCGCCCCTACCAATTGCTGTCAGACATGGTGGATGTTGAGGTCATCCGCAAATATCGACTGGACCGACCCACCCTGCATCGTCTATGTGTATTGTTGGAACCCCACCTCCGTCCTAGCAGGGTGTATCCAACAGCATTCACCCCCACGGCTAAGGTGATGGCTGCACTGCATTTCTTCGCCACTGGGTCATTCCAGCACACAGTGGGCAGTGGAGGTGGAATGTCCCAACCCATGTTCAGCATGGTGCTCAGGGATGTACTGTCAGCCATGATGATGTACAGGAACAGATACATCCGCTTCCCCAGGGCTCGTGAATTGGCGGCAGTGAAGGGTGCATTCTATGCTCTTGGACGAATCCCCCACGTCGTTGGTGCAATAGACTGCACCCATGTTGGCCTTGTTGCACCACAGGCCACCGAGCACCTCTACCGCAACCGGAAGCACACGCACTCCCTGAATGTGCAAGTGGTGTGCCTTGCGGACATGGTGATCACACACGTGTGTGCGAAATTCCCAGGATCGGCCCATGACGCGCACATCATGCGCAACAGCATCCTACCACGTCTGATGACCAATCTGCAACCGGACCGTGGCTGGATTGTTGGTGAGTATGTGGAGTAGTGTAGCGTGCTGGCTGTGCGATGCTGTCTTGTGTCCAGTTGGAATTGCAACGGTTCTCTGTGTCCCTCACACCCAGGTGACTCTGCTTACCCGAATGGAGCCTGGCTGCTCAGCCCATTACGACGTCCTGGGAGCCCAGCAGATGTACGCTACAATGAGGCACATGGGAGGACCAGACGTGTGGTTGAGCGGACCTTTGGCCTCCTCAAGTCCAGGTTCAGATGCCTGGACCGCACCGGGGGCGCACTGGCATACTCCCCACAGAAGGTGTGCCAGATAATTGTGGCTTGCTGCATGCTGCACAATCTGGCGATCCGCAAGCAGATCCCCCTAATTGTGGATGACGGAGATCAACCAGGGCCCCAGCCTGCAGACCTGGACAGCTCCAGTGAAGAGGACAGTGGAGAGGATGAAGCTGTGAATGTGCGTCAGCAGCTCATCGCCCGCTACTTCACTTGACGGTGAGTGACCATGTACGACGGCTGATGTAGCTGTAGTTGTGCAGGTGTATGTGTGCTCTGTTACGGGGGCCTTTTGTTCACTGAGTGCTGTGTGTCAATGGTCCATGTCCAGGTTGGTATGCCACTGACAGTGGCTGTAGCATTGTGCCCTGTTGCTCTGTGAGATGTGTGTGCATTGCTTAAACTTGATGACAAGTACTGTGTGATGAGTGTGTGACACACTCATTGAATGTACTCTTGTTCTGTTTCACACCCCTAGGTCCCTGCAGCCTCTCCTGTCCCATCGACATGCCACACAGCAGATGCATTTCTGCTCATGGTGGCGATTGCACATCGTGGAATAAACCCAGGACACATTAAGCCGATTGTGAACAAGGTGTATTTATTAACAGCGGTGACATGTGATTGTGTGCAAGGTGATGACAAATGTGGTGCATGCTGTGACAATGACTTGACGGTCATGGCTGCGTGATGGTCAAGGTGTACCCATGGAGTTCTATGTCCACAGTCCAACAGACACATGCCATTCACATGGCAGTGTGGGGTAGGATCGTATTCCATGTCAATGCAGTAGGTGGTCAAGGTGGCTGGCTGACTCACTGGCGTTTGGTGCGGGCGAAGTCCTCTCTGGACACCTGTTTCCTCTTCGGACGGCCCCTTCCACGTTTGGTAGGGGGGTGTTGATGTTCCGCTGGTGGTGGCTGAGGAGTGCTCACTCGCTGTGGACGCAGGGGAACGCGAGGCTGCACGAGCCTGCGCCACAGCAGGTGGTGGCGGAGGTGGTGTTGCTGGCCTTGCTTGTGCCCTCCCCCCACCACCAGCTGGCCCATGAGTGCCGCGATTTGGGCCATATGGGCGTCCATGGACCTCAACACCGCAAGGACCTCCCGCGTGTCGCTTGCCGACCTGGCCCATTCGCCTTGGGCCTCTTCATAGGCCCCAAGGACTCTGTCGATTGGCGGCAGGGCTTGGCTCCCAGGCACAGTTGGCGTTGGCCTGACCCTGCTCCTCCTACCAGTACTGCTGCCACCGACCTGCCCACTGGCCACATTGCTCACCACGGTCCTCGCTCTGGCTCCCAGGTTGGAGCCCGACGGCCGTGCCGGCCCTTGCACAGGTGCTGTGGCGAGGGATGACGTGGTGGTGGTTGTTGCGGTGGTGGTGGTGGCCGCAACGGCCGTGGCAGCAGGGGTCTGTGACTGGTCAGCAGCCCTGGGTGATGGGTTGGTAGGCAGGAGGGGCCCTGGGGAGCGGTTGTGCCCTGCCACTCCAGATGGGCCTGCTGGGTGGTCCGTGTCCGGAGAGGTGTCCAGCTCCTCTACATCCGTGAGTCCGGGTCGGGGGCTTGCAGACTGGCTGTGCTGGCTGCTGTCACCCTCTCCAGCATCCAGCAGTTCGGCACCTGTGGGGAGGATGAAATGGGTCATTGTGTTGCACCTAGCAAAGTATGTATTGGTTGTCTGACATTCACAGTTCGTGCACTGTCGTGCACGGGTTTCCCAGTGGCGTGTGTGGATGTACGATGTGTGTATGCGTGGGCTAGGCAATGGGTCTGTGTGATGTGGACATGTGGCATGGGACGGATTAGCAATGCAGATGGGTGTGTGTTGCTATGCTCCTACATTTTGTGGCTCATGTGTATGCGTGCTCCAGGGCCATCGGCGGTGTTGGGTTGAACGATGGTTTAGGGGGAGGGATGGTACGCTTAGGTACACTGATGCCAGAAGGGGGTACAGCCCCCTACATGCTCTTGGGTTGAGATATGGTTTTGGGGTACATGCTGTGGGTGATGGGTGCAGAACGTGACATGTGTTCTGGCAACGTGACAGTGCATGGACATAGGTGTGTGTCTGTCTCACATGGCCGGAATATCTGCTGACTGTTATCATTCATGGACATCACATTGGTAGCAATGTTGTGAGTTCGTGCTTGTTGTGTGCCACACGTCGTATTGAAGATGGGCCAATTCCTTTGTGTGCGCGCTGCCCTGGTACATGTGCATCAGTGCTGTGCTCTTGGGGTGTTGACTATGTTATGTGTGTCGTTATTCGCAGTGTGACGTGCGCTTCGGTCACTGCAGGCACTTGTTTTGTCATGGGCAGGTATCTTTGCATGTCTACTGGATGTGGGCCAGCTGTTCGGATGTCATACCTATCATGACATTGTGGCTGTGAGATGAGATGGATGATATGTTGAATGTGCATTGTGTGCCTGTGTGTTTCATGGGTCCGGTTGTCTTTGTGTGCAATATTGTGGTTCCAAGCTGGTACTTCTGGTACGGTCTGTCTTACGTGGGCGTTGTTGTACGATGTGTGGGTGACAGGCAGTGAGGACTACATGGACAGGACTTCGATGGTGTTGCTGATGTGTGTGATGGGTGGCACAGTACCTGCCGTGTGGGTCTGTGCTCCAGTGGGACTTGTACATGCAGACGTGGCTCCTTAGGTGTTGCTGTATCTGTGATAGGTCATGTGGGGTTTGACTCTGTCGAACATGTCCGTGTGCACATTGGTCTCATGATTGTGACTGGGAGCAGTGCTGCGTGTTCCTCTGCTACGTGTCATGTCCCATGTGTCAGTCGTAGTACAGTCCTCATGCCTACAGACGCCCCGCCCTGTACAGTTTCCCACCTACAGGTTGTTTCTGAGTGCGCAATGCAATGGATGCCACATGGTACTGGGAGGGAGGGGTGCTCCACCTTGCTGGTCTGTGGTAGTGGGGGCCTGGTGGGTGTTTGACTTCAGCTGTCCCCCCTCCGACTCACTGTCTTTGTGTTCCGGCTACTTACCTGTTCATTGTCGGTCAGTGCAGCTATGGCGGACACATGGATGTGGGTGTGGGGAGTGCTCATTCTGGCGCATCTGGAGTACAAGGGGACCTGGTGGTAGTTGCGGTGCTGGCTGACTGTACACATGCCCCCATGGTTTTGTTGGTTGGTAGCTTTGGGCTGAGTGTGTATCAGTGTCTGTTGCATGTGTGGGTGATGTCTTGTGTATTGTGTGCTGGACATGGGGGTGTTTGTCCCTGGGAGCTATGGCATAGTGGTGGTGCATGTGAGTACATAGCGGTGTGCTGGTATACGTTTGTTTGTACTTACCAGCCTCCACTCCCCCTGGTAATCCGGTGAGGATCTCCGGATGTATGATCACTCGCACCTTCTCCTCCCACGCCTTGAAGGTCTTGAAAAGCGCGGGATTCCCTCCGCCAGTCCTGGCAGCCAGCTCTAGGTTTTTGCTCTCCTTCTTCTTGACCACGCTTTTGAGGTCGTTCCACCTTTTGTTTATTTCTCCTCTGTTGCGTGGAACGTTCCCGACTGCATTGACCTGGTCTACGATCCTGCTCCACAACCGGTTTCTGGTGGATAGTGGTGTTTGTTGGACCTGGTTCCCATAGATTTGTGGGTGCACCTTGACGATCTCGTCGACCATGACCGTCAGCTCGGTGGAAGTGAACTTGGGCATTCTGTGTGATGCCATGGTGTGTGTTTTGGTGTTTGTGGTGCTGGTGCGGTGTGTGGTGTGTGATGTGCAGGGGGTTTGTGGGTCAGGTGTTTGGTGGTGGTGGTGATGGGTGTGATAGGTGCGTGTCTGTGGTGTGCTGCTGTCCTTTCTGTCTCGCTGTGTTGTGTGCTTTCGTCCTCAGTTTGTAATGTTGCAGGGGGTTGTGGTCTGTGGAGGGGCTGGTTTTGTACTTACCTATGTGGGTGTGTCATGGTGGTCTGTTGTTTTCAGGTGTGTTGTGGCTGGTGTTCTGGGATTTGTAGTTGATTTGTATGTCCAGGGGGGGTGTTTCAGGGATGTGTACTGTGTTTGGGTTTTGTGCGTGGGTTGCTGTGTGGACTTGTTAGCCATGTTGTGTGTGTTTGTTTTCGTCAGCGGATGGTTTCTGTGCATGGAGGTGGCCGCCAGGGCTTCCGCCGTGTCCATTTTCGTCACTGTTGTTTGCGCTGGCGGGCGGTGTATTTGTGGATTTTCCGCGCTCATGTCGGTGCGATCCTAATTTCACGGGCGGTGTCTCGGTCGTCAGGGCGGGCGGTTTTGGCTTGTCGTGCGTCTTTCCGTCCGTGGCGGGCGGATGGACTTGGACTCGGACATGGGCGGGCGGTATTTTCTGTTTATTTTCCGCCTCCGGCGGTTTTCGGTTCGCGCCATCGTAATTGCTCGGTCGGTATTCAGGGGGTGTAGGCGGGCGGATTTTAGCCACTGTGGTTGATGGCGTATTTTTATCCGCCCGACATCGTAATGGACACCTAAGGACGGTAGGCTTATGTACGAGGACACTACTCGTTACTACAGTAATCCTTCTGTTTGATCTGCAGTCCAGTACTCTTTACACAAGAATCCGTTGTGCATGGACTTCAATGTTTCGCATTAGGCTCTCAATAATGCTTCATCCTTTGAACCCATAAAAAATATAATATATTTTGTATGTTCACCCTAAGAATATTTTTATCTATTAAGCACATGCATTTTTTAAAGTGCGGTTTCTAAACTGCACTTTTGCTTTAATTAATGATGTTTAAAAACAAAAATGCTTTTTTCTGATTCAAAAGGACTGAAGGACTTTTCCACCCCTTTCAAGATGGCTTACATTCACTGACAGTGAATTAACGGCTATCAGGTCCTCTCTGAGTTTCAAAGGTTTTTGTTTTTTTCACAAAAAACTGTGATTTTGCCAGAAAATAGTGATCTTAAGGTGGAGGAAAAAAAACTAAATTGAAAACCCTCACCAGCCAATTACATTTCTAAAAAATAAAAAAAAGTTGCAATTTTAAACATTGAAATATTGATGTTTTTACCTTATTTGAGCTATAGGTTTTTGTCTTTTTCACAGAAACCCCTAGTCAGATTTTCACAGAATTAAAAAGAATTACATTTACTTTTGGGACCCTCCATAACATTTGCTCTTCCTGGAGTTAAGTGAAATTTCTGGAAAGTTTTCTAGAGCAGTGGTTCTTAAACTTTTGACTTCTGTGGGCCCCCACTCATTCATTACTGAAATCCGGGGACCCCAGATGCAATTATTATTGGAATACAGTGACTCCCACTAAGTCATTATTGGAATCCAGGGACTCAGGCATAAGACATTTCTATGATCTGAACTGGAAAAAATACACACAAATATGGAAGCAAGCATTCATTAAATAAATATATAAATTACAAAATAATTTATTTCATCCGTAGACAAATATAAAAATCAAAGTTTTAATCCTAATGCGAAGGTTGGAGATTTTCCAAATTCATTTGATGCTACCGATCATCCATACTATATTCTGTTTGAAGCACTTGCACTGCTCCCATGACTGAAACTGAGGACATCAACTTAATTTTTAGCCTCCAATTTCAAATTCCTACAGAATTTCAGAACGTTTTATAAATGTCAATGTTACTTCTTTTTATATACATTTTATTAATCTGTTAATATTATTTAATTTTCTAAGCAGCCGTGGACTCCTTGAGTAGGCGTTCTAGACCCCCCAGGGATCCCTGGATTCCAGGTTAAGAACCACTGTTGTAGACTCTTGCCAAATGGTGGCAAAGTGCCCAAGGTATTAAATAGCAACTTAATTATAACCACAGAGTTGCTACTGCAGACTCTCTGATATATCTACAATAGGTTTACTGGGGGAAAAAGGTTAGTTAAGACTGACAGAAGATAAATGATGTCTACAGCACTGTACATAGTAAGCCAGAAAATGCAATGGCTATGGTAACAATAAAGCTTCCACTTTCAACCTACATTTGTCTGCAGTACAGACGAATTTGCTGGCCTATTAACACTTGGTTAGCAAATAAAATGAGGCCTTCCAAAAACATCACTCTAATATTCACTTTTATATTAATGAAAAAGGAAACGAGGCGTACTCTCCTTCAGTGAAAACAAATACATCATAATCAAGCCAGAGGCTAAGGGAGATGTTAATCTGCAAAAATAAAGGCAGAAATCCTTAAGAAGCTACCAATTCCAGGGCACTACAGGAAATCATATTATGGCCATTTGCCCTTAGCACAGCAACAAATAACCAAGGTCACTGCAAAGGCCTGATCAAAAGGAGGCTAAGCCAAAAAGAACTTGAGCACCTGAAATGGCCAACAATCAATTGAAACATCAAAACAAATAGATCTTTGTGACCACTCAAATGTTTGCCCTGTACAGTACTCACACAACAATCATTTAAGAGTGGTTAGTCATCTCCCAAAATCAACCTCCTGATTGCTCTTGTGAGAAGAACTAAGAGTAAGGAATGTAATTAAGTTACAAAGTTAGGCAAAATTCATCCTTAGGTTGAGATGTTTTCAGATCGAAAACACCCCAGATAGTGAGATTTATTTAGATCCCCCAAATTACACTTATTCTTTGTCATTGTATCTCAAATTAAGGCTATGGACTTTGGTGTTAAATGCTCTTACTTCTAATTATAAACGGGGAAATTCTGTCACTTGCATCTGTAAGATGAGGGGTTCTGAAGAGGAGATCAATTTATTTTTATATGTAATTTTTGTTTTGATTTCTTCCCCCTTTATATACCAGACATACATGAAATCATATTGTGATGGTCTAAAATTGAGCAGAGATTATTATTTGTATCACAGAGTATTTCTGTGTTATAACGTACATAAGAAACAATTGTAAGTGAAGGTCACAGCTGATGGTGTTGGCTCACTAACTTTTAAGAAAGAGATGGACTGAATTGGAATATTGCCAATTGAGATAGGATGCAACACAGCAAATATGATGGTTATGGCTTGATTTAAATTATTGGATTCAGTTTGCATATTGAGAGATACAAATGACTACAAGTGGGTTTAAGCTCTATGAATATTGAGTGCACTAAGGATTTAAGGACTTTGAATAGTTAATAAAATTATACATATATTTTATTTTTTATGTGCAATTTTAAAATAAGCCTCATCTTTATGACAGTATGCATTGTATGGAATGTATTTTAATGTGACTTTTTATGTAATAATCTGAAATAAAATCATTCTGATGATGATGATCATTGAACATTGTGGGCCCGATTCACAAAAGTAATCTGAGACAAAATCCTAACTTTACGACTTTCGGTATTCACAAAAAGCATTTAGGAGTAATAATGTTAGGATTCCTAACTTTACTACTCCTAAACTGAGAAAAATCCTAACTTTACGACTTTCTGTATTCACAAAAGGCATTTAGGAGTCATTGGACTCCCCCGGGTATCTAGTTTTCAGAAATGTTTGGGTTTGGTAGTTTCCCAAGATGGCCGCCGAGCCCGGGGCCAAAACCCCAGGTGCCCCCCCCAAAACCAGGTAGTTTTGTTATAGGTAATTTTGAAGTCTCCACAGTATGATTTGGGCCATTTCCTGTTGCAGCCACTATGCCTATCCACACAAGTGAGGTACCATTTTTATCGGGAGACCGTGGGGAATGCTGGGTGGGAGGAAATTTGTGGATCCACGCAGATTCCAGAACTTTCCCACACAGAAATTTGAGAAAAAAGTGATTTTTTTCAGCTAAATTTGAGGTTTGCAGGGGATTCTGGGTAGGAGAATGTTGGGGGACCCACGCAAGCCATCCCTCGCTGGACTCCCCCGGGTGTCTAGTTTTCAGAAATGAGTGGGTTTGGTAGGTTTCCCAGATGGCCGCCGAGCCCGGGGCCAAAACTCATGACTCCCTTGCAAAACCAGGTTGGTTTGTGATAGGTAATTTTGAGGTCGCCTCACTAGGTTTTGGGCCCTTGCCTGTCGCAGGTCCTTGACCCACCCACGCGAGTGAGGTACCATTGTTATCGGGAGATCTGGGGGAACGCTGGGTGGGAGGAAATTTGTGGATCCACGCAGATTCCAGAACTTTCCCACACAGAAATTTGAGAAAAAAGTGATTTTTTTCAGCTAAATTTGAGGTTTGCAGGGGATTCTGGTAGGAGAATGTTGGGGGACCCACACAAGCCATACCTCGCTGGACTCCCCCGGGTGTCTAGTTTTCAGAAATGTGTGGGTTTGGTAGGTTTCCCTAGATGGCCGCCGAGCCCCGGGCCAAAAACTCATGGGACCCCCATTTGCAAAACCAGGTTGGTTTGTGATAGGTCATTTTGATGTCACCTCAATAGGTTTTGGGCCCTTGCCTGTCGCGGGTACTTGACCCACCCACGCAAGTAAGGTACCATTTTTCTCGAAACACTTTGGGGAACGTGGGGTGGGTGGAATTTTGTGGATCCACGCAGATTCCAGAACTTTCTACCACAGAAATGTGAGGAAAATGTGATTTTTTTGACAATTCTTTAGGTTTGCAAGGGATTCTGGGTAACAGAACCTGGTGAGAGCCAGTCAAGTCACCCCATCCTGGATTCCGTTGAGTGTCTAGTTTTCAAAAATGTATAGGTTTGCTAGCTTTCCCTAGGTGCCGGCAGGGCTAGGGTTAAAAAACTACAGCTAGGCACTTTGCAAAAAAACGGTCATTTTTCACTGTGAAAATGTGCTGTGTCCACGTTGCGTTTTGGACCGTTTCCTGTCATGGGCACTAGGCCTACCCACACAAGTGAGGTACCATTTTTCTTGGAAGACTTTGGGGAACGCGGGGTGGGTGGAATTTTGTGGATCCACGCAGATTCCAGAACTTTCCACCACGGAAATGTGAGGATAATGTGTTTTCTTTGACAATTTTTTAGGTTTGCAGGGGATTCTGGGTAACAGAACCTGGTGAGAGCCAGTCCAGTCACCCCATCCTTGATTTCCCTGGATGTTTAGTTCTCAAAAATGTATAGGTTTGCTAGGTTTCCCTAGGTGCCGGCAGAGCTACGGTTCAAAAACTACAGCTAGGCACTTTGCAAAAAAAGGGTCATTTTTCACTGTGAAAATGTGGTGTGTCCACATTGCGTTTTGCGCCGTTTCCTGTCGCGGGCACTAGGCCTACCCACACAAGTGAGGCACCATTTTTCTCGGAAGACTTTGGGGAACGCGGGGTGGGTGGAATTTTGTGGATCCACGAAGATTCCAGAACTTTCCACCGCAGAAATGTGAGGAAAATTTGGTTTTTTTGATACTTTTTTAGGTTTGCAAGGGATTCTGGGTAACATAACCTGGTGACAGCCAGTCAAGTCACCCCATCCTGGATTCCCCTGGGTGTCTAGTTTTAAAAAATGTATAGGTTTGCTAGGTTTCCCTAGGTGCCGGCAGAGCTAGGGTTCAAAAACTACAGCTAGGCACTTTGCAAAAAAAGGGTCATTTTTCACTGTGAAAATGTGGTGTGTCCACATTGCGTTTTGGGCCGTTTCCTGTCACAGGCACTAGGCCTACCCACACAAGTGAGGTACCATTTTTCTCGGAAGACTTTGGGGAACGTGGGGTGAGTGGAATTTTGTGGATCCACGCAGATTCCAGAACTTTCCACCACAGAAATGTGAGGAAAATGTGTTTTTTTGACAATTGTTTAGGTTTGCAAGGGATTCTGGGTAACAGAACCTGGTGAGAGCCAGTCAAGTCACCCCATCCTGGATTCCCCTGGGTGTCTAGTTTTCAAAAATGTATAGGTTTGCTACGTTTCCCTAGGTGATGGCAGAGCTAGGGTTCAAAAACTACAGCTAGGCACTTTGCAAAAAAAGGGTCATTTTTCACTGTGAAAATGTGGTGTGTCCACGTTGCGTTTTGCGACGTTTCCTGTCGCGGGCACTAGGCCTACCCACACAAGTGAGGCACCATTTTTCTCGGAAGACTTTGGGGAACACGGGGTGGGTGGAATTTTGTAGATCCACGCAGATTCCAGAACTTTCCACCACGGAAATGTGAGGATAATGTGTTTTTTTTGACAATGTTTTAGGTTTGCAAGGGATTCTGGGTAACATAACCTGGTGACAGCCAGTCAAGTCACCCCATCCTGGATTCCCCTGGGTGTCTAGTTTTCAAAAATGTATAGGTTTGCTAGGTTTTCCTAGGTGCCGGCAGAGCTAGGGTTCAAAAACTACAGCTAGGCACTTTGCAAAAAAAGGGTCATTTTTCACTGTGAAAATGTGGTGGGTCCACATTGCGTTTTGCGCCGTTTCCTGTCGCGGGCACTAGGCCTACCCACACAAGTGAGGCACCATTTTTCTCGGAAGACTTTGGGGAACGCGGGGTGGGTGGAATTTTGTGGATCCACGAAGATTCCAGAACTTTCCACCGCAGAAATGTGAGTAAAATTTGGTTTTTTTGACACTTTTTTAGGTTTGCAAGGGATTCTGGGTAACATAACCTGGTGACAGCCAGTCAAGTCACCCCATCCTGGATTCCCCTGGGTGTCTAGTTTTAAAAAATGTATAGGTTTGCTAGGTTTCCCTAGGTGCCGGCAGAGCTAGGGTTAAAAAACTACAGCTAGGCACTTTGCAAAAAAAGGGTCATTTTTCACTGTGAAAATGTGGTGTGTCCACATTCTGTTTTGGGCCGTTTCCTGTCACAGGCACTAGGCCTACCCACACAAGTGAGGTACCATTTTTCTCGGAAGACTTTGGGGAACGTGGGGTGAGTGGAATTTTGTGGATCCACGCAGATTCCAGAACTTTCCACCACAGAAATGTGAGGAAAATGTGTTTTTTTGACAATTTTTTAGGTTTGCAGGGGATTCTGGGTAACAGAACCTGGTGAGAGCCAGTCAAGTCACCCCATCCTTGATTTCCCTGGATGTCTAGTTATCAAAAATGTATAGGTTTGCTAGGTTTCCCTAGGTGCCGGCAGAGCTAGGGTTCAAAAACTACAGCTAGGCACTTTGCAAAAAAAGGGTCATTTTTCACTGTGAAAATGTGGTGTGTCCACATTGCGTTTTGGGCAGTTTCCTGTCACAGGCACTAGGCCTACCCACACAAGTGAGGTACCATTTTTCTCGGAAGACTTTGGGGAACGTGGGGTGAGTGGAATTTTGTGGATCCACGCAGATTCCAGAACTTTCCACCACAGAAATGTGAGGAAAATGTGTTTTTTTGACAATTGTTTAGGTTTGCAAGGGATTCTGGGTAACAGAACCTGGTGAGAGCCAGTCAAGTCACCCCATCCTGGATTCCCCTGGGTGTCTAGTTTTAAAAATGTATAGGTTTGCTAGGTTTCCCTAGGTTCCGGCAGAGCTAGGGTTCAAAACTACAGCTAGGCACTTTGCAAAAAAAGGGTCATTTTTCACTGTGAAAATGTGGTGTGTCCACGTTGCGTTTGCGACGTTTCCTGTCGCGGGCATTAGGCCTACCCACACAAGTGAGGCACCATTTTTCCCGGAAGACTTTGGGGAACACGGGGTGGGTGGAATTTTGTGGATCCACGCAGATTCCAGAACTTTCCACCACGGAAATGTGAGGATAATGTGTTTTTTTTGACAATGTTTTAGGTTTGCAAGGGATTCTGGGTAACATAACCTGGTGACAGCCAGTCAAGTCACCCCATCCTGGATTCCCCTGGGTGTCTAGTTTTAAAAAATGTATAGGTTTGCTAGGTTTCCCTAGGTGCCGGCAGAGCTAGGGTTCAAAAACTACAGCTAGGCACTTTGCAAAAAAGGGTCATTTTTCACTGTGAAAATGTGGTGTGTCCACATTGCGTTTTGGGCCGCTTTCCTGTCACAGGCACTAGGCCTACCCACACAAGTGAGGTACCATTTTTCTCGGAAGACTTTGGGGAACGTGGGGTGAGTGGAATTTTGTGGATCCACGCAGATTCCAGAACTTTCCACCACAGAAATGTGAGGAAAATGTGTTTTTTTGACAATTGTTTAGGTTTGCAAGGGATTCTGGGTAACAGAACCTGGTGAGAGCCAGTCAAGTCACCCCATCCTGGATTCCCCTGGGTGTCTAGTTTTAAAAAATGTATAGGTTTGCTAGGTTTCCCTAGGTTCCGGCAGAGCTAGGGTTCAAAAACTACAGCTAGGCACTTTGCAAAAAAAGGGTCATTTTTCACTGTGAAAATGTGGTGTGTCCACGTTGCGTTTTGCGACGTTTCCTGTCGC
Organism: Calotriton arnoldi; assembly: GCA_963921515.1. NCBI lineage: Eukaryota > Metazoa > Chordata > Amphibia > Caudata > Salamandridae > Calotriton > Calotriton arnoldi. The sequence goes on along the minus strand of CAWUFW010012491.1, from coordinate 311,260 downwards.
GGGCATTAGGCCTACCCACACAAGTGAGGCACCATTTTTCCCGGAAGACTTTGGGGAACACGGGGTGGGTGGAATTTTGTGGATCCACGCAGATTCCAGAACTTTCCACCACGGAAATGTGAGGACAATGTGTTTTTTTTGACAATGTTTTAGGTTTGCAAGGGATTCTGGGTAACATAACCTGGTGACAGCCAGTCAAGTCACCCCATCCTGGATTCCCCTGGGGGTCTAGTTTTCAAAAATGTATAGGTTTGCTAGGTTTTCCTAGGTGCCGGCAGAGCTAGGGTTCAAAAACTACAGCTAGGCACTTTGCAAAAAAACGGTCATTTTTCACTGTGAAAATGTGCTGTGTCCACGTTGCGTTTTGGACCGTTTCCTGTCATGGGCACTAGGCCTACCCACACAAGTGAGGTACCATTTTTCTTGGAAGACTTTGGGGAACGCGGGGTGGGTGGAATTTTGTGGATCCACGCAGATTCCAGAACTTTCCACCACGGAAATGTGAGGATAATGTGTTTTCTTTGACAATTGTTTAGGTTTGCAGGGGATTCTGGGTAACAGAACCTGGTGAGAGCCAGTCAAGTCACCCCCTCCTTGATTTCCCTGGGTGTCTAGTTCTCAAAAATGTATAGGTTTGCTAGGTTTCCCTAGGTGCCGGCAGAGCTACGGTTCAAAAACTACAGCTAGGCACTTTGCAAAAAAAGGGTCATTTTTCACTGTGAAAATGTGGTGTGTCCACATTGCGTTTTGCGCCGTTTCCTGTCGCGGGCACTAGGCCTACCCACACAAGTGAGGCACCATTTTTCTCGGAAGACTTTGGGGAACGCGGGGTGGGTGGAATTTTGTGGATCCACGAAGATTCCAGAACTTTCCACCGCAGAAATGTGAGGAAAATTTGGTTTTTTTGACACTTTTTCAGGTTTGCAAGGGATTCTGGGTAACATAACCTGGTGACAGCCAGTCAAGTCACCCCATCCTGGATTCCCCTGGGTGTCTAGTTTTAAAAAATGTATAGGTTTGCTAGGTTTCCCTAGGTGCCGGCAGAGCTAGGGTTAAAAAACTACAGCTAGGCACTTTGCAAAAAAGGGTCATTTTTTCACTGTGAAAATGTGGTGTGTCCACATTCTGTTTTGGGCCGTTTCCTGTCACAGGCACTAGGCCTACCCACACAAGTGAGGTACCATTTTTCTCGGAAGACTTTGGGGAACGTGGCGTGAGTGGAATTTTGTGGATCCACGCAGATTCCAGAACTTTCCACCACAGAAATGTGAGGATAATGTGTTTCTTTGACAATTGTTTAGGTTTGCAAGGGATTCTGGGTAACATAACCTGGTGACAGCCAGTCAAGTCACCCCATCCTAGATTCCCCTGGGTGTCTAGTTTTCAAAAATGTATAGGTTTGCTAGGTTTCCCTAGGTGCTGGCAGAGCTAGGGTTCAAAAACTACAGCTAGGCACTTTGCAAAAAAAGGGTCATTTTTCACTGTGAAAATGTGGTGTGTCCACATTGCGTTTTGGGCCGTTTCCTGTCACAGGCACTAGGCCTACCCACACAAGTGAGGTACCATTTTTCTCGGAAGACTTTGGGGAACGTGGGGTGAGTGGAATTTTGTGGATCCACGCAGATTCCAGAACTTTCCACCACAGAAATGTGAAGAAAATGTGTTTTTTTGACAATTGTTTAGGTTTGCAAGGGATTCTGGGTAACATAACCTGGTGACAGCCAGTCAAGTCACCCCATCCTAGATTCCCTGGGTGTCTAGTTTTCAAAAATGTATAGGTTTGCTAGGTTTCCCTAGGTGCCGGCAGAGCTAGGGGTTCAAAAACTACAGCTAGGCACTTTGCAAAAAAGGGTCATTTTTCACTGTGAAAATGTGGTGTGTCCACATTGCGTTTTGGGCCGTTTCCTGTCGCAGGCACTAGGCCTACCCACACAAGTGAGGTACCATTTTTCTTGGAAGACTTTGGGGAACGCTGGGGTGAGTGGAATTTTGTGGATCCACGCAGATTCCAGAACTTTCCACCACAGAAATGTGAGGAAAATGTGTTTTTTGACAGTTGTTTAGGTTTGCAAGGGATTCTGGGTAACAGAACCTGGTGAGAGCCAGTCAAGTCACCCCATCCTGGATTCCCCTGGGTGTCTAGTTGTCAAAAATGTATAGGTTTGCTAGGTTTCCTAGGTGCCGGCAGAGCTAGGGTTCAAAAACTACAGCTAGGCACTTTGCAAAAAAGGGTCATTTTTCACTGTGAAAATGTGGTGTGTCCACGTTGCGTTTTGCGACGTTTCCTGTCGCGGGCACTAGGCCTACCCACACAAGTGAGGCACCATTTTTCTCGGAAGACTTTGGGGAACGCGGGGTGGGTGGAATTTTGTGGATCCACGAAGATTCCAGAACTTTCCACCACAGAAATGTGAGGAAAATGTGTTTTTTTTGACAATGTTTTAGGTTTGCAAGGGATTCTGGGTAACATAACCTGGTGACAGCCAGTCAAGTCACCCCATCCTGGATTCCCCTGGGTGCCTAGTTTTCAAAAATGTATAGGTTTGCTAGGTTTTCCTAGGTGCCGGCAGAGCTAGGGTTCAAAAACTACAGCTAGGCACTTTGCAAAAAAAGGGTCATTTTTCACTGTGAAAATGTGGTGTGTCCACATTGCGTTTTGGGCCGTTTCCTGTCGCAGGCACTAGGCTTACCCACACAAGTGAGGTACCATTTTTCTCGGAAGACTTTGGGGAACGTGGGGTGAGTGGAATTTTGTGGATCCACGCAGATTCCAGAACTTTCCACCACAGAAATGTGAGGAAAATGTGTTTTTTTGACAATTGTTTAGGTTTGCAAGGGATTCTGGGTAACAGAACCTGGTGAGAGCCAGTCAAGTCACCCCATCCTGGATTCCGCTGGGTGTCTAGTTTTCAAAAATGTATAGGTTTGCAAGGTTTCCCTAGGTGCCGGCAGAGCTAGGGTTCAAAAACTACAGCTAGGCACTTTGCAAAAAAAGGGTCATTTTTCACTGTGAAAATGTGGTGTGTCCACGTTGTTTTGGGCCGTTTCCTGTCGCGGGCACTAGGCCTACCCACACAAGTAAGGTACCATTTTTCTCGGAAGACTTTGGGGAACGTGGGGTGGGTGGAATTTTGTGGATCCACGCATATTCCAGAACTTTCCAACACAGAAATGTGAGGAAAATGTGTTTTTTTGACAATTGTTTAGGTTTGCAAGGGATTCTGGGTAACAGAACCTGGTGAGAGCCAGTCAAGTCACCTCATACTGGACTCCCCTGGGTGTCTAGTTTTCAAAAATGTATAGGTTTGCTAGGTTTCCCTAGGTGCCGGCAGAGCTAGGGTTAAAAAACTACAGCTACGCACTTTGCAAAAAAAGGGTCATTTTTCACTGTGAAAATGTGGTGTGTCCACGTTGCGTTTTGGGCCGTTTCCTGTCGCGGGCACTAGGCCTACCCACACAAGTGAGGTACAATTTTTCTCGGAAGACTTTGGGGAACGCGGGGTGGGTGGAAGTTTGTGGATCCACGCAGATTCCAGAACTTTCCACCACAGAAATGTGAGGAAAATGTGTTTATTTTGACAATTTCTTAGGTTTGCAAGGGATTCTGGGTAACAGAACCTGGTGAGAGCCAGTCAAGTCACCCCATCCTAGATTCCCCTGGGTGTCTAGTTTTCAAAAATGTATAGGTTTGCTAGGTTTCCTTAGGTGCCGGCAGAGCTAGGGTTAAAAAACTACAGCTACGCACTATGCAAAAAAAGGGTCATTTTTCACTGTGAAAATGTGGTGTGTCCACGTTGTGTTGTGGGCCCTTTCCTGTCACGGGCACTAGGCCTACCCACACAAGTGAGGTGTCATTTTTCTCGGAAGGCTTTGGGGAACGCGGGGTGAGTGGAATTTTGTGGGTCCACGCAGATTCCAGACCTTTCCACCACAGAAATGTGAGGAAAATGTGTTTTTTTTTACAATTGTTTAGGTTAGCAAGGGATACTGGGTAACAGAACCTAGTGAGAGCCAGTCAAGTCACCCCATCCTGGATTCCCTGGGTGTCTAGTTTTTAAAAATGTATAGGTTTGCTAGGTTTCCCTAGGTGCCGGCAGAGCTAGGGTTCAAAAACTACAGCTAGGCACTTTGCAAAAAAAGGGTCATTTTTCATTGTGAAAATGTGGTGTGTCCACGTTGCGTTTTGAGCCGTTTCCTGTCGTGGGCACTAGGCCTACCCACACAAGTGAGGTACCATTTTTATCGGGAGACTTAGGGTAACACAGAATTGTAGAGCAACTGTTATTACCTATTGACTTTCGATGCATTTCTGCCTTCCAAATGAAAGACAATGTGTAAAAAAGAAGTCATTTTGAAAAATGACCTATAATTCTCATGCGAGTATGGGTACTCCCAATTTCGGAAATGTGCAAATATCTACTGTTTCTAAACTCTATATTTTGTTCCCATTTTAGAAATACATAGGTGTCTTTCATACCGATTTTTCCATGTATACATTTTCCCAGAATAATTGCTATATACCCGGTACATAATAAAAAAACATTGCAAGATGCTGCTCAGTTATTGGCTCTGGGTTCGTCTGGTTCTTGGTGAACCTACAAGTCCTATATATCCTCACAAACAGAAATGTCCAGCGGATGTAACGGTATATTGCTTTCAAACAGCTGTCATAATTTGAAGAAGTTACAGGTGAAAACGTTGACACAAATGGCTGTTTTTTTCAACTAATATTCAATTTTTCCCATATTTAACTATTAGTTTCTATAAATAAACCTTGAAGGATCTACACAAATGACCCCTTGCTGAATTCAGAATTATGTCTACTTTTCTAAAATGTATAGCTTTCCAGGATCCATTATTGCTTTTATACCCATTTCTACCATTAACTGGAAGGAGGTTGAAAGCACAAAAAATAGCAAAAATAGGCTATGTCCCAGAAAAATGCCAAAACTGTGAAAAAAAATGAAGGTTTTCTGACAAAAGTCTGCTTGTCCCTGAAACCTGGGAAGATGGTGATTTCAGCACCACAACCCCTTTGTTGATACCATTTGCAGGGAAAAAACCAGACGCTTTCAACTGTAGCCCTTTTTTCCCATTTTTCAAAAAAAAACTAAAACGTAGCTCTATTTTGGCTAATTTCTGGGTCCCCTCCAGGGGAATCCACAAACCCTGGGTACCTTTGAATCCCCATGATGTTGGAAGAAAAGGACGTAAATTTGGCGTGGATACCTTATGTGGTCAAAAAGTTACAGGGGCCTAAGCGCGAACTACCCCAAATAGCCCAAAAAAGGCTTAGCACAGGGGGGGAAAAGGCCTAGCAGCGAAGGGGTTAATACTGGTAGGGCAATCAATATAGTGTGCCAAGCCTAACTTATAAAAGCTATCCCTGACAAAGCGAAGCCAAGGGATAGTAAGAGCACCCTCGAGGTTAAGACAATCTATTATAATCTCTCTAGAAAACGCCAGCTCTTCCGATAGCCAGATTTTAGCCCATAGGAGTAAAGGGGCAGTATTTATACAATCTTCTAGAAATTCAAGCCCCAGCTCATAGTGGCAAAGGCTAGTGGGGGCATTGATCAGAATTACCAGTAGCCTTTTTATAAATTTATTTTCCATGATTTGCAGCTGATGACTATTGTGATACCCCCATACGCCTGCTCCATATGTTGCCACAGGTACGCATTTAGCTTTATAGAGTGTAACTAGCTCGGTCACCGGTTTGTGTCCGAATTTGCTTGCAAAACGAAAAAGACCCTCAACCACCTTACCTACGTTTTGCCTCCTTGTAGTAACAAGCGGATCCCAGTTCAACTTGTTATTAAAAATATTTCCAAGATAGTTGAAATTATTCATTTTATCAATCCTCTTGGTACCCACAGCATAGTTTCTAGTTTTAGTCCTTTTAGGCCCACAGACCATGGCATAGGATTTAGTGAAATTAACCTTTAAATCAAGTGACAACATAAAATCAGAAAATGCATTGAGATTTTTGGAGGCCATTGGCTGTTAGGGCCATTAAAACAGCATCATCCGCATATGAGAGAAGCGGTACCCGAGAACCCCCAATGCGAGGACAGTCGAGATCTTTATGTGACAAGAAGGCATCAAGTCCATTAGTGTATATTACAAAAAGAAATGGTGCTAGGATGCATCCCTGCCGTACGCCCTCTGTCGATGCGATAGGCCTTGTTTTTTCGCCATTAGCGCCATATCTGATAGTTACGGATGTAGAGGCATGAAGCCTGCGGGGAAGAGAAATTAAAGATTCCTCAATTCCCATTATTCCCATCAGTGCCCACAGCTTGTCCCGATTTACAGTATCAAAAGCACTGGACAAGTCCATGAAGGCCAGATGAATAGAACCCTTTCTGGCCCTCATGTACTTGCCCATAATCAGGGACAAGTTGAGGCACTGTTCAATAGTGCCCATCCCCCTCCTAAACCCATACTGTGATCTTGCAATTACCCCTGTGTCTGTTGCCCAAGATTCAAGTCGAGCAAGGACAACCCTTCCCAACATCTTCGCTGTGGCATCGATGAGGGAGATTGGTCTGTAACAGGAAGGGTCACGTCTGTTACCTTTTTTAAACACAGGGACCACTATAGCCTCCTTCCAGGATGCCGGGATAGGGCCAGTCACCACTGCTTTGAACACATTAGTTAAAAATGGGGCCCACAACTTAGAATTAGTTTTAAAAAGATCTAATTGGACTCCATCTGGGCCAGGGGCTTTCATACTGATTCCTTTAGTTAGGGCTTCCTCAACCTCAGCTACTGAGATTGACGTGCTTAGGAGGAGAGCAGAGGTTAGATCTTGGGGCAAATCCTCACCTGGGGCCTCATATTGGCGGCCTTTGGGATTAAAGATGGCCGCGTAGTGGGCTTCCCAGACCTCCCCCAAAATCAGGGAGTCCATCCTACCCATCTCCTCGTTGAATAATGGGCGATTTATACCTTCCCAAAATCTTTTCGAATCCTTAAAGGAGCTAGCTCTTTCCAGATCATCCCAGGCTGAGCGCCTCAATTCTTCTTTCCTCTGCTTCACTATACTTTTGTATGCTTTCCGAGCAAGCTTAATTTGAGCCCATTCCTAAGGATATGCGTTCAATGCCAGCTTAAGGGTTTTATGCGCTCTTGTCCATTCTTCATTGAACCATTGTATATCCGGGGGGTCCTTCACCTTAATTGATTTAGTCAGATTTTTAGCTACATCTGAACAAATCAGTTGAAATTCCTGAATGATCTCTGCTGGGGGCAGTTCAAAGGCTAAGCACTTCACAATAGAGTCAAAATTAGTTTTAACAATTTTTGCCTCAAACTCAACGGGGTTTATTTTATTCCATTTGAGTCTTACCCCTTTATTGTGATTGAAGGAAACTTTATAGCCAACAGCATGCCCCGGCTGAGCTAGTACACTAAGGGATGCTGTGAGGGGATTATGATCACTTGCATTATTTGGATCCACCTCAAAGTCGCCAATAAGTGGTAGGAACATTAGTGATATGAGCATAAAATCAATAGAGTTTCTCCCTACCCCCACCAATAAAGGTGGGGCACTGTATTGATGAGTTGCAGGCTAAATCATTAATAAAGCGTAGATCATTCTCCATGATAATAGAGTTTAGAGCCTCTCCCTGGGGAGTATAATTAAAATGCGCCAGGGGCTGCCCCTCAATGTTTAAGATCCCACAAGCATGGCCAGAGCTGTAGGGACAGGTTGAGTAATTGAAATCTCCTACCCAAAGAGTACATAGGGGTTGCCATTTCTCTGAAATGTTGTTAATTTCTATCTGCAATGCCACAATAACCTGGGAGGTGTTGTGATTAAAAATATTGTAATACCAGTTCACTACTAGTAATTTAACTTGTAGCAATTTAGAAATCACGACTAATTGAAACCATGGTGTAGAACCAACAACAGTAACTTCTATAGCCTCGTATTTTACTGAAATTAGCATTGATAACCCTCCTTTGGCCCTGCCTGAGGACGAGGGGGTTGCATTAACTGTATAAGAAGAATAGCCATTCAGAACAATGTCCTTCGTGTACCATGTCTCCTGAAGGCAAATAATATCAAATCCTTGGATATACGTTGACCAGGCCTCATCATTCAATTTAGAGCAGATGCCTGCTATGTTCCATGATATAAATTTAAGTAAAGACTTTTGATGGCCATGCTTTTCCAAGCCCATAACCTCATTATTAATGGCTTGATTAACTATAATAGTGGGAGGGCCTAAGACCTCCCTCGTCTTAATATCACTTATAATTATATTGTGAAGTGGGGAACAATTTTCGCAAATATCCTGGTCCATCTCGTTAGTAATTATTTTAGAGGCATGAATTTCAGTATAATCAACAGAATCCTTATTGAAGAGTGCGTCAGTGTATGCGCCCGTCCCTTGAGTACTAAGAGGCAATCCTACTCTCACTGAAACAGCTGGTGGGCTAAAACACTCAGTTAGTCAATCAATCTCTGACAGCCCAGAAAGGACATCAAAGCGATTATGGTGACTGAAAGAAGGGGGCTGTGTGAACAGATTAGACCAGAGCCCACCCTTGAGGTTTGTGCTCTCACCAAATGATCAGATTGCTGAGGGTAGAAAAATCCCAACGGGTACACCCACCTCTATAGGATCTCCGTATGAGCTTTGAAAATGTGTTAGAGCAAAATGGACACACCATGCGTTGTTAAAATTAAGCACAACGCAGTCCCCACCCCCATATTTAGTAGTGTAACCCAACCAACTCACTCGCCTGGCCATGATAATATTAACCGACCAGTTTATCATCGATTAAATTTTCTTAGAACACCAGTGGGCTGATTTATTAATAAGGCTTTGACAAGTTTCTTCCTGACCATCTGCCAGACAGACGACCCCCTTCAAAATCAGAGTATATGGTGTGCATTCAGGTGGCAAATTTAACACGCTTTTAGTGCCCCTCCCACCCCTATGATCTTGACCTGACCCCTTTATGGTTGCGTGACCTTGTGGCAGACCAGCCCTTTTATTTGTGGGTACCCTAGATTGATTAGTGTCCCCCTGCCCCACTCTCATAATGTTCCTAACGGTGTTCCTAGCCAAAGAGGAATCTTGGGTTGCTGATACCACAGTATTAATACAACATTATTAGGCAATGGATCTATGGGAGGAACCTGGTCGATTGCAGAAGATGTTATACTTGTAAAAACCAATTGACTTGGCGGGCACTAGAGGTGATGGTAATTACATCAGAGTTTCTAGGGCAAATGATATTATCAGTCTTATTTATGGTTTCCGGGACATTGCCTAAGCCTACTAGGACTCGGGCGAGCTGTTGTTCAATACTAGTGAGTCTAGCAAAAATGGGTGTCAAAGCCTCTTGTACAATTCTACCAAATATGTCTATGTTGTTACCAACATTATTATCCGAGTCACTTAATACTTTAGCTCTCCCTCCTCCCGACCCGGTCCTTGAGGTATTGCCCGGTAAGTGAGTTTTCTTTGTTATTTTGCCCCTTGGTGAATGGCCCCTTGGTTTACAATCAGTTCCTGCATCTGTACGATTTCTTTTCCCTCCTTTTGCAGCTTGAGTTACAGAGGGTTTCTCCACAGGACCGGTGGACGGGTCAGTTCCTTCGTTGGGGGCATGTATAACACACTGACTTGAAATAATTACAGTAGGTGATAGAGGAGGTTGCGGTCTCTGCTCAACAGCATGTTCAGTGGTGGCGATTTGACAGTCAGTTAGGCCAGATGGGGTTGGGCAGGGGGCTAAGGACAGTCTGCATTCAGCTATCTCAATCTCCTTCGAGATCACCCCTACCACTTTTTGTAAATAGCCATCCAATGTTGTGTCTATTGTTTTTGATGTAGGGGTAGGCTTACGTTTCCCCATTATAAAAATTACTAATAAAAAATAACGAAGAAAAATAAATATAAAATTGTAAAATAGTTTACCTTAACGCAACCTTCCCTCAATTGTGTTCTATGTGGGTAAAAGATCCAAGGGCTAAATGCAGAGAAAAGTGCTGGAGAACCAAGATGGTGGGCCCAGCCCAGCCTCCTCTGGGCTCTGACGGGCGCAGACGGGCCCGCCCTTGGCCCGGGCTTTGCATGGGTGCGGCGCGGGCACTCCCGCGCGCGTCCCGTGCTGCGGGAGCTCGCGAGGAATTTTAAAGTGCCTCCGGGCGCAAGAGATTGACGTCGGCGGCAGCAGCCGCTTGGGAGGCTGGGACTGGTGGTCCTGGTCCCCCTCTTCCCCTCTGGTGTCAACAGGCGGCAGGCAGCAGCAACAAGATGGGCATCCCGCGCTGCGGTAGTCCGCGAGGAATTTTAAAGCGCCTCTGGGTGCAAGACATTGACGTCGGCGGCAGCGGTCGCTTGGGAGGCTGGGACTGGTGGTCCTGGTCCCCCTCTCCCCCTCTGGTGTCAACAGGCGGCAGAAAGACGGGCATCCCGCACTGCAGGAGCCCATGTCATTCATTTCGACAAAGTTCACCTCATTGGTTATATGCTCTGTGCATTCTGCTTATGCAGTGGCGTAGTGTGGGGGGGGGGTCCACATGGGTAGTTGCCCCGGGCGCAAAATTCTTAGGGGCGCAAAATTTTAAAAGAAAGTATTGCGCACCCATTACCCATGGACCATTAGCACTTCTTGAGCTAACAGTCCACGGGTTAAGGGGCGCAATACTTTCTTTGAAAATATTTGCCCCGGGCACTGGCAACCCACGCTACGCCGCTGTTCTTATGAATTTTTTCGAAACCCAGAAATTATAAATACACTAACAATAAGAATCCCAGCGCAGACAATAAAGGCTCATTTTGTTACATTATTAATGGCATTCATGATATCTAATTTGGGGTTTTGCCAGAAAAAGGAGGATCTTTTACCTCGTGGGATTGGCTGAAAGGGTCTTGTCAGAGAGAGCAGCTGTGGCTAGAGATCCATTAGGCTATTCTTTAAAACATCATCTTAGCTATGATTTTTAAAGGACATATTATTTTACAAACTTCACATGTTGTACCCCTTCTCATCATCATTGTGAGGGAGAAATCCATGGAGAGCCTTTAAAAAATGACTCCCCTACAAAATGTGTAGCCAAACCTTCATCCTCACCCCCTAAAACCGGTTATAGTACATTAGCACTAAAGGAGAACGTCTACAGAGGTTCTATAATGTGTTCTTTAGGACCTGAATGTCTAGACCTCTAGATCTAATCTGCAGTGACTGAGATGTATCTGTTTCCTACAGAAATAATCAGAGCCACTGCAATTACACAGCAATGGAGAACAAGATTATGCGGCATGTTGACTAGATTTTGTCACAAGAAAAGGCAATTTATGCGGAATAATGAGTCACCTTTCATGGAATTCTTATTTCCCCCTGCCCCCCAGGTTTGTCATTTTAATCTTCACCTCTATAGTACCAGTATAACCCCTCAATACATCAATAAACAACTGAAAGGTGACCAGTTAACTTTTGCAAATGGTCTGTCACTGCACTGCACCATTTGTGGGGCTTTTTAAAAAAAAAGCTTTTGATCATTCTGAGTTAGGAACTTTATGTGTTGAAATCCCAAAATTATGCAGCAGAGGCAGATGGATTATGTGGCAAATGCTCTAAACTTATAATTATGCGAAAAATGCAACAGCCAAGGAAGAGTATAATTCTAGTGGCCCTGGAAGTAGTATAGTTAATGTGTTTTCCAAAACCATAGTGGACAGTAAGACATAAATGCAAAATCATCATTCTAAGTTCATTGTGCAGAACTTTATTGAAAGCTATCCCTTTTAAACAGGGATCGCTTTATTTTGCAGTCTCTAGAACAAAGTCAGGAGTGAAAGACAAACTTTTTGGGTGGGAATAGCTTCTAGAAGTCTAGCCTTGCTCTCAAAATTGTGCTTCCGTGTATCTGTCCATGAATTAATGTGCTGCTTCGTATATAGCACAAAATATAACGAGTAAGTAATGGATCACAGAGCATAAAAAAAGGGCTGGACAAACCCAAGGAAGGGGGACGATTCAAGAATTGATACAATAGTAAGGAAGGGAAGGATGAGGAGCTATGTTATTTGGTCTGAATTCAGAACACCTGGTGGTCCCTTACTGATGTGTTTTTGAGGTTATCTTTGATGAGATGGGTTCTCTGCTCCTTTCTGGGCTGCAGGTGTGGAGGTGCAAGCCTGACGTGAATGAGGATGCAATTCTACATCCTCAGTGTGTTGAGGAAGCAGCCTTACCTTCTTGCACATATTGAACAAAAGCATTGAGATGTGCTGGCTTCTAAGTTGCATTAGGAGCCTGACCCTTCCTCTTCCCCCACTTGTGTCCTCCCCTGCTTACTCCAAACATGCCAATGGACCCAATTCAGGCAAAAATGGCTTTATTTTGTCTACCTCCTGCCTGAACTTGCCTCTACTTTAATAGAACTCAATGAAGAAAATACATTGCCCTGATTTTCTTTTCAAAACCTCCCACTTTCCTGTTCTAAAATGTTATTCCCTCCCACCCTTTTTACTATCCCCTGTTTGTTGCTCCTCCTTCCCCTCGCCCACCCTTTTATCCACACACATTCATATTGGTACCAGGAGCAGGGTATTTTTTTCCTTTTTTAAGTGGATGGATATGAAATGTTTACTAACGAAGACTGCCTTACCGTCCTGATTTCTATTACTTATAACTGAAAGGCGGTCTGCATTGAAGGGTACTGTCTTCCCTTTGCTTCTATGGGAAATTAGGCAGGGCAGCAAGGGACATTTTATTATCATCCTTTGTTTCTTTCTATTCTTGGAAACAACAGACGAACAATAATGAAGGCCCCCTTGCAATTCATCAGTCCTGCCAAATGGCATGCATGTCGGGTCAGTCTAACACTTTTTAGTAATTTACTTGCATCCCCACAATGATCCGACATCGTCACGCGGTGTGGGACAGCCGGACTGGCCGTAGCGGGCATCGGGCATTTCCCCGGTGGGCCGGAGGGGTGGGGCCAGTGTGTGTCTCACCCCCCCCCCCGGCTCCCGGGGCCGGTCGAGCAGCAACCTGCCAGGGCTGGTTGCTGCTCCCAGTATTCAGTATTACTACATTAGACATGTGTCAATAAATCTTAGCTTATAGATGATGGAAAAAGTAGCTGTAATTGCAATTGCATTTCTATAGCGCTCATTACCCTTGACAAGGCGTTGAAGTGCTTTACAGCGAGGGGCACATTACTCCGGAACTGAAGGTTAGCGCTTAATCCTGTGGTTTAATGATAGTTAGTGTGCTTAGTCATGTGCTCTAAAAAGAAAATAATTGCATGCATTTGCTCCACTTACTTTGTGATAGATTACATTAAAGCCAACTAGGCGTGATCGTTAGTGGGGGCTATGTGGTTTCAGGTGAAGGGTTCATGATATAGATAGGCTGGGGAGGTTAGGTAATGTTAGGTTGCAGGTATAGGGTTTTAAAGAGGAGAACTTATGAAATGAGGTGTCAGTCTTTTGCAGAATTACAATAAGATTGATTAAGGCAGGCAGGCATGAGGCTGAGAGGAGGCTAAACAGATACTCAGAAATAGAAAGTATGCAGAGGTTGGAAGGTGAGAAGAGGATCACTCTGAAGAAAGAAATAAGAGGAATCGTGCATAAATATGTCAAGGTCAATTTGTTCATGCAAGGTTTTAAGAATATGGTGGGAGAATGCTTTCTGAGATAGCAAGAAATCTGAGGATGTAAGCTGTAGAAAGAAAAAATATACATAATCCTCGCTATCCGGGGCAAACAGCTTAAAATATGTGAGTCCGAGTGTAGACATTGCTTAAACATTAGGAGCACTAGCCTGCTGTGTACCAGCCCTAGAACAGCCCTTTTAAACATAGTCTGAAGTGTGCCAGCCTTGGTAGAGGGTCTGTACACTGCACAAGAGGAGTTGGCCTAGAAAACAGAAAAGGTCTCATTTAATGATCTTCCCTCACTAATCTGTATTAAGGTTATTTTTTTAGTGTTTTCACACTCACTGAAAGTGAATTATTTGCCATTGGTTGAGAGTGTCTTGTCAATGTGCAGTCAGATATTACACTTGTTTTGTTACCTACTCCCATTCTAGGGGCATATGCACAGGGAAGTGGTGGAGTGAGGCGTTAGCCGTCATGGCTTAACTCTTCACTCCGCCACTTCAGAAACGCACGACTGCACCATATTTACAAGGATATGGTGCAGCCTTGCGTTTCCCCCTGCGCTGGAGCTACACTTAGCAGTGTAGCGCCAACGCAGGCACCCTTGCACCATAGTGCAAGAGTGTCTGCGTGCAGGGGAGGATTGTTTATGTGCAGGAAGGTCCCCCAAATAAACAATCCTGAAATGCCATTTTCTCACTTCTATGTGTGCTGCTTATTGCAGCACACATGGAAGTTACAAAATGTCATTTTTTTAAAGGACTGTTTATGTGCAGGAGGGCGGCGAAGAGGAAACGCCAAGCAAGTACACTGGCAAGAACAAACCCAGAATACTGTAGAGACACGGAGCATGACGAGGGGGAAAAACATTAGTAATCAATCTCTCCCACAGAAACCTAACAGAGATAGAACATGACGTTCTCCAGAAAGGATTGGGATATGTTCCCACACCCACGATTGATAAATTCAGAGACCAATGTGAGATCCATAGTCTCTTTCGTAAAGTCAGACTGAATGCCTTCTTTACGGATAGACCTCCCCCAACAACATCAACACGGGTTTGCATAACCCTTCTACTTTTACCCCCAACAGTGGGATGGTGCCTAATGAGGTCCTTACTTTTGAACAAGCGGTGCTTAAAGATCTTAAGGAGATCACACCCATTGCCACCTTCAAAAACCTCTCAAATGCAGAATGGGCAGCTGTAAAATCACTGGCTGATGACACCTCTATTACTATCAAACAGGCCGACAAAGGGGGAGCGACCGTCATAATGTCGACTGATGATTATGACACCGAATGTTTCCGTCAACTTAACAATGTTAGATACTACACCCCTCTTAGTGAGAATCCTACCAAGAGGCTATCTACTATAATTTCTGCCATGGCCTTCACAGCAGAATCAGAGGGATGGATCACTAAAAAAGAATCGGATTTTCTGGTGACAAAAGACCCGATTACACCGTACTTTTATATTCTACCTAAAGTACACAAGGGCATTGATCCGGTCCCAGGAAGGCCGATTGTTTCTGGGATAGGTTCAGTATTAGAACCATTATCCAAGTTCTGCGATTACTTCCTGCAGCCACTAGTGAAACAAACACCAGCCTTCCTTTTAGACACCACATCAGTGCTACGACTCATAGATGACTTTCCACACACAGGTGACATTGACTTATTAGTCACTTTAGACGTGGAGGCACTATACACCAACATTCCCCAACGTGCTACCTTAGAGGTTATTGAGGATGCACTAAGCTCCTCCAATTGGACATCACCTACACCGATACCTTTTATAATGGAATGTGCTACCCTGGCTCTTACTGAGAACTTTTTTGAGTTCAACAAGAAGCTCTTCCATCAGACACAGGGAACATCTATGGGGAGTACCTTCGCTTCCTAGTGTAGCCTGCCTCTACGTGTCAGCCTTTGAGTCTAGATCCATCTTTCACTCATCTAACCCATATACAGACAACTTGATAATGTGGAAGAGGTATATTGACGACATTCTGATTTTTTGGAAAGGGGACAGAGGTAGGTGTGGGGACTTCTGCCTGTGGATCAATACTTTGAATCCATATCTTAAGTTCACTCATACTATCTCTGAGTCCACGATACCCTTCCTGGACCTCAACATCAATCTGGCAGCAGGTTGTTTGAATACGACACTGTATAGGAAACCCACAGATTGCAATAGCCTCCTACTCTTCAGTAGTTATCATCCGAGGGCTCTCAAAATTAACTTACCATTCGGGCAATTTCTCCGGATCAGGAGGAATTGTTCATCTATTGAGAATTACAAAGTAGAAGCAGGCAGATTAGCATCTGATTTACGAAAAAGAGAATACCCACAGCAGACAGTCTGCATGGCCATGAAAAGAGCAAGAAACAATAATAGAGAGGCACTACTGGAAAAGAAAGTCAGAAATCCTTCAGAGGCCATCACTTGTGTGACTTCCTACACACCAGCTTCAAGCCAAATCAGAAACATCATACTCAAACATTGGGATATTCTAAACACTGGTGACCTGGCACTGCCAGCCCCTAGATTTGCATTTAAACGCACAAGTAATCTGAAAGATCTATTGATACATACCAGACCCAAGTTTAAAACAGGTCTTACCCAAAGATGTTTATGGGATTTACCGCCAGTGGTTGGACATTACCCGTGCGGAACCTGTGCAGTGTGCCCTCAAACTAGACTCACCAAGATGATAACTTTTCCTAACAACTTTACTTGGAAGATGAAAAGACACACTAACTGTAACACCACTAATTGCATTTATTTACTATCCTGTCCATGCAACCTTGTATATGTGGGTATGACTACGAGACCAGTCAAAATCCGCATAACAGAGCACAAAAGCAACATTAGATGTCATAAGACCACCACACGCCTCTATACCCACTTCTTAACGAACGAACATACTTGCGATACATTAGGGTGGGTGGTCCTGGAGGCGCATGCCTCTATTACCTCGGAGGCGTTGTTCAGGATTGAACAACGTTGGGTACATCGCTTATGCTCAGACAGAATTGGTCTGAATGAGGACATTCCCTGGGTGACCTTAAATAATCACTAATCTGTCATTCATCCTAGTGGTCATTTCACACATTCACCTATCTGGGGGTATCTAAGTTTGACCTGCTATCTAGTTCTGCACCAGCCTGGAGTAACCTCACCTTGTCTCTCCTCCCCTTTTTTAACACATTTGACCGTAAGCCTGGTATACACTTGAGTACTGTACCAGTAAGAGGCCAGTAGAGAGTACACTGATACAAAAGCACGGCTGCTTTACCATGTGCAGTAATTCTACCTCTTCTCTGCATATCGCGATCTCACACCCCTTTGGGGCACTTGACCTATGGGGCTGCGTTACTGGCATTATCAATTATTAACTGCCATAGTCGCAGTAGCAATATCCACCTTCACCGGATGGAGTCGTGCCATAACTTAAGGAATTGTCACTATTGACATTACCACCGACACTCTTTACAGAGCACGCCTGAATATCCTTTCAAAATGGCCACCTTGGTTTCCACTGTTCTTTAGCCAATTTCCGCACCAGCCTCCGTTCACCACGCGGCGGCCCCGGTGTGCGCGCCGCTTCTGACAGGATAACTGGAGCCAGAACCGGGCAGGCAGTTACCTTCCCGGAACCGGCATTGCAGGTTAGGTCCTCCACTGAGTGGGCGCGAGCTGTTGTGAGTATTGCATTGCTGCCCTTCCTTTTTCCTGATCCTTCAGTATCAAGGTAAGACGCGACGTTGGTTTGGGACCTTTAGTGGTTGATACCGCTGGGTCTGTTGATCTGTTCCCCATGTTTGATGGGGACCGGTAACAAGCTACCACTTGGATTCGGGCTCCTAAGGTCCCACATTTCTTCACGGCAGGGGGACTGTGATCCGTGGTTTATTGCGGGGTCCCACAGTAGGGGATCTAGCGATGCTCGGTCTGGTTTCCTGGTTTTGTGTTGTCATTATCATGACCTGGGGATAACGACCCTCAGGCTTTGGATTGCTTGTTTATCACCGACCCTAGAGGTGGTTTTCCGCTTTATGTTTCTAAACAGACGGGGTGTGCACCCTTTGATACTTTCCCCCAAAAATTTCCTTGGCATATCCACTGGTTTTACTTATCTCAATTTCCCCATCATGCAGGACACATGTTGAATCAACGTGTCCATTCCTTGCCGGTATCTGATGGGGCTGGCTTTTAACTAATTTTCGGTGAGTTTTTACATCTGCAATACACTGGGATGTTGTTGCTAATTCACCGTGATTTTATATTGTATATGCATTTTTAGTTTTCTTTCATTTCTCACGTTGTACCTCTGCTGCATTGTGACCTCACATGATTTATGACTTATCACGAGTGCGGTACCTTGTGCGCACAAAGGTTAAACTGATGCCCTATATTAGATGGGACGCTTTTATTATTTAGCGATGACGATACGAGTATGTGCTTACAGCATGCTACTATATGGCTTTGGTGGAATCGATATGTTGTAAACAGATGGTTTGTTTTTATTTATCCCATCTTTTAGACTGGCTACAGCACCCATGAACATTGCACGTCACCGATGTGACAAGACTGGTAATATCTAGGTTAACATACCCCATTACCAATGGTTTAGTGTAGATTTCCAACCCAGATTTAGGTCCTGATGAATTGCCGCTTGATCCATTAGGGACTACTAGGGCAAGAAACATGTTGACCGTATGATTTAAAGTGCAACTGCCTTTCACATTACTTGAGACAGTTGCCACATTTCTAGTTTTAATCAGGTGGGGAGTCAGGAATATTAAATTAGTTGCCCTGGTTTCTCCCAGACCTGTTTTAATTCACTTTGTCTCCATTGAGCACTATACACTTCACTGCACTTCTACACTATAGGGCCCCTCACACGCACCTCACCAAACGGCAGGAATAAAAGATCTCCGCCAAAGAGCCCCCACTGAGGGTGCCCGTCGGGTATTGCAGCGCCGACCCGACGAGGAGCATGCCCAATGATGAAGCATGACACCCAGCGGGCTGGGTGTGTGAGGGCACTATTTCCGAAAGGAAGGATTCCCCATCCTTCCTTTTTGTTAGCCAGTTATTGATACTTCCATCGCTATTTTCCCGCCTTTCACTTCAGGAACTGCATACCCTCTTTATTGCTATTGATGCTAGGGCCCGTATGCTGGACCTTTATTGCCCTTTTGGTCTCTCTTTGTTGTTGACATATATAGCACGGTCTTTGGCCGTGAGACTTTAGGCTACCAGAACCGTGTACTACGTGGTCTGGTCCATCCCTTATCCGATTGTTCACTTCTTTTAGCCTCCTTCACTATATCCTATCAGGATGGAAGAAACCCAGGGACTGAGTTTCGGTGAGGAGGTAGCAGCAGAAATTTTAAAGACACCATCTATTTTAAGTAATGATGGTAACCTAGCAACTGGGAGTCAGTCTGAGGATTGGACTTCCTTAAGTTTGCTTAAGAAAGAATGGCTCAAGACAACGCTCCACGGAGCGCTGATGACAGAATACCTACGGGCCAATATCGCCCCTAACGGTCTAATTGTCCATAATTTTCCACGCCTGTTCTTAGATGATCCTGTATTCAAGAAAGAATGGTCCCTGGTGTCTTGGAAATGCACCAGGGATCTTCTGATATTAATCATCAATACTGCCAAAAGGTTAGCGGATGCTCTCCTGGCCCAAATACAACTAGCTGAAGGCAATCTGAAGGCTGCCATTCAAAACACTATTTTTAAGTGTAAGCTCACTGAGATTAATCATGAAATCAGCGAAAGTAGGGAATTCCTGATGAAACAAAAGATCAGTAAATTGCAGAAGGATATTCAAAGATTTGATAAAGAGAAAGTTTATCCATACCTTAAAGCCGACTTCTCCACTATCAAATCTAGCTATTCTTCAGATGAAAGTGCTACTGACACAAGGAGAGGCTCTTCCTCTAATAGTGATTCTAGCACTGGTAGCTGGGGCAGTAATTCCTCAAAACGTACAGCGCGCCCGGCTTACTATAATTATCCTATACCACCTTACCAAGGTCCACCTATGTGGCAATACCCAGGTTTCCCATCAGGGCCTCCGGGATACCCATTGGGACCACATCCATTTTTCAATGGCAATAACCAACCTTTTTTAGGAAGAGGTTGGGGCAGAGGAAGAGGGCGGCGAAGAGGAAACGCCAAGCAAGTACACTGGCAAGAACAAACCCAGAATACTGTAGAGACACGGAGCATGACGAGGGGGAAAAACATTAGTAATCAATCTCTCCCACAGAAACCTAACAGAGATAGAACATGACGTTCTCCAGAAAGGATTGGGATATGTTCCCACACCCACGATTGATAAATTCAGAGACCAATGTGAGATCCATAGTCTCTTTCGTAAAGTCAGACTGAATGCCTTCTTTACGGATAGACCTCCCCCAACAACATCAACACGGGTTTGCATAACCCTTCTACTTTTACCCCCAACAGTGGGATGGTGCCTAATGAGGTCCTTACTTTTGAACAAGCGGTGCTTAAAGATCTTAAGGAGATCACACCCATTGCCACCTTCAAAAACCTCTCAAATGCAGAATGGGCAGCTGTAAAATCACTGGCTGATGACACCTCTATTACTATCAAACAGGCCGACAAAGGGGGAGCGACCGTCATAATGTCGACTGATGATTATGACACCGAATGTTTCCGTCAACTTAACAATGTTAGATACTACACCCCTCTTAGTGAGAATCCTACCAAGAGGCTATCTACTATAATTTCTGCCATGGCCTTCACAGCAGAATCAGAGGGATGGATCACTAAAAAAGAATCGGATTTTCTGGTGACAAAAGACCCGATTACACCGTACTTTTATATTCTACCTAAAGTACACAAGGGCATTGATCCGGTCCCAGGAAGGCCAATTGTTTCTGGGATAGGTTCAGTATTAGAACCATTATCCAAGTTCTGCGATTACTTCCTGCAGCCACTAGTGAAACAAACACCAGCCTTCCTTTTAGACACCACATCAGTGCTACGACTCATAGATGACTTTCCACACACAGGTGACATTGACTTATTAGTCACTTTAGACGTGGAGGCACTATACACCAACATTCCCCAACGTGCTACCTTAGAGGTTATTGAGGATGCACTAAGCTCCTCCAATTGGACATCACCTACACCGATACCTTTTATAATGGAATGTGCTACCCTGGCTCTTACTGAGAACTTTTTTGAGTTCAACAAGAAGCTCTTCCATCAGACACAGGGAACATCTATGGGGAGTACCTTCGCTCCTAGTGTAGCCTGCCTCTACGTGTCAGCCTTTGAGTCTAGATCCATCTTTCACTCATCTAACCCATATACAGACAACTTGATAATGTGGAAGAGGTATATTGACGACATTCTGATTTTTTGGAAAGGGGACAGAGGTAGGTGTGGGGACTTCTGCCTGTGGATCAATACTTTGAATCCATATCTTAAGTTCACTCATACTATCTCTGAGTCCACGATACCCTTCCTGGACCTCAACATCAATCTGGCAGCAGGTTGTTTGAATACGACACTGTATAGGAAACCCACAGATTGCAATAGCCTCCTACTCTTCAGTAGTTATCATCCGAGGGCTCTCAAAATTAACTTACCATTCGGGCAATTTCTCCGGATCAGGAGGAATTGTTCATCTATTGAGAATTACAAAGTAGAAGCAGGCAGATTAGCATCTGATTTACGAAAAAGAGAATACCCACAGCAGACAGTCTGCATGGCCATGAAAAGAGCAAGAAACAATAATAGAGAGGCACTACTGGAAAAGAAAGTCAGAAATCCTTCAGAGGCCATCACTTGTGTGACTTCCTACACACCAGCTTCAAGCCAAATCAGAAACATCATACTCAAACATTGGGATATTCTAAACACTGGTGACCTGGCACTGCCAGCCCCTAGATTTGCATTTAAACGCACAAGTAATCTGAAAGATCTATTGATACATACCAGACCCAAGTTTAAAACAGGTCTTACCCAAAGATGTTTATGGGATTTACCGCCAGTGGTTGGACATTACCCGTGCGGAACCTGTGCAGTGTGCCCTCAAACTAGACTCACCAAGATGATAACTTTTCCTAACAACTTTACTTGGAAGATGAAAAGACACACTAACTGTAACACCACTAATTGCATTTATTTACTATCCTGTCCATGCAACCTTGTATATGTGGGTATGACTACGAGACCAGTCAAAATCCGCATAACAGAGCACAAAAGCAACATTAGATGTCATAAGACCACCACACGCCTCTATACCCACTTCTTAACGAACGAACATACTTGCGATACATTAGGGTGGGTGGTCCTGGAGGCGCATGCCTCTATTACCCCGGAGGCGTTGTTCAGGATTGAACAACGTTGGGTACATCGCTTATGCTCAGACAGAATTGGTCTGAATGAGGACATTCCCTGGGTGACCTTAAATAATCACTAATCTGTCATTCATCCTAGTGGTCATTTCACACATTCACCTATCTGGGGGTATCTAAGTTTGACCTGCTATCTAGTTCTGCACCAGCCTGGAGTAACCTCACCTTGTCTCTCCTCCCCTTTTTAACACATTTGACCGTAAGCCTGGTATACACTTGAGTACTGTACCAGTAAGAGGCCAGTAGAGAGTACACTGATACAAAAGCACGGCTGCTTTACCATGTGCAGTAATTCTACCTCTTCTCTGCATATCGCGATCTCACACCCCTTTGGGGCACTTGACTTATGGGGCTGCGTTACTGGCATTATCAATTATTAACTGCCATAGTCGCAGTAGCAATATCCACCTTCACCGGATGGAGTCGTGCCATAACTTAAGGAATTGTCACTATTGACATTACCACCGACACTCTTTACAGAGCACGCCTGAATATCCTTTCAAAATGGCCACCTTGGTTTCCACTGTTCTTTAGCCAATTTCCGCACCAGCCTCCGTTCACCACGCGGCGGCCCCGGTGTGCGCGCCGCTTCTGACAGGATAACTGGAGCCAGAACCGGGCAGGCAGTTACCTTCCCGGAACCGGCATTGCAGGTTAGGTCCTCCGCTGAGTGGGCGCGAGCTGTTGTGAGTATTGCATTGCTGCCCTTCCTTTTTCCTGATCCTTCAGTATCAAGGTAAGACGCGACGTTGGTTTGGGACCTTTAGTGGTTGATACCGCTGGGTCTGTTGATCTGTTCCCCATGTTTGATGGGGACCGGTAACAAGCTACCACTTGGATTCGGGCTCCTAAGGTCCCACATTTCTTCACGGCAGGGGGACTGTGATCCGTGGTTTATTGCGGGGTCCCACAATAGGGGATCTAGCGATGCTCGGTCTGGTTTCCTGGTTTTGTGTTGTCATTATCATGACCTGGGGATAACGACCCTCAGGCTTTGGATTGCTTGTTTATCACCGACCCTAGAGGTGGTTTTCCGCTTTATGTTTCTAAACAGACGGGGTGTGCACCCTTTGATACTTTCCCCCAAAAATTTCCTTGGCATATCCACTGGTTTTACTTATCTCAATTTCCCCATCATGCAGGACACATGTTGAATCAACGTGTCCATTCCTTGCCGGTATCTGATGGGGCTGGCTTTTAACTAATTTTCGGTGAGTTTTTACATCTGCAATACACTGGGATGTTGTTGCTAATTCACCGTGATTTTATATTGTATATGCATTTTTAGTTTTCTTTCATTTCTCACGTTGTACCTCTGCTGCATTGTGACCTCACATGATTTATGACTTATCACGAGTGCGGTACCTTGTGCGCACAAAGGTTAAACTGATGCCCTATATTAGATGGGACGCTTTTATTATTTAGCGATGACGATACGAGTATGTGCTTACAGCATGCTACTATATGGCTTTGGTGGAATCGATATGTTGTAAACAGATGGTTTGTTTTTATTTATCCCATCTTTTAGACTGGCTACAGCACCCATGAACATTGCACGTCACCGATGTGACAAGACTGGTAATATCTAGGTTAACATACCCCATTACCAATGGTTTAGTGTAGATTTCCAACCCAGATTTAGGTCCTGATGAATTGCCGCTTGATCCATTAGGGACTACTAGGGCAAGAAACATGTTGACCGTATGATTTAAAGTGCAACTGCCTTTCACATTACTTGAGACAGTTGCCACATTTCTAGTTTTAATCAGGTGGGGAGTCAGGAATATTAAATTAGTTGCCCTGGTTTCTCCCAGACCTGTTTTAATTCACTTTGTCTCCATTGAGCACTATACACTTCACTGCACTTCTACACTATAGGGCCCCTCACACGCACCTCACCAAACGGCAGGAATAAAAGATCTCCGCCAAAGAGCCCCCACTGAGGGTGCCCGTCGGGTATTGCAGCGCCGACCCGACGAGGAGCATGCCCAATGATGAAGCATGACACCCAGCGGGCTGGGTGTGTGAGGGCACTATTTCCGAAAGGAAGGATTCCCCATCCTTCCTTTTTGTTAGCCAGTTATTGATACTTCCATCGCTATTTTCCCGCCTTTCACTTCAGGAACTGCATACCCTCTTTATTGCTATTGATGCTAGGGCCCGTATGCTGGACCTTTATTGCCCTTTTGGTCTCTCTTTGTTGTTGACATATATAGCACGGTCTTTGGCCGTGAGACTTTAGGCTACCAGAACCGTGTACTACGTGGTCTGGTCCATCCCTTATCCGATTGTTCACTTCTTTTAGCCTCCTTCACTATATCCTATCAGGATGGAAGAAACCCAGGGACTGAGTTTCGGTGAGGAGGTAGCAGCAGAAATTTTAAAGACACCATCTATTTTAAGTAATGATGGTAACCTAGCAACTGGGAGTCAGTCTGAGGATTGGACTTCCTTAAGTTTGCTTAAGAAAGAATGGCTCAAGACAACGCTCCACGGAGCGCTGATGACAGAATACCTACGGGCCAATATCGCCCCTAACGGTCTAATTGTCCATAATTTTCCACGCCTGTTCTTAGATGATCCTGTATTCAAGAAAGAATGGTCCCTGGTGTCTTGGAAATGCACCAGGGATCTTCTGATATTAATCATCAATACTGCCAAAAGGTTAGCGGATGCTCTCCTGGCCCAAATACAACTAGCTGAAGGCAATCTGAAGGCTGCCATTCAAAACACTATTTTTAAGTGTAAGCTCACTGAGATTAATCATGAAATCAGCGAAAGTAGGGAATTCCTGATGAAACAAAAGATCAGTAAATTGCAGAAGGATATTCAAAGATTTGATAAAGAGAAAGTTTATCCATACCTTAAAGCCGACTTCTCCACTATCAAATCTAGCTATTCTTCAGATGAAAGTGCTACTGACACAAGGAGAGGCTCTTCCTCTAATAGTGATTCTAGCACTGGTAGCTGGGGCAGTAATTCCTCAAAACGTACAGCGCGCCCGGCTTACTATAATTATCCTATACCACCTTACCAAGGTCCACCTATGTGGCAATACCCAGGTTTCCCATCAGGGCCTCCGGGATACCCATTGGGACCACATCCATTTTTCAATGGCAATAACCAACCTTTTTAGGAAGAGGTTGGGGCAGAGGAAGAGGGCGGCGAAGAGGAAACGCCAAGCAAGTACACTGGCAAGAACAAACCCAGAATACTGTAGAGACACGGAGCATGACGAGGGGGAAAAACATTAGTAATCAATCTCTCCCACAGAAACCTAACAGAGATAGAACATGACGTTCTCCAGAAAGGATTGGGATATGTTCCCACACCCACGATTGATAAATTCAGAGACCAATGTGAGATCCATAGTCTCTTTCGTAAAGTCAGACTGAATGCCTTCTTTACGGATAGACCTCCCCCAACAACATCAACACGGGTTTGCATAACCCTTCTACTTTTACCCCCAACAGTGGGATGGTGCCTAATGAGGTCCTTACTTTTGAACAAGCGGTGCTTAAAGATCTTAAGGAGATCACACCCATTGCCACCTTCAAAAACCTCTCAAATGCAGAGTGGGCAGCTGTAAAATCACTGGCTGATGACACCTCTATTACTATCAAACAGGCCGACAAAGGGGGAGCGACCGTCATAATGTCGACTGATGATTATGACACCGAATGTTTCCGTCAACTTAACAATGTTAGATACTACACCCCTCTTAGTGAGAATCCTACCAAGAGGCTATCTACTATAATTTCTGCCATGGCCTTCACAGCAGAATCAGAGGGATGGATCACTAAAAAAGAATCGGATTTTCTGGTGACAAAAGACCCGATTACACCGTACTTTTATATTCTACCTAAAGTACACAAGGGCATTGATCCGGTCCCAGGAAGGCCGATTGTTTCTGGGATAGGTTCAGTATTAGAACCATTATCCAAGTTCTGCGATTACTTCCTGCAGCCACTAGTGAAACAAACACCAGCCTTCCTTTTAGACACCACATCAGTGCTACGACTCATAGATGACTTTCCACACACAGGTGACATTGACTTATTAGTCACTTTAGACGTGGAGGCACTATACACCAACATTCCCCAACGTGCTACCTTAGAGGTTATTGAGGATGCACTAAGCTCCTCCAATTGGACATCACCTACACCGATACCTTTTATAATGGAATGTGCTACCCTGGCTCTTACTGAGAACTTTTTTGAGTTCAACAAGAAGCTCTTCCATCAGACACAGGGAACATCTATGGGGAGTACCTTCGCTCCTAGTGTAGCCTGCCTCTACGTGTCAGCCTTTGAGTCTAGATCCATCTTTCACTCATCTAACCCATATACAGACAACTTGATAATGTGGAAGAGGTATATTGACGACATTCTGATTTTTTGGAAAGGGGACAGAGGTAGGTGTGGGGACTTCTGCCTGTGGATCAATACTTTGAATCCATATCTTAAGTTCACTCATACTATCTCTGAGTCCACGATACCCTTCCTGGACCTCAACATCAATCTGGCAGCAGGTTGTTTGAATACGACACTGTATAGGAAACCCACAGATTGCAATAGCCTCCTACTCTTCAGTAGTTATCATCCGAGGGCTCTTAAAATTAACTTACCATTCGGGCAATTTCTCCGGATCAGGAGGAATTGTTCATCTATTGAGAATTACAAAGTAGAAGCAGGCAGATTAGCATCTGATTTACGAAAAAGAGAATACCCACAGCAGACAGTCTGCATGGCCATGAAAAGAGCAAGAAACAATAATAGAGAGGCACTACTGGAAAAGAAAGTCAGAAATCCTTCAGAGGCCATCACTTGTGTGACTTCCTACACACCAGCTTCAAGCCAAATCAGAAACATCATACTCAAACATTGGGATATTCTAAACACTGGTGACCTGGCACTGCCAGCCCCTAGATTTGCATTTAAACGCACAAGTAATCTGAAAGATCTATTGATACATACCAGACCCAAGTTTAAAACAGGTCTTACCCAAAGATGTTTATGGGATTTACCGCCAGTGGTTGGACATTACCCGTGCGGAACCTGTGCAGTGTGCCCTCAAACTAGACTCACCAAGATGATAACTTTTCCTAACAACTTTACTTGGAAGATGAAAAGACACACTAACTGTAACACCACTAATTGCATTTATTTACTATCCTGTCCATGCAACCTTGTATATGTGGGTATGACTACGAGACCAGTCAAAATCCGCATAACAGAGCACAAAAGCAACATTAGATGTCATAAGACCACCACACGCCTCTATACCCACTTCTTAACGAACGAACATACTTGCGATACATTAGGGTGGGTGGTCCTGGAGGCGCATGCCTCTATTACCCCGGAGGCGTTGTTCAGGATTGAACAACGTTGGGTACATCGCTTATGCTCAGACAGAATTGGTCTGAATGAGGACATTCCCTGGGTGACCTTAAATAATCACTAATCTGTCATTCATCCTAGTGGTCATTTCACACATTCACCTATCTGGGGGTATCTAAGTTTGACCTGCTATCTAGTTCTGCACCAGCCTGGAGTAACCTCACCTTGTCTCTCCTCCCCTTTTTTAACACATTTGACCGTAAGCCTGGTATACACTTGAGTACTGTACCAGTAAGAGGCCAGTAGAGAGTACACTGATACAAAAGCACGGCTGCTTTACCATGTGCAGTAATTCTACCTCTTCTCTGCATATCGCGATCTCACACCCCTTTGGGGCACTTGACCTATGGGGCTGCGTTACTGGCATTATCAATTATTAACTGCCATAGTCGCAGTAGCAATATCCACCTTCACCGGATGGAGTCGTGCCATAACTTAAGGAATTGTCACTATTGACATTACCACCGACACTCTTTACAGAGCACGCCTGAATATCCTTTCAAAATGGCCACCTTGGTTTCCACTGTTCTTTAGCCAATTTCCGCACCAGCCTCCGTTCACCACGCGGCGGCCCCGGTGTGCGCGCCGCTTCTGACAGGATAACTGGAGCCAGAACCGGGCAGGCAGTTACCTTCCCGGAACCGGCATTGCAGGTTAGGTCCTCCGCTGAGTGGGCGCGAGCTGTTGTGAGTATTGCATTGCTGCCCTTCCTTTTTCCTGATCCTTCAGTATCAAGGTAAGACGCGACGTTGGTTTGGGACCTTTAGTGGTTGATACCGCTGGGTCTGTTGATCTGTTCCCCATGTTTGATGGGGACCGGTAACAAGCTACCACTTGGATTCGGGCTCCTAAGGTCCCACATTTCTTCACGGCAGGGGGACTGTGATCCGTGGTTTATTGCGGGGTCCCACAATAGGGGATCTAGCGATGCTCGGTCTGGTTTCCTGGTTTTGTGTTGTCATTATCATGACCTGGGGATAACGACCCTCAGGCTTTGGATTGCTTGTTTATCACCGACCCTAGAGGTGGTTTTCCGCTTTATGTTTCTAAACAGACGGGGTGTGCACCCTTTGATACTTTCCCCCAAAAATTTCCTTGGCATATCCACTGGTTTTACTTATCTCAATTTCCCCATCATGCAGGACACATGTTGAATCAACGTGTCCATTCCTTGCCGGTATCTGATGGGGCTGGCTTTTAACTAATTTTCGGTGAGTTTTTACATCTGCAATACACTGGGATGTTGTTGCTAATTCACCGTGATTTTATATTGTATATGCATTTTTAGTTTTCTTTCATTTCTCACGTTGTACCTCTGCTGCATTGTGACCTCACATGATTTATGACTTATCACGAGTGCGGTACCTTGTGCGCACAAAGGTTAAACTGATGCCCTATATTAGATGGGACGCTTTTATTATTTAGCGATGACGATACGAGTATGTGCTTACAGCATGCTACTATATGGCTTTGGTGGAATCGATATGTTGTAAACAGATGGTTTGTTTTTATTTATCCCATCTTTTAGACTGGCTACAGCACCCATGAACATTGCACGTCACCGATGTGACAAGACTGGTAATATCTAGGTTAACATACCCCATTACCAATGGTTTAGTGTAGATTTCCAACCCAGATTTAGGTCCTGATGAATTGCCGCTTGATCCATTGGGGACTACTAGGGCAAGAAACATGTTGACCGTATGATTTAAAGTGCAACTGCCTTTCACATTACTTGAGACAGTTGCCACATTTCTAGTTTTAATCAGGTGGGGAGTCAGGAATATTAAATTAGTTGCCCTGGTTTCTCCCAGACCTGTTTTAATTCACTTTGTCTCCATTGAGCACTATACACTTCACTGCACTTCTACACTATAGGGCCCCTCACACGCACCTCACCAAACGGCAGGAATAAAAGATCTCCGCCAAAGAGCCCCCACTGAGGGTGCCCGTCGGGTATTGCAGCGCCGACCCGACGAGGAGCATGCCCAATGATGAAGCATGACACCCAGCGGGCTGGGTGTGTGAGGGCACTATTTCCGAAAGGAAGGATTCCCCATCCTTCCTTTTTGTTAGCCAGTTATTGATACTTCCATCGCTATTTTCCCGCCTTTCACTTCAGGAACTGCATACCCTCTTTATTGCTATTGATGCTAGGGCCCGTATGCTGGACCTTTATTGCCCTTTTGGTCTCTCTTTGTTGTTGACACTACTCAAGGCAGCACACATGGAAAAAGCAAAAATGAGGAGAAATAAAGCATTTCTCCTTGTTTCGCCAAGTTGACCTGGTTTTTCCTGGTCTTAATTTTGGCGCTTCCTCCTATTTATGCTGCCCTTGTAAATAGGGGGCAGCATAAAAATTAATGGGTGTTGCGGTGGAACGCCCATGCAACACCCACTGCTCACCCCTTTCACTCTAAGCAGAGCGTGAAAGGGTGCCTTATTTACAAGGCAGCGTTAAGCCACGTTAAGTGGCTTAATGCTGCCTTGTAAATAAGGCGAGGCCCCTATCGCCACCACAACGTCACTGAAAGTGACATTGTGATGGCGATAGGGGCTTGTACATATGCCCCTAGGTTGCTTCTACAGCAAAGCAGAGCAGCCAGTGATACTAAAGGTGCTTACCGCTGATGGAGCAGGAAAAATAAAACATTTAACCCCTAACAAATTTTATAATTAATTAAATAAAATGTTCGTTTAAATGTATTAATCAACACTGTATGTGTGGGAATGGTAATATGCCAATGTGTGTGCTAAATAATCTATTAATAAATGTCTGTGTGTCTAATTATAACGTAAAAATAAATGCGTACTAATAAAAATAAATGCATGTTATTGTGCTTCATAGAAATAAAACGTGTTGTTGCAAAAACAAATAGTGATGGTAAGTAAGGAACAGCTTAAATGTTGCTTTCTGCTAGGTAACAACTAATTGGGGTACGTAGACGGGAGGGAAACGAAAGGGATATTTTTCTCTATTTTAATTATGTTTTATTTGCCTCAAATTAGTGCTTCTAAAGTATAACCGAGTGGCGATATAAAATGGCCGCCAGTGGGAAGATGTGCGCAGGCGCAAGGGGACACGTGGTACGGGATGAGATTGAAGAAATCTGGAACCTCGTGATGTCTCTGAGAGGCTAGGATGCAAGAAACGGTCAAGGCTGGTGTGACCTAATTGAACTGATAGTGTGCCATGATGATCAGCGGAGAACCCGTGAGAAACAAGTCTAAGAGAAAGGACAATGACTGCGGAGTTCTCGAATGTGTCGAAAGAAGTTACAAATGAACTGATCGAATCGGATGGAAATGTTTAAGCGTATGGGAAAGGAAATGATCCAAGGACCCTTGAATCCAAGAGAACTTGATTAAAGAATGAATAAGCTGACATGCATGGACCAATGAAAGAAAAGCGTGATATTAATGTTGCAACAGTTAGTTAGCAAAGTTAGAATTAGGGTATAAGAGGGCCTACTCTTAGTGGGAGGGGTACACAGTTCCAGGCAGTTCGAGAGTCGTGGTTGCAGTCACAGTCAGGAGAGGAGTTGAAGAGTCGTGTTGGTGGCTTCCAGTGCTGGGTGGTCCTGATCGATCCCTTATTGAGCGGGAGATGCTGAAAGACTGTTAGAGGAGACGGGTTGCAGGTAGCTGATGCTGACGAGCTGAAGTTGCTGTTGCTGTCTTAATTTTACAGTTGAGTATGAGAATCAGGCTATTTCTAATTCCTAACTTAGGTTAGAAATCATTAGGCTAAATTAGGAAGCTAGGCAGGTAATTAGGGTTTTGGCTTCATGACAAAAATTTCCTTTCTGCAATAAATTGATTATGTTTAATAAAATTGTGAATTTAAGATTGAATAATTGAATAAAGTATTAAAAATTCTTTCCATGCTTTTAAAATTATATAAAATTTAAGATTCTTTAAACTCAAAATGACTCCGTGGTTATTTTCCTAAATGATTGTGACATGAGAAATTGTTTATTGTGATTCAGCTGGTCTTAGTCACTATGAACTAATTTCTTAAATGAATGATTCATCGACAAACAATGAGCAGGGATATCTTAAGAAATAACTAAAAGAAAGTGACTAATTAAGGTAACAAGATATCTTGGCTCTTCCAGCGGTACATAAAAGGTGTTCTCCATTTAGTTCTCATGCTTCTCCTAGGAGTACAGAATTTCACAAAGGTGTAAAGGAAATCCAGGAGTGTGTGTGTGTGTTAGACGATGTTTATGGGCCCCATCGTCATGTGGATATGAGAAATATAGTTTGCCCCTGGATGACCTATAAGTAACCTAGGAGGAGAATAGTTTTTATTGTACGCGCTGCATCAGATTTCTTGGTAGCAGAGTTATGGTTTTCTATAGATTAGTTTAGTGATTATTTGTTATTGATTATTGATTATTTTTGATGACTAACAATATATGTTGAGTCACGTTATGTTATATGTAAGTTTTCACGCTTCTGGGATGTAGGAAGTGGAACACGTGTGACAAGAGAAGTCACATGGAATTTGGTACATGGTCTGAATTCATTTTTTTGATTATAACGCAGGTTGTGTTATGTTAGGGATTTCTGTGTGAAAAGTGTGTAATTGAAATAGCAAATCACGTTTACTTGTGAAACTTTGGCCTTAATTCTCAGGAGCCTAGTCTCCACATGTGTCTTATCCCCAGAGAAACGAGTAAATTGTTTGTTTGAAAGACGGGTAAGGTAGAGGGAAGTGCTACTTTATCGGCGAAAGTAAATAATTCTGTGGTAGGGTAGAGGTAAGCGCTGCCTACTGGAAAAACAGGATTCTTGTGTAAAAGGACAAAGCTGTCACTTTGTTTAGCGAATCAGACTATGGAATTGTTTATTTGTTGTAACTAACGAAGAAAACAGTAAAAAGAAAAATTGCCGATAAATTTTGTAAAGGAGGGGTAAAGAGTAGAAGTGACGTGGAAAAGTGCCGCGCTAGGATTGGATAGTGCATTAGACACGTGAACACAGAGCAGGAGTGACGTAGAAAAGTGCCGCGCTAGGATTGGTTGGTTCGCGGACGGTGGAAATTGTTCTGATTGGTACGTTAGTGTGAATCGCACTGTAATTGGACGAAGTTCCGTACACAGAAACAGCGTTAGAGTAAAGAGAAAACAAATAGAAAACATGCCGTATTACGAGTATGAAAGGGAGAGAACGTCATGGACGACGAAATTGAAGAATTTCTTTAAGAAAGACAAAAAGGTTGTGACTAGAGAGGGACAAGTAATTCCTCCGCCGAAATCAGCAGCTTCACATATGATGCTGAAATATGGATATCATACGTGCATATGGTTGGACAATTGGGTAAAATATACAAAGAATGATGGAGCATTGGCTTTTCCTGAAAATGGTTCTTTTAATGTAGCGGTTTTACGGAATCTAAGAGAGAAAATGTTTAAATTGGAACCTAGACCTAGACCGACACAGTTTGAGGCTTTAACAGAATGGGAAGATGAGATGTACGAGCGAGAAAGGTTCAGAGGAATGAAAGGTTATGAGTTTGTACCCGGAAGATTGTGGGGAATGAATCATGAGGACAGAATAAAACGATGGAGATGTGCTAACATGACAGGAGGTTTGTTTCCAGCTTTTACAGTTGAGGAAGGGACTAAGAAAAACGGACTGAGAAAAAGAAACATATAGAGAGAGAAAAGTATATGCATGAGAGCGAAACGGATGACGAATTACTGGAAGATATTTTAAATAGAAATCCACCTCCGTATCAGCAGAGTTCTACAGTGGTGACACCAAATGCGCCACCAATAGAGACTATGCAAAATAAAAGTCCGGAAAAGAGAAATGAGGTAAATAGGTCACAAGAACAAATGAGAACTTCTCAAAATGAGGGAATAGAAAGCGACAATGCAAGTGAATTGGCAAGAACAACAAAAGAACTAACTGAGAAAATTAGAGAATTAACGAAAAATATGGAAGCAGTTACTGTGCCTGTAACAATAGGTCCAGTAATACCAGTTTTTGAGAATCAGAAAATTGATGAGCGATCCTTGGTGATTCCCTTGAGTTCACAATTTCAGAGAGAAAAGGAAAGAATGGAAACAAGTCCAGGTACAAGTAATTTGGCTAGTGCTTACAGACCAAGTCCACCTGAAAATTTAACAGTAAATGAGTGTAATGGTAGGAAAATACCTATGGTAACTGAATCTGCAACAGTAACACCTGAAAAGAGTGGAAATTGGACAGAAATAAATAGTACTCCCATAGGTCCGACTCCTGATGAGTTAAATGAGTGGATAAAAGCCTTTAAAATAAAAGAAACGGAAGAAAAACCATTAGATGTGATCAGATTAAAAATTGACATGGAAGAATTAATACTAGGAACGATTGGTACTGAAAAGATAAAAAATTATCAGGATGATGAAATAATGTTTCTGTGTAAAAGTATAACATGGAGGGCAAAGAATTTACATGACAAACTAGAAGAAGTGGCTAGTGAGATTGGAATAGATTTTGCAAAAGTAAAAACATTGCAGAAACCATACAGAGTGGATTTTTGTGAAAAAGATATTGAAAATTTGAATACAGCAGGAAGGCTGACACAGATAAAAGAGTTGATTGTTTTGTTGAGAAAATGGGGTGATGTGGACAGATGGAAGGTTAGATGGACAAAGAAGAATGAGAAAAGTATAGACAAAGGTTCATTGGCTTTTATGGTAACAGAAAAAGAACCTGTTGTTAAAGAATACCCTATGAGAGAAACTCCAGGTGGTAGTTACGTGCATGTTCCATGGACTAGGCAGGACATCCTGTCATTTACAAATGACTTTCCAAAATTAAGAGAGAAGCCAGTTGAATGGTACCGACAGGTAGAAAGGTTTGTAAAGGTCTCAAAAGTGTTGTGGATAGATTTGGATGGATTGTTTGACATAGTGGTACCAACGGATCTGTGGTCAGAATGTAAGATTACAGTTGACTGGCCAACTACAGAATATCCAAGAGATCCTAAGACAGGAGCTCCAGGACCAGATGTGATGAAGAAATACGACAAAGTGATTACCTTTTTGAAGAATAAGATTCCTCCCAAAGAGACAGATTGGGTTAAGATTGATAGAACTACACAGGAAAGTAAGGAGTCTGTACATGCATATTATGAACGTTTGTTATTGGTTTTCAAGCAGTATAGCGGTTATGAGGAATTGAGTGAAAAGGACATGAGTCATTTTGTATACCGATTTGTGTTTGGCCTGAAACAAGAAATAAGCGATATGATTAAACAACATATGATAAACTGGCAAAATGGAAGTGTAGATGAGGTGCTGAGGTATGCTAAGTATTGTAGTGATGAAATAGAAAGTAAACAGCGTAAATTGAAAGAAAAGGCGATGTGGGCACAAGTGAAAGTGGCAGAGAAACAAGAAGCCCAATTGGACAATAATAATGGAAACGAATCAGGACAGAATAAGATGCGACCAAACATAGGTAAAGGAAAAGGACAGGTGAGTCTAGAAGAGGCAAAGAAGAAATGGCCATGTCATAATTGCGGAAAATTAGGGCATTGGAGGAATGAGTGTAAGTTCCCACCTAAACCTAATCCGGAACATCAATCATTAACTCCACAGGTGCAGAATGAGGTAGTTGTTCAGCAAAGTCAGGTGCCACAACCACCACTTCCCAACATTGTTAACCAGCAAAGATACAGTACAGAAACAGGATTCTACGGAGGAGAGCAGGTAACTCAGTTGCCGCGAGCAGCTAACATTTCTCAGTATTGGTTGCGTCAGAGTGAGGATGACCCGGATGAAAGTTTCTGACGGTGCGCAGGAGAGGGGAAAGAGTGCGTGCTTGGCGCAACTCTAGAGGTAGATCAGTCTGGTCCCTTTGTGGATGGAGAAGTGAATGGTGCAAACGTAACATTCCTTGTCGATACTGGAGCTACCCGTTCTACTGTTAGGTCAGTGGAAATTCCGAACCTTCCTCTCTCAGGTGAATACATCCAAGTGGTAGGAGTAGCCAATCAGCAGATTAAAACCCCACTTACTGAATTGGTAGAAGTAAAAATTGGTTCTTTTAGCAAAATGCATAAATTTGTAGTGTGCGATTGTAGTCCTGTAAATCTTTTAGGTCGTGACCTTTTGTGTAAAATGAATTGCACAATTTATTGTACGCCAGATGGAATAGGTTTTCAGACTTCAGATGAAGATGTTTTGTACAAAGTAACTTTGATGAATCAAGAACCTGAAACGAATGGTTTGTTTCCTGCATTTGATGCAGAAAAACTTCCAGA
Source organism: Calotriton arnoldi (assembly GCA_963921515.1). NCBI lineage: Eukaryota > Metazoa > Chordata > Amphibia > Caudata > Salamandridae > Calotriton > Calotriton arnoldi. The sequence continues at coordinate 275,541 of CAWUFW010012491.1, read as the reverse complement.
AGAACTAAAAAGTGCTGTAAAAGAAAGTGTGTGGGATTTTACAGGAGAAGACATTGGGTTAATGAGAGAAGTTGATCCTGTAAAAGTGACAGTGAAAGAAGGGATAATTTATCCAAACACGCCACAGTACAAATTAACTCCAGAAATAATTGAAGGAATAACTCCTGTGATAAATAAGATGATTGAACAAGGAATTCTGAAAGAAATCATGAGCAGTCCATGTAATTCACCTATTATGGGACTGAAAAAGCCAAATGGAACATATAGAATAGTACAGGATTTGAGAAAGATAAACAAAATAGTTGTACCATGTTGTCCAATAGTGCCAAACCCTGCAGTGATTCTATATCAAATTCCGCATGAAGCTGAGTGGTACACTGTGATAGATTTGTGTCACGCATTTTTCTCTATTCCTTTGCATCCAGATAGCCAGCCATTATTTGCATTCCGGTTTGGAGAGCGTATTTTGGCATGGTGCCGAATTCCACAGGGGTATACAGAAAGCCCCTCAATTTTTAATCAGATTCTAAAGAAATCTCTGGAAGATTTGAAGATGCCTGAAAAATCAGTGATGGTGCAGTATATCGATGACCTATTGGTGGCATCGAAAACCAAAGAATGTGTAAGTGACACAATTGCTTTGCTGAACCATTTAGAGAAAAGAGGACATAAAGTGTCTCCTTCAAAATTACAGTTTTGTCAGAAAGAAGTCCAGTATTTAGGACATAAAATTGAGAAAGGAGTGCGGAAAATAGCGACAGAAAGAGTAAGAATGATTCAAGGAATGAGAGCACCAATGACTCAAAGAGAGGTAAGAATGTTTTTGGGAATGGTTGGATATTGTCGACAATGGATAAGTGGATTTTCTTTGATTGCAAAACCCTTACAAAAATTGACAAAGAAAGATGTAAAAGACCCTTTTGAGTTAAACAAAGAAGAAATGAAATCTTTCAAAGAATTGAAAAAGAAGCTGTGTGAGGCCCCTGCATTAGGCATGCCTGATTATGAGAAGGATTTTGAGTTATACTGCAGTGAAAGAGATGGATGTGCATTTTCAGTACTGGTACAAAAACACGGGACCATGAAGAGGCCTATCGCTTACTTCTCAGCTGTTTTAGATCCTATAGCAAAAGCATTGCCTGGGTGTCTGAAAGCAGTTGCTGCTACTTGTGTAAGTCTGGAACAAAGTGAAGGTATAGTGATGGGGTATCCACTGAGAGTGTATGTTCCCCATTCAGTAGAAATTCTTTTGACAAGAACAAAAACACAGTACATGACACATAGTCGGCTGACTAAGTACGAAAAAGTCATCTTGAGTGCTGAAAATGTGACCATAGATAGATGCATAAATGTAAATCCTTCTACATCATTGCCAGATGAAGAGAGTATAATTGAACAAGACGAAGTAGATCATGATTGTCTGAATGTGCTGGAATATTGCACAAAACCAAGAGCTGACATAAAAGATGAACCGTTAAAGGAATCGGATTATGTCATGTTTGTAGATGGTTCATGTTTACGCACAAAAGAAGGAGTGTTAAGCGCAGCTTACGCAGTATGCACAGTGGCAACTGTGATGGAAGCGTCTTGTCTGAAAGGAGTTAGGTCTGCCCAAGTTGCGGAACTAATTGCTTTGATTCAAGCATGTAAATTGGGGAAAAATGTACGAATCACGATTGTGACCGATAGCCAATATGGTTTCGGCATCGTACATGATTTTGGTCAGATTTGGTCACAAAGAGGATTTTTGACATCTGCAGGAACACCTATCAGAAATGGAGAGTATGTTAAAAAACTGCTTGAGGCGATACAGTTGCCTAAACAAATAGCTGTAGTGAAGTGCAAGGCGCATAAGAAAAACGAAGATTACATAGCGGTCGGCAATAATTATGCTGATGAGATCGCTAGATATTGTGCGGAAAACATGGCGTCCCTGAACAAAAATAGAGAAAGGGAGCATGTCTCTTGTCCTTTGCTTTTCACTAATACTGTTGAAACATGGGATGAAGTAAGGCAGTTACAAGAAACAGCAAGAGATGAGGAAAAAGATTACTGGATAAAAGCAGGATGTAGAAGACAGGAAAATAATGGTGTGTGGGTATACAGAGATGAAAGACCAGTTATGCCTGATAGCATGATTGCAGACATGGCACGGATGTACCATGGACAAGCTCATATTGGGAGAGATGCAATGATCAGACTTTTTAGACAGACCTGGTATAACCCAAAATTCAGAGCCATTGCTGAAAGTCTTTGTCAAAGATGTCTTATTTGTCAACAGTTTAACCCAGGAAGAAAAACCGTAGTAAGTCTAGGCACAATAGGACGAGAAGGAGGTCCATTCACAAGAATACAGATGGACTTTATTGAGATGCCCCCTAGTAATAGATTAAGATATGTTCTAGTGGTCGTCTGTTTGTTCTCTCGTTGGGTGGAAGCATACCCCACAAGAAGGAATGATGGAACAACAGTGGCAAAACTTATGCTGCGAGAGTTCATTCCAAGGTATGGTTTTCCAGTCACGGTTGAGACAGATAGAGGAACACATTTCCAAAATGAGTTGATCCAATTGATTTGTGAAGCTCTGAGTATTAAACAAAAATTGCATTGTGCTTACAGACCAGAGGCTTCTGGGGTAGTAGAGCAGATTAATGGAACAATTAAAAACAGGTTAGGAAAAATGTGTCAAGCTACAGGACTCAAATGGCCGGATGCACTGCCTCTTGTTCTGATGACCATCAGAAGCATCCCAGAAAAGAAAACGGGACTCAGTCCTCATGAGATGATCATGGGACGAGCAATGAGACAAGCACACGTACCTGTCAACAAGTTATTAACTATAACTGATGATCTAGTACTGGATTATTGCAAGGGACTGGCTGATGTGGTGCATTCTGTGTTTCATCAGGTTGGACCGGATGCGACCACTCTTGAAAGAAAACCAGCCCACGACTTGAATCCAGGAGACTGGGTCCGCATAAAAGTCCACAAGAGAAGAAACTGTCTAGTACCACGTTGGGATGAGCCAAGACAGGTAATCCTAGTGACAACGACTGCTGTCAAGTGTGCAGGAGTGAAGAACTGGGTTCATGCCAGCCACACAATCAGAATTCCAGAACCTACAGATCGACATGTGAGTCGGCGTCTGGAAGTGTGGGATAAAAGTTTAACGGCTGGGACAACCAAGATAAAAGAAAGGGTGCCAGAACTTGAAGATCGACCTGAAAGTCGACATCTGGAAACCCCAACGGAAAACACCTCTAGAGAAGAAGAGGAACAAGAAGAAGAAGAAGAAAGAAATTCAGAAGTTCCAGAACTTGAAGATCGACCTGTAAGTCGACATCTGGAAATATCTGACACAACTTCAGGATCTGATGATTCAGCTGCAAACTGGGAAGTATTCCGAAAGAGAACTTGGGGTTATAAACCAATTAGAGAAGAAACTGAGCAAGAAATTGAGTTAGATGAACAACCAAGTACAAGTTATGGTGGAAATCCTTCAGAAACAATATTAATAGATGAAGTAGGGAAAGAAGTACACAAAAAGTTAGAAAATCGAGAAGAACCCCGAGGAGTAATAGGGATAGATAGAGAAACAGGAGAACAGGGAAATTTAGAAACAGAAAAGGAGAAAAACACCAAATCGGAAGAACCCCGAGGAGGGACAGAAAAAAGGGAAAACAAAAAGGAGAAGACAGATCCACCAGTAGGAGATGACGAGATTGTAAGTTTCAAAATAAAAGACAATAGTGAGACAGTTCAAACAGAAACAGAAGAAAGTGGAGGAGAGGAAAAAGCAAAGACTGAATCAAGAAAAAGAAATTGGAAATCAGAAGAGAAGAAAGAGAAGGTGAAGCCAAAAGGCCAAGAAAAGGAGATAATTGGCCCAACAGCTATGTAAGAAAATTGAGATATAGAATAATAAGAGCGGAAGACGAAGATGCGGAACAAGTAAATGAAGTAACAAGTCAAAAGGGACAAGAAAAACCCAGTGGAAAAAGATTACAAAAGTCCAAAAGGACAAAGAAAGTGAATTCAAAATTTAAGTCACCTGAGTGGCTGTATATTGCACTAACTGATTACAAAGAAGAAGAAGAAAACACTCACGGAAACCAGAGACTGAGAAGTCGGATGGGAAAAGGTGAGATGCAACAAAACTGAAGTGAAGACTTATAGTGCTTCTGCCGGACGTGACAAATTTACTGGATGTGACAAATCACCGGATGTGACAACGAAAGAATTCTGGAGAGAATTAAAGAAAGTACCAAGCAAAGACTTTTTGAAAGCAGAGTGGCATCTAAGTCATTTCTGAGGTGTAGTGACACAATTTTCTGAAACTTAACAAATAGAAAAAGAAAAATGGAAAATAATAGGGATAGAAGAGATAAATGTGAATTTATAAAGAGATGGTGCAAAATGTGCTGCTTTTGCACAGGATTATTAATGACCATATGGATAGTTTTAGCAATCACAATTCCTATTAGTGTAGCTGTGATAGAAGCAAAGAATGATACTAAACCAGAAAAAGAAACTAATATTAAAGAACCAGTTATTTTAAGAAGTAGTGCAGAGTTGCATAAGGATAGGTCAGTAACAGATTTCTCAAAGAATGTTTTTACAAAGTTGTTGTATGAGTACGTAAAAACAATGGACGTAAGAGATTGTTATGTTTGTATGCAGTTGCCTGCATCAGTATCCGAAGGTGTGACTTATCATCACCTACCTTTGACTTATGGAATAACATGTAGTGTAATAGCAAGTTTATTTTATAAAACAGGTAGATTAGAATCTTATTATACTGATATAGATAAGATTTTTGCAAACATTCCAGTAGTACCAGAACTTAACAAAGTAAAACCAGCAAAAGTTTTAGGAGAATTCTTTTTAGAACATAGAAAATTAACGTTAGAAGAAATAGTTAGTAACAACCTTACCTGTGAGTTAAAGAAAGAAGAAAAAGTATTTTTAGAAATGGTTGAAGAAAGAAGAATGAAGTTTCAGAAAGAAGCAATAAAAGAGGAAGGAAAACGCTTATGGACGTTTGAGGAAGGAAATTATGAAGGGAAAAAGATAAATGCAGCAATGACTTTAGACTGGCCGCAAACAGGAAAGTTGTGCATTAGGAGAAATAAGACAGTCTATGACAATTACTTTGTAGGTTCCAGTATCTGCCATGACAATTATCAAATTCTGGGAGGTTGGGGATTCAAAGGTGGAAAGGACCCAATATTTCCAGGTATTTATTATATTTGTGGGAATAGAGCTTATTACAGGTTACCGGACCATTGGTATGGAACTTGCTATGTAGGCCTGGTCTTTCCCAAAAATTTTCACATGGACAGAGAAGAAAAGGGAACATACAAGATGATTAATAGATTTACACGTAGAAAGAGGGAAAGTTTTTCAGAAATTGTAGGTGATATTTTTGGAGCATTGATACCAGCAGTGGGAATATCTTTGAATGCATTTAAAATTCGGAAGTTATCCACAGTAGTAGATCGTTTATCTACAGATACTGCGGGAGGGTTCTTAATGGTAAATACCGAAATGGTTGCCATGAGAGCTATGGTGATGCAAAATCGGCTTGCCCTTGATATTCTTTTGGCAAAAGAGGGTGGAGTCTGTGGAATGTTGAAAGTCCAACATTGTTGTACTTACATTCCTGATAACAGTGAAAATATACAGAAGTATATTACAAATATTACAAGTTTGCACAAAGAACTAGTTCCACTGGAGGTTGAAAGTGTTTTGGGAAAACTGGGTAGAGGGTTTTCCTCAGTAGCGAATTGGTTAACTAGGATGAGTAGACTAGTGATAGGGAAAGTTATAATAGTAGCAACTATAGTAATATTATTAGCCATGATGTTGAAAATAGTAATAACATGTATAAAGAGAAAAGTAAGACAGAATAAGATAAGAAGAAATAATAGAATAATGAGAGAAAGAGAGAGAGAAATGGGTGAAATTGAGTTGGAGAAAATGAAAGAAAGCATGTATAAAGAGACTAAAAGGCAAGATGAAGAAGAAACAGATGTATAAATAACAGAAAGCAAAGGATGAAAGACATGCTGCCTGAAAAGAAGTATGACTTGAGTTTTATGTGGTGATTTAAAAATCACCAAAGGGGGATTGATGGAGCAGGAAAAATAAAAATTTTAACCCCTAACAAATTTTATAATTAATTAAATAAAATGTTCGTTTAAATGTATTAATCAACACTGTATGTGTGGGAATGGTAATATGCCAATGTGTGTGCTAAATAATCTATTAATAAATGTCTGTGTGTCTAATTATAACGTAAAAATAAATGCGTACTAATAAAAATAAATGCATGTTATTGTGCTTCATAGAAATAAAACGTGTTGTTGCAAAAACAAATAGTGATGGTAAGTAAGGAACAGCTTAAATGTTGCTTTCTGCTAGGTAACAACTAATTGGGGTACGTAGATGGGAGGGAAACGAAAGGGATATTTTTCTCTATTTTAATTATGTTTTATTTGCCTCAAATTAGTGCTTCTAAAGTATAACCGAGTGGCGATATAAAATGGCCGCCAGTGGGAAGATGTGCGCAGGCGCAAGGGGACACGTGGTACGGGATGAGATTGAAGAAATCTGGAACCTCGTGATGTCTCTGAGAGGCTAGGATGCAAGAAACGGTCAAGGCTGGTGTGACCTAATTGAACTGATAGTGTGCCATGATGATCAGCGGAGAGCCCGTGAGAAACAAGTCTAAGAGAAAGGACAATGACTGCGGAGTTCTCGAATGTGTCGAAAGAAGTTACAAATGAACTGATCGAATCGGATGGAAATGTTTAAGCGTATGGGAAAGGAAATGATCCAAGGACCCTTGAATCCAAGAGAACTTGATTAAAGAATGAATAAGCTGACATGCATGGACCAATGAAAGAAAAGCGTGATATTAATGTTGCAACAGTTAGTTAGCAAAGTTAGAATTAGGGTATAAGAGGGCCTACTCTTAGTGGGAGGGGTACACAAGTTCCAGGCAGTTCGAGAGTCGTGGTTGCAGTCACAGTCAGGAGAGGAGTTGAAGAGTCGTGTTGGTGGCTTCCAGTGCTGGGTGGTCCTGATCGATCCCTTATTGAGCGGGAGATGCTGAAAGACTGTTAGAGGAGACGGGTTGCAGGTAGCTGATGCTGACGAGCTGAAGTTGCTGTTGCTGTCTTAATTTTACAGTTGAGTATGAGAATCAGGCTATTTCTAATTCCTAACTTAGGTTAGAAATCATTAGGCTAAATTAGGAAGCTAGGCAGGTAATTAGGGTTTTGGCTTCATGACAAAAATTTCCTTTCTGCAATAAATTGATTATGTTTAATAAAATTGTGAATTTAAGATTGAATAATTGAATAAAGTATTAAAAATTCTTTCCATGCTTTTAAAATTATATAAAATTTAAGATTCTTTAAACTCAAAATGACTCAGTGGTTATTTTCCTAAATGATTGTGACATGAGAAATTGTTTATTGTGATTCAGCTGGTCTTAGTCACTATGAACTAATTTCTTAAATGAATGATTCATCGACAAACAATGAGCAGGGATATCTTAAGAAATAACTAAAAGAAAGTGACTAATTAAGGTAACAAGATATCTTGGCTCTTCCAGCGGTACATAAAAGGTGTTCTCCATTTAGTTCTCATGCTTCTCCTAGGAGTACAGAATTTCACAAAGGTGTAAAGGAAATCCAGGAGTGTGTGTGTGTGTTAGACGATGTTTATGGGCCCCATCGTCATGTGGATATGAGAAATATAGTTTGCCCCTGGATGACCTATAAGTAACCTAGGAGGAGAATAGTTTTTATTGTACGCGCTGCATCACCGCCAACATCCCAAATGTACGTTGCCCATGTGAGTATATGTGGCCAGTATGGTATATACTTTGTATACATTGTACGTACAAGGGAAGCAGAGTAATTGAAGGCCTGTATAATTGTACATTATATATATATATATATATATATATATATATATATATATATATATATATATATATATATATATAATACAAAAAGAGTTGCCTCTAGGTGGGATGCACTCCCAGGTGGAAATTACGCCAAAGCAAGAGCACACGCCATGAACAAAGTCCTTTTCTGGTTTACCTGCCAGACGCGTTTCGGGCCAACGCCCTCTTCAGTGGCAGACCATGTGACGTGCCGGCATGCGGCAACCACCAGTAAATCCCCGTAATAATTATGCTCAGCTGAACCACCTGAAGCAATGCTTCCTGGGACTGGTGGTTCAGTAAAACCCAAGTGGGTCGCCGCCGGCATTTACATTCAAAAATGTCTTAAAAGGATTGCCTATGTTCGCGCCGGCACCTCTGCATATAACAGGCACCTCCTGTTCCACAGTTAGCTGCCCCAATAAAGCAGCCGCGGACCCGCAAGTGTTTCGCGGTGGTGCAATCCCGCGACCAGGCAGGCCGCTGTACAAAATACAAAAAGAGTTGCCTCTAGGTGGGATGCACTCCCAGGTGGAAATTACGCCAAAGCAAGTGCACACACCATGAACAAAGTCCTTTTCTGGTTTACCTGCCAGACGCGTTTCGGGCCAACGCCCTCTTCAGTGGCAGACCATGTGACATGCCGGCATGCGGCAACCACCAGTAAATCCCCATAATAATTATGCTCAGGTGAACCACCTGAAGCAATGCTTCCTGGGACTGGTGGTTCAGTAAAACCCAAGTGGGTCGCCGCCGGCACTCACATTCAAAAATGTCTTAAAAGGATTGCCGATGTTCGCGCCGGCACCCCTGCATATAACAGGCACCTCCTGTTCCACAGTTAGCTGCCCCAATAAAGCAGCCGCGGACCCGCAAGTGTTTCGCGGTGGTGCAATCCCGCGAACAGGCAGGCCGCTGTACAAAATACAAAAAGAGTTGCCTCTAGGTGGGATGCACTCCCAGGTGGAAATTACGCCAAAGCAAGGGCACACGCCATGAACAAAGTCCATTTCTGGTTTACCTGCCAGACGCGTTTCGGGCCAACGCCCTCTTCAGTGGCAGACCATGTGACGTGCTGGCTTGCGGCAACCACCAGTAAATCCCCATAATAATTATGCTCAGGTGAACCACCTGAAGCAATGCTTCCTGGTACTGGTGGTTCAGTAAAACCCAAGTGGGTCGCCGCCGGCACTCACATTAAAAAATGTCTTAAAAGGATTGCCGATGTTCGCGCCGCACCCCTGCATATAACAGGCACCTCCTGTTCCACAGTTAGCTGCCCCAATAAAGCAGCCGCGGACCCGCAAATGTTTCGCGGTGGTGCAATCCCGCGACCAGGCAGGCCGCTGTACAAAATACAAAAAGAGTTGCCTCTAGGTGGGATGCACTCCCAGGTGGAAATTACGCCAAAGCAAGGGCACACGCCATGAACAAAGTCCTTTTCTGGTTTACCTGCCAGACGCGTTTCGGGCCAACGCCCTCTTCAGTGGCAGACCATGTGACGTGCAAAGCAGAAACATTCCCAAGAAAATAAATATCATGGGATTGTGACATGACTTCCTGTAACAACGGCTTTTGTGGTATAGGGACGTATTATTATTATTATTATTATTAGTTAGCATTTCTAGAGCGCGTAGCTACCCATCGGCATCCCAGCGCTAACGGCATAGCAGTGAGAGGGGCGGGTTTACAAACTGAGATTTTGAAATAGCCACGTTTTCAGGTGCTTTCGGAAGGTGAGAAGGTGGGTCTCTGAACGTAGCTGCAAGGGAAGAGTGTTCCATAGCCTGGCTGTACTATACGAGAAGGAGCTGCCCCCACTACGTATCCTGTGAATTTTGGGGATGACGGCCAGACTCATGCTTGCGGAGCGGAGGAGTTTCCTGGGATGGTAGTGAGGGAGTTAAAAATGGTAGGACCTTTGCCCATCAGTGTTTTGTGGGCTATACAAAGGGATTTGAATTTAATTCTTTCCAGAATGGGTAGCCAATGTAGGGCTTTCAGGCATGGCTTCGCCGATTGAGTTCTTGGCACTCCAAGCAGCATCCTGGCGGTGCAGTTCTGGGCCACTTGGAGTTTCCTAATGTTTGATTTGGGCGCTCCCAGGTACAAGGAGTTCCCGTAGCTCACTGACTATGCTACTTAATCCCTTACCCATTTCTTAGAGGTTTGTTGCCTACTATCTGGTTTGACATAAGGGCAGCTTGCATGTCCTCTGCAAGTTGGTTAGTGCCACATAAAATGAGTAAATTAATGGTTTATGCTTACTTTAGGGTCTGCATGAAGTCAGTCCCAGCTTGTTCATGAGGCATGTGTCACATTGATCATGCAATCCTGCGGGCCTCAGATGCCATTCGGCTTTGATGGAAGTGTTCACCTAACTTTTTCCCACCAATAGTTTTGTGAATCTGCCTCCCTTGTTACTAGTATTGGAACATTAACTTGCAAGCTACACATATTTTTGGAATAAACACATGTAATTTCTATGCTATATAAAGATAAAACTAACACGTAATCTTTTGTCCTCTTTCTCCTCGACTATGAGAATGCTCTCTTACATGGAGTTCCAATAAAGAACCTGGCACTGATAAAGGCCAAACACCACCCTGCAGCTAGACTTTTCTCCAATGCTCACAAATATGGTCATATCAGACTTGTCCGGCCCTCCTTAAAATGACACCTGATCAAGGCAAGATGAAGTTATAAAACTGCTGGCTTAACATTCAAGGAAATGTTTAAAATGGAAATATAAAAGTGCAGCAACTCAGTATCCCAGAGTACGTTTTTGTTTTAAAATTTGCTGGTTCTATTCCATTAATCTTATGGCAGCCCTGCTGAGAGATGTAATAACCCTTCCTTTCAAATTAAATAATGCCAGTGCTCAATACCTGCCTATTTAAAGCACTGCAGTGGCGGCTCCTCCGCAATGGCAGAGGAGCGTTGCCACACTGCCTGGCTCATAGCCAGCAAACGAAAAATAAAACTGTCATTGTTTTATTTTTCGCTTGCCGGTTCTATTCGAGGGGCGGGGCATGGGGAGGAGGAGTGCTATGTGCACTCCCTCCCTAAGTGCGATAGGTGTTTGGCAATCCGTCTCAGGCCGACCAAAACACACATGCGCACTTAGGTTTCTCCAGCCCGGCTGCAGTGAACAGCCGGGCTGGAGCAACCCCCACAGACTCCCTGGTCTGAGCGGAGCGTCGTTCCAGCCCGCTCAGACCAATCCCCACACTGCTCTCACATGAGAGCAGCGCGGGGATCTCAGGCATTCCGTGACGCGGCCCCAGTGCTTTCTGGGACCAGGAAGGACGAGGCCTAGCGCGACACGGGAGGCAGCGGCAGCTCCAGGTAAGTTCTTTTTTAATTTCTTTTATTATTAACCCCCCCGCGGCGCTCCTCCCCTCCTCCCTTCACCCGCCCACCACCTCTTTATTGTGGCGGCCACCACTGAAGCACTGGTATTACACCTAAACATACTCAAATGTCTTGTGCAGAAACTGGCCATCTCTGTGGGTGTAGTAATGAGAGGCATGGAATGGAATGTTGCCATGAGGCATGAAAGGTAGAGATGCCATCAGGCAAGATTATGTTGTCTTGGGGACCTGTGGGCAGTTGAGAGGGTCTCACTGGGCAGGAGCTACACTTAGGAGCTGTAACAATAAACTGAAACTGTGACTGAAGTGAGAGAAGAACCACAACATTTTTGGCGACGATTAGGCAAGTTCCCCAGGTAGGGGCCCTCAACTTTCAGCACGATACAACTATAGTGCTACAGTATTGGAACATGAAAGGTTAGTACCTGAAAATCACTAACCAGCAATTCAAGGACTGAAAACTAGCACATTATCAAGACCCGAAACCCCAATGAATGGGACTAATGTTTAAAGTGCGGCAGATTTATAGGTTTGTTTGATGAACAGATTAAACTAGGTTTTATCTAGGAACCGTCTTTCTGGCCCATTCTCACAGCAATAATATCCCTCATTTGTCAATTTATACCGCTGGTTTCCATCCCAAATGCATAAATCTTAAATTAATATGGTCAAATAATAAAAGTAGTCACTGTTGCCTTTGTGCGAAAACAATAACATTTAAATAATAAAAGTAGTCAACGTTTAGTTACTTGTCTGTGTGACTCAATGGGAGGAACGGGTGGATGCCTTCAAAATTCACATGCTGGTGCCTGGTGGTGAAAGAGATGCAGGTGATCGGAAACAAGCCATTTATTGCATTCTCTGGGCAAGGAAGGTTTGAGAATTTATCGCACATTGCCAAATATACAAACTCAGGAAGGCGGTGATAACATAGCTCTATAAGCAGCTAGAACTATATTTTGGTCAAAAAACAAATGTCATTCTTGAGAGTTATACATTTTTCTCTAGAGTGTAAAAGAAAAACAAAATTATTGACACATGACACAAGTTTGAGAGCATTGTTGGTGAATTGTGCATTTACATTAATCACAATGGGTATATGCATGACAAAATGATGTTACATACCTCTTATAGACCTATCCAAGAGAAGTTATGGAATGCACACAATTTCACACTTCTCCATGCTCCTGACATAGTTAGAGGTGAAGAACTAACCTCGAAGTGTGTGAAAATAATGAATGAAAAGAGTTGGAACATCCAGCATCTTATAAACGGAGTTATAAAGACTAATCCACACATTTCCCACTATGGTTACTTCAGCTGCTCTTGGACTATCTCCAGTCACCACCAGCTGCAACAACGCTCAGAAGTCTCTGGGGCATATTCTCAAGGAGTTATCGCCGAGTTATCAGCACTACATCGCAGCCAAAGTCGCGATAAATTTATCACCCCATTCACAAGCCGGTGCTAACAGCCCATAGCACCAGTTTACCCGCGATAGCAGCCGCAAAAAACATCGCCACAGATGACACCGGCAACTATCTCTAATGAGATGCAGAGTGGGCGTTCCCGTGCAAAAAGCTGCGTCAACACCACACCGCAACATTCTCAACGACTAGCCAGATCGGTGATCAGTCCACAAAACATGCGATATGGCGCGTTAGCAGCAGGAAACTAACACCTGCTCCGACCTGGTGTAAAGTCGGATGGCAGCCGGCACCAGAAAAGGGAGCCCAGCCCACAGCCACACCTGAAGGACAACAGATGCCATGGAGCTACTCATCATGCAGCTCGGAGCCCCAAGAGGGCCACAACACCCACCGCCACCACCCCCAGGCCCGCCACCACCCCCCGGCCCCCCCCACACCACCCCCCCAGTCCACCACAGAGGCAGCGCAGACACAGACCGCGGACCTTCAGAAAACGCACCAGCCTCACAGACATGACACCAGAGTATGTCATTGCCCACTACAGGCTCAAAAGGACAACCATCCACCGCATCCTGAACATCATTGCCCACAGGCTGACTGTACCAACACAGCGGACAACCAACATCCCTCCGCAGGCAAAGCTGCTGGCTGTGCTGCACCTGTTGGCCTCTGGGACATTCCAACCAACAACCGCCAGAGTCGGAGGAGGAGTCTCACAGCCAGCCCTATCAAAGTTCCTCACACCTGTCTTGGATGCCATCATCAGCTTGGTACCCCAGTACCTATACTTCCCCCACACTGCGCAGGAACAGCTGGAGACCAAGCAAGAAGTCTACACCATAGCTGGATTCCCGCACGTGTTGGGGGCAATAGACTGCACACATGTCCTACTTGTGCCCCTGCCGACACTGCACACAATTACCGCAACAGAAAGCACACACATTCCATCAATGTGCAGGCAATAGTGGACCACCGGGGCCTCTTCACCAATGTCGTTGCCAACTACCCAGGCAGTGTGCATGACTCATACATCTTCCGACAGTCCATCATCAACCGGCGCTTCCAGGATGGCACCTACGGAAATGCAGTGCTCGTTGGTAAGTACCAAATGAACACACCACACACCTCAACCCCACAATCATACAACTCACAACTCTGGGAATGCACACATCACAACCCACATACAACATGCCAAACAACATGCCCACCCACCAGACACGACAGCACAACTCACCATGGGAACCTGGCCTAGCCATGTACATGAGCCATCAACGGCATGGCACCTCACGACACATTAGCAGAATATGGGAAGAGGAGGGAACCAGGTATGTGCGAAGGAGGCGATGTGACCGATGAATGGGACTGCACACAATGCCAAGTGTGGCGTGGATGTGTTGGACAGACTGCAGTATGCAGACCACACACATATCCATGTCGACATACACCGCTGGTGTTTGGTGTAGTGGACAGTGGATGCAACCATGTCACCCCAGCCAGTGGGGAGATCAAGGAAATGTAGCTTGTTACATCCCCCACTGTAAGCGTGAGAGGAGTGGGCTGGCTCGGCGTACGCCAGGTCAGCGTATGGTTGTGAATAAAAAGCACGTAGCCCTGGGCGTGGTCCTCTTCCGGAATACCCAACGTCCCTGCCAGGGTGGCGCCTCTCACCCCGCCACGAGGCCTATGCATGAGCAGTGTTGCCTGGGATCCTGTGTGCCTGCTGCACCCCGGCCCGCTGGTCCCCGAAGCCGTCATGGCCGCCCCTGCGCATCCAGGCATCACTGTTCACCTGCCGACACCGGCGTGTGTCAAAGAGGGCCCACCACGTGCCCGTGCAAGCTCCAAGCCCGAGGCCCCCAACCTTGGCAGACTCCTCGGACCATCCCGGCCTCCATGACACAGGCCCGTGGAACTCCTTTCTCGTTGACGTACTTCACCAGCATACACAGCGGACAAGTAGGACACACATTTGGAACTGAGTCTTGATTACACCATGGCAGAGTACATGATTTAAGGCTGAGTCCATGTCACTATACTCCCTCCGATGTGGTGCCACCAAGTCTGTGCATAGGACTCCCACCAAACGTGTCTGTGGGCCCTTGCTGACCCCGGCCTTCGGCCTGCACTGCGGTCCTGCAGGCCTCACACCAATTCAATGCAGTCCGTCACAGGCAGGACACGGCCTCCTCGCCGGCTGCACACCCGCTCAGCTTTGGTGCCACTACCTATGTCAGCCACAAATCTAATACAAATGCGATTCCAAGGTCGTGTGCGAGAGATCCAGGAGGAGGTGGCTGGACAGCGGTTGGCCCGTGCTGACCGCTGCCTCTGGCCGACACTGCGGCCAACTAGGTCGCACTTTTGGAACTGAGTCTTGATTTCTTCATGGCAGTGTTCATGTCACAGTGCGCAAGGAGAGGAGTAAGAGGAAGACGCGCTTCAGTCCGAAGGAGAAAAGGCTCACCTTTACGGAGGTGATGGGACACTACCAACAACTGCACTGGTGCCACTGACTCTGTGCAGCGCATGCCTACCACACGTGGCTGTGGGTCCCTGCTGACCGCTGCCTCCGGCACACACTGTGGTGGAGTAGGTCACAGGATTTGAACTGAGTCTTGCTCTCTACATAGCAGAGTCCATGTCATTGTACAGGCCTCATCGCAGACTGCATCCCCTTCCAGCTCTGGCGCCACTGAGTGTGTGCCCTGAAATCCATGGGC
Organism: Calotriton arnoldi; assembly: GCA_963921515.1. Taxonomy (NCBI): domain Eukaryota; kingdom Metazoa; phylum Chordata; class Amphibia; order Caudata; family Salamandridae; genus Calotriton; species Calotriton arnoldi. The sequence continues at coordinate 260,060 of CAWUFW010012491.1, read as the reverse complement.
AGTCTCTGTTTGGACGTCGGTGGCGTCTGAGCCTATGGGCTGGAGGCTGTCTTCATCTACATGTAGCTGATACTGACAAGGTGGAAAAGTGGGGTCTGTAGCATTCAACACCGCCATCTGCCTGTTCCTGCTTGCTTCTGCCCTCTGCATCATGCCCTGGAAGGACACCTTCCACTGTCCTCCGCAACCCTCCGCGAACTTTCCCTTGGACATCGACGAGTACACGCTCAGCTCACGTGGCACTACCTCAGTGCACCGCAAGTCACCGTCCCGTGGCGGTGTGCCTGTGCCGGCCGCTGTGCATTCGGGGCCACAAACTCTGTGCTGCTCAAGTCAGGGACCCATGATGTATGTACCTTGTACTGCTGATTGTCTGCTCACTGTTGTGTTCTTTGCCAGCACCAACCAACCCCTGAGTGGTGGCTTACACTACCCAACACCCATCCAGCACAAGCGTCACGGGAGATGTGAGCCTGGCAATAAAATTGCCGGGCGCACGTGCCCGTGGCCAGTCCCACGAACTCACTCAGTGTGTCCGTGTGGTTATTATGTATGCATGAGGGACCGGGGTCATTCCACATAACATTGTGCTGTGTACAGCGTGCACATCCATGTCACCTCAGGCAGTGTTGTAGACCTGGGACATGAAACCGTGTTGTACCTCCCTGTGAGCGTAAGCGGGGTGGACAGGCGTATGACGGTACTGCGTAGGGGTGTGGCTACTCCACACGTGGATCTGGGTGTGGTGCAGTGTAGGCCTTGCCAAGGATGTGGCTGATGCATGTGTCTCTGTTGTAGTCTCTGCACCACCCGTCCTGCAATCGACAATGTTGCCATGTGGCATGCCCCCAGTGTGCGTGCTCGGTCACAGGGGTACATGGGGGAGGGCATGCCCGCTTGGGTTCAGGGATCACACATGCCAACTGTTTTGTGTGTCGCCATTATCGCTGCATGAGCCAAAGATGGACCCTCAACTGCATGTCGGGTTTAGCCAGGCAGGTGCTCTACATCTGTGTCAGCCCTGTCCTAGCAATGGGCCGACACACACGTGGCCTGCCACATTCTGCGCATCATCATCACTGTGTCGTAGTCAGGCTTGTGGACATGCACAGACAGGCATGACAATGGTGTGCCGTAGGGGGGCATGTGATGCAATCACGCTGCGCACAATAGTGAATGTGCTCGGGGGGGTGAGGTGCAGCAGTGAGGCTACGTAATACACAGTGATGCCGCTCATTAGCAACACGCAGAACATGTCATACGGGAATCACTAAGTCACACATATCACACACCAATGAACCAGTGAGCCTGCCAACACATCATGCAGTACGTAGTCTTGACTCATGTCTCTCTGCACTGTCACAGGTGACCAAGGATATGCACTCTGCGCTTGGATGATGACACCCCTCCGAGCCCCGAACACACAGCCCCAGAGGCAGTACAATTTGGCCCACAAACGCACCAGGGGCATCGTGGAGCGCACATTTGGCGTGTTGAAGTCACGTTTCAGGTGCCTGGACGTCACAGGTAGAAGGCTCCTGTACAGCCCAGGCCTCGTTTGCAAGATGATCGTTGCATGTTGTGTGTTGCACAACATATGTGTACACAGCAGAGCCCCATGGATATGAGTGCCAGATGCACCAGACGATGATGATGAAGATGAGGCAGGTGGACCACACCCCACTGCAGCCGCAGCAGGAATTGCCCGTAGGGACTACATCATTGACAATATCTTCTCTGGTTGACGTCACATTGTGAGGGTCCTTAGCAGTAATGGCACAGTACGTTGACTGACCACAGGCACAGCATGTGCTAATAAATGCATTCCGAAACACATTCCCTGCATGCATGTCACTCATCTGTACAGGCACTTCACTCAGACACGTGTGGGTGCGACATGTTGTGCTGACAATTTAGGAATTTGTTAATGGATGGTGGGTGTGTCACCTCTGTGCAGTGAGGCTGTTTAGGGTGTCACGTATTCGAACTGCCAGTTCTGTGTGTCACAGTTGTTACGGTATCCCACTCTTCGGCGTTTCACATGTGTCCCAATTCATTCCATTTTGGCTGTCATATGTGGCCTACAAGTGACAAGAGGGCTTCTTTTGGGCTCTGATATGTGCCGCCATGATGCAGGGATGCACCCTGTGACTCAAGTCCCGTGACATGGGCGACTTGTACGTGGGGGGAGTCACTGCCCCTACATTGGTCCATGCTTTCATTATTGTTTGGTCATGGACATGGCACGTCGGTGTGCAGGGGGTGTTGTTTGTCCCTCTGCAATGTGAGAAGGAGATGCGGTTTCACAGTGTGTTCCATGTTTGTTTCCGCATTGGCGCAGGTTACATACTGAATGCATGTCAATGTACATTGTGGCTGTTTGTGGGGAACTGCCTATCTGATTTGGACAATGGTCATTTGCTCTGCGTCACAGCTGTGGGGTTGTGCTTGTACGTTGTCATCTCACCGTTTGTTTGGTCTGCTTTTATGGTGCATTTTCCCGCCTGACGTTTGTGAATTGCAGGCCTGTCGTGGTTTTCGCTGCTTTTTGTATCGCGCTTGGCCTCATCGCAGCTTTTTTTGCGATCGTGTTTCACATTTTTGCGGCGTGGCGTTTATTTTATCGTGGTCATTTGACGCGTTATCTGGGGACTATCGCATGGTGCCGCCGTGTTGTGAATACTTGGTTATCATGGCGTAAATTTCCCGCGATAGACTGCGATGTTGGAGGTTGCGTTAAGTAACTTTTGCGATGGTTATCACACGTTCTTGAGAATATGCCCCTCTGTTGTGCACCACCTGCTTCAGTTTAAACAATGACAAAAAAAAAAAACTATTTTGAAAGTGCAACATTTCGCACAATCCTAAAGGTACCTCTTAGACATCTTACCTATTAGACCTCTTAGAAGACACATTTTTTAATGTTCACTTCTGTATGCAGCGAGCTACCTTTCTCCCTTTGCTTTTACACATCTGTTCCTTCAATACTGACATACACATCCTGCACTTCATAGCTTTTTGAGTACTCCAATGCCAGTTCTTCTATATGGTAAAGGTACTATCTCGTGGGCCATATTGACAAATGTGACAAAAATATTTATAAATAAATGAACAGAAGTATATTTCTTCTTCCTGCCCGACAGTACACATGTATGGATACAGCCAACCTTGGTCTGATTTTTTTTTTATATCCACAGCATTTGTTTCATTGTGCCTTTTCATGACTTTGTAATTTAGTGACCCATATTCTTGTTTTTCCTGTGCATGTACGTTTTTTTAATATATATTTAGCAGTAGGATGCACAGTTTTGCGGTATTACCTCTGCAGCCCTTTGATGAAACAGAATCCTGACATCATGGATTAGGTGTTCTACTGGTGTACAGTTGTGGTAACTAGTGGCATGGGGGCAAGTATCATCATCTGCCCAGTCACTTGCACTGGGCAGGACTACACGGTCTACTTTCTTTCACCGCCACCCCCCCCCCCCCCACTCTTTGACGCCACAGGAGTTAGAGAACCATGAAAGTCCTGGGGCCTGGGTCTCATCACTGATTACTGTCAGTGGCCACTGTGGCTTCCTGTCCTGGTGGACAGTGTGGCCCCTGGGGGGGGAGGGGGAGTCACACTCTGGGGGTGGACTGGGCCACACCACTGTTTGCCATGTGGGTACTGTCTGCCTGCTGGGACCCACCTGTGAGCGAGCTATGGTTAGGTGCTGCACAGATGGTATCCACAGGTGAAGAGAAGGGTTCCCCATGGGTTAGCTTAGTGGGCCCCAAGAGTGTGGACAGAGGGATCCAACTGGGTTTAGCAAGGCGTAGAATCAGAAGGTACCCTCGCGTGGGCCAGGTCCACGTTCTATCACCTCAAGCAGGGAAGTCCATCAAGGGATTGATTAGTTTACCCTGGCTTTAGGCTGGAACGGTGTTGTGTTAGACCTGGCTTTTTCAGCGGGTTTATCCCCAGACATTTTTGCTTTTTGGCCTCCTGTATTTGACCCTGTTTTGGTTGGTTTTATGACTCTGGGCACTTTACCACTGCTGATCAGTGCTAAAGTGCATATGCTCACTGTGTAAATTGTTAATATGGATTGATGATTCCATGATTGGCTTGTTTGAATTACTACTAAGTCCCTAGTACAGTGCACTGTGTGTGCCCAGGGCCTGTAAGTCAAATGCTGCTAGTGGGCCTACAGCACTGATTGTGCCACCCACACAAGCAGCCTTGCAAAAGGTTCTCAGACCTGCCACTGCACTGTCTGTGCGCAGGTTGGTACTGCCATGTCGACCTGGCAAGTGCACCCACTTGCCAGGCCCTAACCTTCCCTTTTCTTACGTGTGAGTCACCCTGAAGGTAGGCCCAAGGTACCCCTGTGGGCAGGGTGCAGTGTATGTGAAAGGTAGGACATGTCCTAATGTGTGTGGCGGTGCACAGACAAAATATCGAGTTTTTTATTTCGACCTACATTAATATCGAGTTTTAAATATCGTAGGGACAGAATATCGACATCAAGAATATTGGTGACCAGAATATCGACCTGAAGGTAAGAAATATTGCTTTTTTTAACATCGAAGTTAGTAATATCGATAGCAAAAATATCGATGTTAATAATATCGATGTTTATGTTAGTGTTATGTATTTTAGTATGTATTTTATATGTATGTGTTCCACATGTTTTGTTATGTTTTGTATTTTTTTAATATATGTATTAATTGTTTAGAAGTTAGTAATTTTTTTTAAAGTAAATTTTGTGTTTTAGTACTGTAGCGGGTTGTGGGTTTATAGGGGAATAGGGTGGGAAGTAATTTAATAATAGTAAATTAATTCATAATTTTTAGAAATTATTAATTATTTTTAATTAAATGTTGCATTTTAGTTCTATAGCGGGTTGTGGGTTTATAGGGGAATATGGTGGGAAGTAATTTAATTGGAATTAAGTAATTAGTCATTTTTATTTATTGGTATTGATAATTAATTTATTTTAATTAATTATTAATTGGTAATTAATTTTTATTAATTGATAATTATATAATTTTTTTATTGGAGCGGGTTGTGGGTTTATAGGGGATTAGGGTGGGAAGTAAATTAATTATAATAAATTAATTAATAATTTTTATTTTTTGGTATTGATAATTAATTTATTGTTTATTAATTATTAATTGGTAATTATTTTTTATTAATTAATTAATTGATAAATATATTAATTGTATTAATTTAGTTTAGGAGCGGGTTGTGTGTTTATAGGGGAATAGGGTGGGAAGTAATTTATTATAATTAAATAATTATTTATTAATATTTATTGGTATTGATAATTAATTTATTGTTAATTAATTATTAATTGGTAATTAATGTTTATTAATTATTATTTATTGGTATTGATAATTAATTTATTGTTAATTAATTATTAATTGGTAATTAATTTTTATTAGTTGATTAATTGATAATTATATTAATTGTGTTAAATTTTATGCGGAGTGAGTTGTGTGTTTATTGGCGAATAGGGTGGGAAGTAATTTAATGTTATTAAAGTAATTATTAATTTTAATTTATTGGTATTTATAATTAATGTATTGTTAATTTATTAATAAATCATTATTTAATTAAAAAATAATTTAATTGATAAGTATGTTATTTTTAACCCCTACGCTATCCAACACTTTCCCTACTGTTGCACTCTCTGGAGTGGGAATAGTACTTTTTACCCCTACGCTATCCAACACTTTCCCTACTGTTGCACTCTTTGGAGTGGGAATAGTAAGTTTTACCCCTAACCTATCCAAAACTTTCCCTACTGTTGCACTCTCTGGAGTTGGAATAGTAATTTTTACCCCTACTCTATCCAACACTTTCCCTACTGTTGCACTCACTGGAGTGGGAATAGTAATTTTAAGCTTTTCGCTTTCCAACACTTTCCCTACTGTAGCACTCTCTGGAGTGGGAATAGTAATGTTTACACCTACGCTATCCAACACTTTCCCTACTGTTGCACACTCTGGAGTGGGAATAGTAATTTTTACCCCTACGCTATCCAACACTTTCCCTACTGTTGCACTCTCTGGAGTTGGAATAGTAATTTTTACCCCTACGCTATCCAACACTTTCCCTACTGTTGCACTCTTTGGAGTGGGAATAGTAAGTTTTAACACTAACCTATCCAACACTTTCCCTACTGTTGCACTCTCTGGAGTTGGAATAGTAATGTTTACCCCTACTCTATCCAACACTTTCCCTACTGTTGCACTCACTGGAGTGGGAATAGTAATTTTAAGCTTTTCGCTATCCAACACTTTCCCTACTGTAGCACTCTCTGGAGTGGGAATAGTAATGTTTACACCTACGCTATCCAACACTTTCCCTACTGTTGCACACTCTGGAGTGTGAATAGTAATTGTTACCCCTACGCTATCCAACACTTTCCCTACTGTTGCACTGTCTGGAGTTGGAATAGTAATTTTACCCCTACGCTATCCAACACTTTCCCTACTGTTGCACTTTCTGGAGTTGGAATAGCAATTATAACCCCTACGCTATCCAACACTTGCCCTACTGTTGCACTCTCTGGAGTTGGAATAGTAATTTTACCACTACGCTATCCAACACTTTCCCTACTGTTGAAGTCTCTGGAGTGTGAATAGTAATTTTTACCCCTACGCTATCCAACACTTTCCCTACTGTTGCACTCTCTGGAGTTGGAATAGTAATTTTTACTCCTACTCTATCCAACACTTTCCCTACTGTTGCACTTTCTGGAGTTGGAATAGCAATTATAACCCCTACGCTATCCAACACTTTCCCTACTGTTGCACTCTCTGGAGTGGGAATAGTAATTTTTACCTCTACGCTATCCAACACTTTCCCTACTGTTGCACTCACTGGAGTGGGAATAGTAATTTTTACCCCTACGCTATCCAACACTTTCCCTACTGTTGCACTCACTGGAGTGGGAATAGTAATTTTAACCCTTTCGCTATCCAACACTTTCCCTACTCTTGTACTCTCTGGAGTGGGAATAGTAATTTTTACCCCTACGCTATCCAACACTTTCCCTACTGTTGCACTCTCTGGAGTGAAAATAGCAATTTTTACCCTTACGCTATCCAACACTTTCCCTACTGTTGAAGTCTCTGGAGTGTGAATAGTAATTTTTACCCCTACGCTATCCAACACTACCCTACTGTTGCACTCTCTGGAGTTGGAATAGTAATTTTTACCCCTACTCTAACCAACACTTTCCCTACTGTTGCACTTTCTGGAGTTGGAATAGCAATTATAACCCCTACGCTATCCAACACTTTCCCTACTGTTGCACTCTCTGGAGTGGGAATAGTAATTTTTACCCCTAACCTATCCAACACTTTCCCTACTGTTGCACTCTCTGGAGTTGGAATAGTAATTTTTACCCCTACTCTATCCAACACTTTCCCTACTGTTGCACTCACTGGAGTGGGAATAGTAAGTTTTACCACTAACCTATCCAACACTTTCCCTACTGTTGCACTCTCTGGAGTTGGAATAGTAATTTTTACCCCTACTCTATCCAACACTTTCCCTACTGTTGCACTCACTGGAGTGGGAATAGTAATTTTAAGCTTTTCGCTATCCAACACTTTCCCTACTGTAGCACACTCTGGAGTGGGAATAGTAATGTTTACACCTACGCTATCCAACACTTTCCCTACTGTAGCACTCTCTGGAGTGGGAATAGTAATGTTTACACCTACGCTATCCAACACTTTCCCTACTGTTGCACACTCTGGAGTGGGAATAGTAATTTTTACCCCTACGCTATCCAACACTTTCCCTACTGTTGCACTCTCTGGAGTTGGAATAGTAATTTTTACCCCTACTCTAACCAACACTTTCCCTACTGTTGCACTTTCTGGAGTTGGAATAGCAATTATAACCCCTACGCTATCCAACACTTTCCCTACTGTTGCACTCTCTGGAGTGGGAATAGTAATTTTTACCCCTAACCTATCCAACACTTTCCCTACTGTTGCACTCTCTGGAGTTGGAATAGTAATTTTTACCCCTACTCTATCCAACACTTTCCCTACTGTTGCACTCACTGGAGTGGGAATAGTAAGTTTTACCACTAACCTATCCAACACTTTCCCTACTGTTGCACTCTCTGGAGTTGGAATAGTAATTTTTACCCCTACTCTATCCAACACTTTCCCTACTGTTGCACTCACTGGAGTGGGAATAGTAATTTTAAGCTTTTCGCTATCCAACACTTTCCCTACTGTAGCACTCTCTGGAGTGGGAATAGTAATGTTTACACCTACGCTATCCAACACTTTCCCTACTGTAGCACTCTCTGGAGTGGGAATAGTAATGTTTACACCTACGCTATCCAACACTTTCCCTACTGTTGCACACTCTGGAGTGGGAATAGTAATTTTTACCCCTACGCTATCCAACACTTTCCCTACTGTTGCACTCTCTGGAGTTGGAATAGTAATTTTTACCCCTACGCTATCCAACACTTTCCCTACTGTTGCACTCTTTGGAGTGGGAATAGTAAGTTTTACCACTAACCTATCCAACACTTTCCCTACTGTTGCACTCTCTGGAGTTGGAATAGTAATTTTTACCCCTACTCTATCCAACACTTTCCCTACTGTTGCACTCACTGGAGTGGGAATAGTAATTTTAAGCTTTTCGCTATCCAACACTTTCCCTACTGTAGCACTCTCTGGAGTGGGAATAGTAATGTTTACACCTACGCTATCCAACACTTTCCCTACTGTTGCACACTCTGGAGTGTGAATAGTAATTGTTACCCCTACGCTATCCAACACTTTCCCTACTGTTGCACTGTCTGGAGTTGGAATAGTAATTTTTACCCCTACGCTATCCAACACTTTCCCTACTGTTGCACTTTCTGGAGTTGGAATAGCAATTATAACCCCTACGCTATCCAACACTTGCCCTACTGTTGCACTCTCTGGAGTTGGAATAGTAATTTTTACCACTACGCTATCCAACACTTTCCCTACTGTTGAAGTCTCTGGAGTGTGAATAGTAATTTTTACCCCTACGCTATCCAACACTTTCCCTACTGTTGCACTCTCTGGAGTTGGAATAGTAATTTTTACTCCTACTCTATCCAACACTTTCCCTACTGTTGCACTTTCTGGAGTTGGAATAGCAATTATAACCCCTACGCTATCCAACACTTTCCCTACTGTTGAACTCTCTGGAGTGGGAATAGTAATTTTTACCTCTACGCTATCCAACACTTTCCCTACTGTTGCACTCACTGGAGTGGGAATAGTAATTTTTACCCCTACGCTATCCAACACTTTCCCTACTGTTGCACTCACTGGAGTGGGAATAGTAATTTTAACCCTTTCGCTATCCAACACTTTCCCTACTGTTGCACTCTCTGGAGTGGGAATAGTAATTTTTACCCCTAACCTATCCAACACTTTCCCTACTGTTGCACTCTCTGGAGTTGGAATAGTAATTTTTACCCCTACTCTATCCAACACTTTCCCTACTGTTGCACTCACTGGAGTGGGAATAGTAAGTTTTACCACTAACCTATCCAACACTTTCCCTACTGTTGCACTCTCTGGAGTTGGAATAGTAATTTTTACCCCTACTCTATCCAACACTTTCCCTACTGTTGCACTCACTGGAGTGGGAATAGTAATTTTAAGCTTTTCGCTATCCAACACTTTCCCTACTGTAACACTCTCTGGAGTGGGAATAGTAATGTTTACACCTACGCTATCCAACACTTTCCCTACTGTAGCACTCTCTGGAGTGGGAATAGTAATGTTTACACCTACGCTATCCAACACTTTCCCTACTGTTGCACACTCTGGAGTGGGAATAGTAATTTTTACCCCTACGCTATCCAACACTTTCCCTACTGTTGCACTCTCTGGAGTTGGAATAGTAATTTTTACCCCTACTCTAACCAACACTTTCCCTACTGTTGCACTTTCTGGAGTTGGAATAGCAATTATAACCCCTACGCTATCCAACACTTTCCCTACTGTTGCACTCTCTGGAGTGGGAATAGTAATTTTTACCCCTAACCTATCCAACACTTTCCCTACTGTTGCACTCTCTGGAGTTGGAATAGTAATTTTTACCCCTACTCTATCCAACACTTTCCCTACTGTTGCACTCACTGGAGTGGGAATAGTAAGTTTTACCACTAACCTATCCAACACTTTCCCTACTGTTGCACTCTCTGGAGTTGGAATAGTAATTTTTACCCCTACTCTATCCAACACTTTCCCTACTGTTGCACTCACTGGAGTGGGAATAGTAATTTTAAGCTTTTCGCTATCCAACACTTTCCCTACTGTAGCACTCTCTGGAGTGGGAATAGTAATGTTTACACCTACGCTATCCAACACTTTCCCTACTGTAGCACTCTCTGGAGTGGGAATAGTAATGTTTACACCTACGCTATCCAACACTTTCCCTACTGTTGCACACTCTGGAGTGGGAATAGTAATTTTACCCCTACGCTATCCAACACTTTCCCTACTGTTGCACTCTCTGGAGTTGGAATAGTAATTTTTACCCCTACGCTATCCAACACTTTCCCTACTGTTGCACTCTTTGGAGTGGGAATAGTAAGTTTTACCACTAACCTATCCAACACTTTCCCTACTGTTGCACTCTCTGGAGTTGGAATAGTAATTTTTACCCCTACTCTATCCAACACTTTCCCTACTGTTGCACTCACTGGAGTGGGAATAGTAATTTTAAGCTTTTCGCTATCCAACACTTTCCCTACTGTAGCACTCTCTGGAGTGGGAATAGTAATGTTTACACCTACGCTATCCAACACTTTCCCTACTGTTGCACACTCTGGAGTGTGAATAGTAATTGTTACCCCTACGCTATCCAACACTTTCCCTACTGTTGCACTGTCTGGAGTTGGAATAGTAATTTTTACCCCTACGCTATCCAACACTTTCCCTACTGTTGCACTTTCTGGAGTTGGAATAGCAATTATAACCCCTACGCTATCCAACACTTGCCCTACTGTTGCACTCTCTGGAGTTGGAATAGTAATTTTTACCACTACGCTATCCAACACTTTCCCTACTGTTGAAGTCTCTGGAGTGTGAATAGTAATTTTTACCCCTACGCTATCCAACACTTTCCCTACTGTTGCACTCTCTGGAGTTGGAATAGTAATTTTTACTCCTACTCTATCCAACACTTTCCCTACTGTTGCACTTTCTGGAGTTGGAATAGCAATTATAACCCCTACGCTATCCAACACTTTCCCTACTGTTGCACTCTCTGGAGTGGGAATAGTAATTTTTACCTCTACGCTATCCAACACTTTCCCTACTGTTGCACTCACTGGAGTGGGAATAGTAATTTTTACCCCTACGCTATCCAACACTTTCCCTACTGTTGCACTCACTGGAGTGGGAATAGTAATTTTAACCCTTTCGCTATCCAACACTTTCCCTACTGTTGAAGTCTCTGGAGTGTGAATAGTAATTTTTACCCCTACGCTATCCAACACTTTCCCTACTGTTGCACTCTCTGGAGTTGGAATAGTAATTTTTACCCCTACTCTAACCAACACTTTCCCTACTGTTGCACTTTCTGGAGTTGGAATAGCAATTATAACCCCTACGCTATCCAACACTTTCCCTACTGTTGCACTCTCTGGAGTGGGAATAGTAATTTTTACCCCTAACCTATCCAACACTTTCCCTACTGTTGCACTCTCTGGAGTTGGAATAGTAATTTTTACCCCTACTCTATCCAACACTTTCCCTACTGTTGCACTCACTGGAGTGGGAATAGTAATTTTAAGCTTTTCGCTATCCAACACTTTTCCTACTGTAGCACTCTCTGGAGTGGGAATAGTAATGTTTACACCTACGCTATCCAACACTTTCCCTACTGTTGCACACTCTGGAGTGTGAATAGTAATTTTTACCCCTACGCTATCCAACACTTTCCCTATTGTTGCACTGTCTGGAGTTGGAATAGTAATTTTTACCCCTACGCTATCCAACACTTTCCCTACTGTTGCACTCTCTGGAGTTGGAATAGTAATTTTTACCACTACGCTATCCAACACTTTCCCTACTGTTGAAGTCTCTAGAGTGTGAATAGTAATTTTTACCCCTACGCTATCCAACACTTTCCCTACTGTTGCACTCTCTGGAGTTGGAATAGTAATGTTTACCCCTACTCTATCCAACACTTTCCCTACTGTTGCACTTTCTGGAGTTGGAATAGCAATTATAACCCCTACGCTATCCAACACTTGCCCTACTGTTGCACTCTCTGGAGTTGGAATAGTAATTTTTACCACTACGCTATCCAACACTTTCCCTACTGTTGAAGTCTCTGGAGTGTGAATAGTAATTTTTACCCCTACGCTATCCAACACTTTCCCTACTGTTGCACTCTCTGGAGTTGGAATAGTAATTTTTACTCCTACTCTATCCAACACTTTCCCTACTGTTGCACTTTCTCGAGTTGGAATAGCAATTATAACCCCTACGCTATCCAACACTTTCCCTACTGTTGCACTCTCTGGAGTGGGAATAGTAATTTTTACCTCTACGCTATCCAACACTTTCCCTACTGTTGCACTCACTGGAGTGGGAATAGTAATTTTTACCCCTACGCTATCCAACACTTTCCCTACTGTTGCACTCACTGGAGTGGGAATAGTAATTTTAACCCTTTCGCTATCCAACACTTTCCCTACTCTTGCACTATCTGGAGTGGGAATAGTAATTTTTACCCCTACGCTATCCAACACTTTCCCTACTGTTGCACTCTCTGGAGTGAAAATAGCAATTTTTACCCTTACGCTATCCAACACTTTCCCTACTGTTGAAGTCTCTGGAGTGTGAATAGTAATTTTACCCCTACGCTATCCAACACTTTCCCTACTGTTGCACTCTCTGGAGTTGGAATAGTAATTTTTACCCCTACTCTAACCAACACTTTCCCTACTGTTGCACTTTCTGGAGTTGGAATAGCAATTATAACCCCTACGCTATCCAACACTTTCCCTACTGTTGCACTCTCTGGAGTGGGAATAGTCATTTTTACCCCTAACCTATCCGACACTTTCCCTACTGTTGCACTCTCTGGAGTTGGAATAGTAATTTTTACCCCTACTCTATCCAACACTTTCCCTACTGTTGCACTCACTGGAGTGGGAATAGTAATTTTAAGCTTTTCGCTATCCAACACTTTCCCTACTGTAGCACTCTCTGGAGTGGGAATAGTAATGTTTACACCTACGCTATCCAACACTTTCCCTACTGTTGCACACTCTGGAGTGTGAATAGTAATTTTTACCCCTACGCTATCCAACACTTTCCCTACTGTTGCACTGTCTGGAGTTGGAATAGTAATTTTTACCCCTACGCTATCCAACACTTTCCCTACTGTTGCACTCTCTGGAGTTGGAATAGTAATTTTTACCACTACGCTATCCAACACTTTCCCTACTGTTGAAGTCTCTAGAGTGTGAATAGTAATTTTTACCCCTACGCTATCCAACACTTTCCCTACTGTTGCACTCTCTGGAGTTGGAATAGTAATTTTACCCCTACTCTATCCAACACTTTCCCTACTGTTGCACTTTCTGGAGTTGGAATAGCAATTATAACCCCTACGCTATCCAACACTTGCCCTACTGTTGCACTCTCTGGAGTTGGAATAGTAATTTTTACCACTACGCTATCCAACACTTTCCCTACTGTTGAAGTCTCTGGAGTGTGAATAGTAATTTTTACCCCTACGCTATCCAACACTTTCCCTACTGTTGCACTCTCTGGAGTTGGAATAGTAATTTTTACTCCTACTCTATCCAACACTTTCCCTACTGTTGCACTTTCTGGAGTTGGAATAGCAATTATAACCCCTACGCTATCCAACACTTTCCCTACTGTTGCACTCTCTGGAGTGGGAATAGTAATTTTTACCTCTACGCTATCCAACACTTTCCCTACTGTTGCACTCACTGGAGTGGGAATAGTAATTTTTACCCCTACGCTATCCAACACTTTCCCTACTGTTGCACTCACTGGAGTGGGAATAGTAATTTTAACCCTTTCGCTATCCAACACTTTCCCTACTCTTGCACTCTCTGGAGTGGGAATAGTAATTTTTACCCCTACGCTATCCAACACTTTCCCTACTGTTGCACTCTCTGGAGTGAAAATAGCAATTTTTACCCTTACGCTATCCAACACTTTCCCTACTGTTGAAGTCTCTGGAGTGTGAATAGTAATTTTTACCCCTACGCTATCCAACACTTTCCCTACTGTTGCACTCTCTGGAGTTGGAATAATAATTTTTACCTCTACTCTAACCAACACTTTCCCTACTGTTGCACTTTCTGGAGTTGGAATAGCAATTATAACCCCTACGCTATCCAACACTTTCCCTACTGTTGCACTCTCTGGAGTTGGAATAGTAATTTTTACCTCTACGCTATCCAACACTTTCCCTACTGTTGCACTCACTGGAGTGGGAATAGTAATTTTAACCCTTTCGCTATCCAACACTTTCCCTACTGTTGCACTCTCTGGAGTGTGAATAGTAATTTTTACCCCTACGCTATCCAACACTTTCCCTACTGTTGCACTCTCTAGAGTGGGAATAGCAATTTTTACCCTTACGCTATCCAACACTTTCCCTACTGTTGCACTCTTTGGAGTGGGAATAGTAATTTTTTTCTCTCCGCAATCCAATATTTTTCTGTATTGTTTTAGTTAATGTTGTGTATAATTTATTTTAAAAACATTAAAAATATTGTAGTTTTTTATTTTGTTATATATATTTTTATTTATATTATTTTTATATGTGTATATATGTATTTATAATTTATACAATGTTTTTAACAATTTCTAAGTTATTAAAATAATTATTTATGAATATTATTAAGTATATATATTATATTTTATATGTATATGTTTAATTTATTTTAACATTATGTGTATTAGGGGCCCATTACGATGGCGGGCGGAAGCACTACCGCCGTGCTGGCGGATGCAAAAACCACCAGTTACCGCCAGCACGCAGCAGTCCACACGCCCGCCCAATTACGATGCGAAAAGCAGGCCAAACACCGCCGGCAAGCCAGCAACACCGTCCGCCATCAAAGTGCGCCCGCACACGTAGCGGCGCAGCACAACTGACACACACCGTCCGACGAAACACGTCCCGCCCGGCGCATAAATTACGATGCCGCAAACAAACGGCTCCCACGGCAAAGAGACACCGCACGTGAAAGAGAGGCGGAAACACGGACGCAGAGCACGGACAACGAAGAAGCGGCACCCCGGGCATGAATCCAGCACTGCAGGCCCTTCCCATGCTTCTGCTGATGCACCACCAAGGACGCAACGTACCGCGGAGACGCAGGTAGGCACACACACAACAAGTGCACGCAAACAGCGCACACAGTGCAAGGGCGGAAAAGCGGACAACCCCCACCAGCGCGTGTACACTACACATCCACCATCGCATCCACATATGACACACAGGCCAAATCGTAACATCGCAGAACACATGTGTACACACCACCTGGGACTAGGAACCAACCACCCCGTCACGGCCCCAAAGCGCCGATGACGCCGCCACACATGCGCACAACGCAGAGGCCAACCGCAGCGCCATGCATGCGTCGCACACAGACACAGGGACACAACCAAGCAGCACACACATCAGCCCCACCCCGAACGCACATGACACGTGACAGGCCGGCCACAGACATGTCCCCAACGCCCAATTCACGGACAACACCCAACGCCACACAACCGACGCACACATGTCAGTGAAGACACGCAACAGCAGGACACACCCCAGTGTAACAAACATGGCGTAGCACACAGCGGCGGCAACACCAACTAGGAGAAGCAGGGCCCCTTCGGGAAGAGGAACGCCAGTACCACACTGAAAAACCCATACCACCCTGCACATATGAACAAGACACATGAAACGGAACACCAAAGAACCCGGGGACCGACAACAGGTGGCCCAAGAATTACATCCACACACAAGGCCCAACGCAGAGCGGAAAGGCAGCCTGCCGCCCACACAAGGGAGAGCAGACAGCACTGAATGACCTTCCATTCCAACACCGAAACCACAGCCCTACGACAGAAGCCGGTGAATACAGCCATTGTCCAAGAATAGACCAACACAGGCATGCCGAGGAGACCGACCACACGGCAGATAGCGCATATCACAGAAGCACACAACGGACGGGGAAGAAAGAAGAAAACACTCCCCCATGTCGGCCACATGCAAGTTAATTGGAAGGAGTCACACAGCACTGACCTTGAACTGTCTGAGAAGCATGTGGGAAGAGGGCCCGTGTCCTCCAAACAAGCCAACAGAACACAAGTCCTGTCTCCCCACGACTACACAGAGCTCACAGCAACCCCGGAGCGTGCACATTGCAGACTGCACACACAGCCGGAGCACGCCACCTCTACGAACCGCTGCGAAATGGCAACCGCAACACACCTACCCAACTACGCCGAAGAGCTCAAGCTGTACCAAACCAGCACGATACATACATTGGGATGCGATCTCCTGTCCCTGCTGAACGTAAGTTACCGACTGACTTACCGCATCACATTGTTCAGCTGCGTCATGCCCGTCTTCTACTGTCGGAGGTGTCCCTACCAGCATCCCGTCGAGATATGCCTCTCCAACCCGGCATGTCTGAAGGCGGACCTGCTACCACTACTCCTCCCTCTGGACGCACACGACAGGGCCTGCTCTGCCTATGGGGGCATGGCGTATGTGGCCAACATCGCACGCGCACTGAAATGGAACCACTGTGCCTCCACACGACGGATCATCGAGAACAGCTACATCGAATGTCACCCAGCATGCCCCATCATGGTCCTCCAAGGGACAACCTACGAACAACACCTTGACAGCCACCATCCGCTTCATTGGCTGGCAAACATGTACACCACCAATGACATGGAAGCCCTGCTGGACGGCATCGCATACCTGACAACCTGTAAATACGTCGGACCACAACGCAGGTTCCCCGAGTGACCTATGATGTCCAACCCCGCACCCATGCTTAGCTTCCGCACGGACTGGCCAGTCACCACCACAACAGCCATACCAAACGACCGGCAACTGTAACCACACCATCAACGACATCGCCATGACATCGGATATGACCGGGACATGCACACTGTTCCCCATCACATCCAGGAACACCGCATGCATCGTGGGAGGCAGTGGCATGGGCTCTGTGTATCGCACCCACATGGACGGAACTGCACGAACAACCAGGACACGACATGGATCCAGCGCCCATGGACACACACACCGCTCAGTGGACATGAATAGGTCGCCTGGAGTCTGTGGGTGCTGCACCCCTCCCACCCCCGCCCCGGGAATCCCATACCAGGACCTTTGCATGGACGACAAGTGCATACAACAACAACACGACCCCAGTGACTGTGACATGTCCAGTAACCACCACAGTGCAACAACAAGTGGCACGCCGCTGCATGCACGCAAGCACATGCCCTGATGTCATCTCACATGCACGCGTGCATGAGGAACAACCGCAGCAAACCTGTCACATGGAACTGAGATGGACTGTGCCCATGATGCCGAGCGGTCTGGTAGGCTACATGTATACCGTCTGTGTCAAAGTCCGCAGCTCCGCAGCTATACGTAAATGTACATTAGCACAGCCTTGGCCAAGCAGATGTAACCCCACACCCTATCCCATTTGTAATCATGCACAGTATATCCTCAACATGTATTCCGCTGCCAGTAGTGTCCACTATACTGCATCACAGAGGACAGAAGACTCAATATAATGTTTGAAACCAAAACTGCCTCCGCTGACTCATTTCACAAGTACGAATGAGAGAGGATGAGAGTATGTGAAGTACACGGCAGTCGTGACATGACCATGTAGTCCACTGGCATTGGATGTCAACGCAAATGAGTAGCACTACTGTGGAAGACACACATGTGTCGTGTGAAGTCGTATGGACGCAGTGCTCAGGTGGGTGGGTGCGACGGGTAGATGCGCACATGCCAAGTTGGAGCACGCCGTGTTGGGAGGGCTCATGAACAGTACACCACCGCTTCCCTGGGCATTGTGAGAGGACACCTGTCGGGGGAGTGAACACGTGTGTGCACAGCAGCCGGGCACACGTACAAAGCGGTACCAGGCGCACCTCAGCCCACCCTCTGTGGACAAGCTGGATCCTGTTGTGCGCCCGCCATGCCCCTTGACAAGGCACACACAGCCCCAGTCGACCAGGTGTAACCCCAACATAGTCAATCCGCACAGGCGATACAGGGCACGGGATGGCAGTGGAGCATGGTGTGTGAGAGGTCTCCTCGCGCTCCTCCTGGTCATATCACGCAGGCAATAGAACCTCAACGTCTAGCATGGCACAAGTCAGATGGAAGTGTAGGGGGACGCACCACAGCACGAGCAGCACTGACGTCACGGGAGGTGGCTCGCACCATCCCATCCATTGCCCATCATACCAACCACGCCACATGCCATTGCGACTAAGTGCAAGCGCGTGCGCCACCACCCCTGAGCCCTCCCCAGAGAGGCCAAAGAGTGAATGTGTGGGCCATCAGCCACAGACGGACGCGGCATGGCCGCAAGGGCAGCCACAGCCACTGGGTGTCGCAGGTGGCGGATCCGGAAGGCGAAGACTGTGATGCATAGTCCATGCAGGCCGGGTCTCCATTTGGGGCACCACGCAGGTGGACGGCGTCCCGCCACACATCATACCCTGAGACAGCCCACTCGTGCAACTGGACCCACACATACACTCCTTGCCCTCTCTGGTGCGAGCTTGGGGCTGCCTGTGCAAGCGCTAGCCTCGCAGGTGAGCATGCATATTGGGGGCGAGGGGAGGACATGAGGGCTGGGGCGAAGATGACTGTATCAATGTCAGTTAGTACAAGGGATGACCCAGATGTGGAAAGGAAGAGACGTGTCCCGTGTGTACTGCAACTAGTCGCCAATCCAACTACCCCCATGTCCGGAATGTAAGCCCGCACCTAGGCCCGCCCATCCGCCACATCGAACATACCACCAGCACGACTACCTTCCCATTCGAAACACTGACTGGGGGTGGCGACCAGTGAACAATCATGTGTAGCCTACCCACGCGTACATGTGGGCCCTCCATGATCCATGTCACCTGCGGCAAAGACATGACATGCGCAATGAGGGAAGTGAGGAGAGCTGTCCGCCCCACGCGCAGAAGGTGCATCAGCTCCACAGACCCAGCAGCGAGTCCAGCAGGGGTCACATGTGCAGGGGCAGCTGTGCCTGGTGTGAAGGCACATGCATATAGACAGCACATCGACCAATGTGTAGTCTGCCCACATCCACAGTCCATCATCATGCGGACATAGGAATTTAACACAGGGCAACACATCTTAGCTGGTGCACCCACCGTGACCAACAATGCGCAATCATCGACGTACCCGCCCTGTGCATGGCCCCCCACCCAACGGAGGCACATCCAGTGCCACCATCCCACACACACAAGCCTTCCACGGAACATGCTGTGTCCAATGCTCAGTACAGAGTCAGCGCCCATCTGGTGGATCCTGAACAGGAGACACATGCACACACATGCCAGCTCCCACTATGTACGACTGCCACCTGGCACGTGCAATGTAACCTCTCACCTGTGACGTGTGACTGCAAGCACACAGCCGTCTTGGCATGGGGCTGTCAATGTGGACACCAGTCAATGTTTCGGGAGCTGTGATCCGTACAGTGCTGTACATAGGGTGCAGTGCTGACACCTACTACTGTCTCATATCCCCTCGTGCCACAGGTCCCACTTGTATTGGCCGCTCAGCCCGTGCCCACATCGTCGTCGTCGTGTGCCATACTCATCCAGCCTCGGAAGCAGTACCATGCTCAGCAGACACTCATGTTGCCGTGGCGTTGCCGCTTGACGAATATGCAGTCAGTCCCCATCAGCACGCCCCGCAAGTCATTGGGGCCTAGATCCCCATGTGCATGCACATGGCAGTGGTATGTCTCACTTGCCATTGCCATTGTTGGGAGACCTGTGTAAGTGTATTGTGGCCGTGCCGTCCCAGCTTGACAGCTGGGCTGTGGCTCATGTGCTTGCTCAGTCATGTCAGTGATGTGTATGCGAAATTGCTATGTGCCGTGTTGCTTTGACATGTGTCCTCTGCCATTTAACCCAGGCGGAGACCGAACATTGACCGCCCATACCAATTGCTGGCGGACATGGACGATACAGAGGTAATCAGGAAGTTTCGGCTGGACAGGCCAACTCTGCATCGACTGTGTGCCATGTTAGAGCCCCATCTCCGTCCCCGCAGGGTGTATCCGACTGCTGTCACCCCCACGGCTAAGGTGATGGCCGCCATGCATTTCTTCGCCACTGGGTCATTCCAGCACACAGTGGGCAGTGGAGGAGGGATGTCCCAGCCCATGTTCAGCAAGGTGCTGAGGGATGTACTGGCAGCCATGATGCTGTACCGGAACAGGTACATCCGCTTCCCCAGGGCTCGTGAATTGGCGGCAGTGAAGGGTGCATTCTATGCCCTTGGCAGAATCCCACACGTCGTGGGAGCCATTGACTGCACACATGTTGGCCTTGTTCCACCACAGGCCACTGAGCACCTGTACCGCAACAGGAAGCACACGCACTCCCTGAATGTGCAAGTGGTGTGCCTTGCGGACATGGTGATCACCCACGTGTGTGCCAAGTTTCCAGGCTCGGCCCATGACGCACACATAATGCGCAACAGCATCTTGCCACGACTGATGGCCAATCTGCAACAGGATCGTGGCTGTATTGTCGGTGAGTATGTGGAGTGGTGTAGCGTGCTGGTTGTGCGATGCTGTCCCCTGTCCAGTTGGAATAGCAACGGTTCTCTGTGTCCCTCACACCCAGGTGACTCTGCGTATCCGAATGGGGCATGGCTGCTCAGTCCATTGAGGAATCCTCGCACCCCAGCAGACGATCGCTACAATGAGGCACATGGGAGGACCAGACGTGTGGTCGAGCGTACCTTTGGCCTCCTCAAGTCCAGGTTCAGGTGCCTGGACCGCACCGGGGGTGCACTGGCGTACTCCCCACAGAAGGTGTGCCAGATAGTGGTGGCGTGCTGCATGCTGCACAATCTGGCCATTCGGAAGCAGATCCCCCTCATTGTGGATGACGGAGATCAACCAGGGCCCCAGCCCGCAGACCAGGACAGCTCGAGTGAGGTGGACAGCGGAGAGGAGGAAGCTGGGAATGTGCGCCAGCAGCTCATCGCCCGCTACTTCACTTGACGGTGAGTGTCCATGTACGACGGATGATGTGTCTGTATCTATGCAGGTGTGTGTGTGCTGTGTCAGGGTGGCCGTATGTTCACTGCGTGCAGTGTGTCAACGCTCCATGGCCAGGGTAGTATGCCACTGTTGGTGACTGTGGCATTGTGCCCTATTGCTCTGTGCGATGTGTGTACATTGCTTGTAGTTGTTGACATGTACTGTGTGATGGGTGTGTGACACACTCATTGAATGTGCTCCTGTTCTGTCTCCCACCCCTAGGTCCCTACAGGCCCTCCGGATTCCATTTCCATGCCACGCATCAGGTGCCTTTCCGCCCAAGGTGGCCGTTGTATTCCGTACAATAAAGACACAGGGCACAAACAGCAGTTAGTGAAAAAGGTGCATTTATTCCAAACTGTGACATGTGATTGTGTGTAAGGTGATGACAAAAGTGGTGCGTGCAGTGACAATGAGCTGTCGGTCATGGCTGCGTGATGATCAGGGTGTACCCACTGGTTCTATGTCCATAGTCCAACACACACATGCCATCCAGCTGGCTGTGTGGAGTGGGATCGTAGAGCAAGTCAATGCAGTGGCTGGTCAAGGAAGGCTGGCGGAAGGCTGGCTGGCTGCCTCACTTGCGACTGGAGCGTGCGAAGTCCTCCCGGGAGATCTGTTTCCTCTTCGGACGGCCCCTTCCACGTTTGGGAGGGGGTGTGTGGTGGCGACCTGCTGGTGGTGGGTGAGGTGTGCTCACTGGCTGTGGACGCAGGGGAAGTGGACACTGCTGGCCGACCCTGCGCCCTAGCAGGTGGTGGCGGAGGTGGTGTTGCTGGCCTTGCCTGTGACCCCACCGCCACCACCAGCTGGCCCATGAGGTCCACGAGTTGGTCCATACGGGACACGAATTGGCCCATATGGGCGTCCATGGACCTCAGCACCCCCAGCACCTCCCGCGTGTCAGTAGCAGACCTGGCCCATTGTCCTTGGGCCTCTTCATAGGCCCCAAGGACTCTGTCCATTTGAGGCAGGGCATGGCTCCCAGGGGAGACTGGCGTTTCCCTGACCCTGCTCCTCCTACCAGTCCTGCTGCCACCGGCCTGCCCACTAGCCACATTGCTCACCACGGTCCTCGCTGTGGCTCCCAGGGTGGATCCAGTCGGCCGGGCCACCACCTGCGCTGGGGCTGGTGCCAGCGAAGACGTGGTGGTGGTGGAGGCGGTGGTGGTCGGTGCGGCGATGGTGGCGGTTGCGGCAGTGGTAGTGGCCGCAATGACCGTGGGTGTGGCCGCAACGACAGTGGCAGCAGGGGACTGGGACTGTTCAGCATCCCTGGATGATGGGTTGGTGGGTAGGAGGGGTCCTGGGGAGCGGCTGGGCCCTGCCACGCCAGATGGGCCAGCTTGGTAGTCCGTGTCCGAAGAGGTGGACAGATCCTCCAGATCCGTGTGTCCTCGTTGGGGGCTTGTAGGCTGGCTGTGCTGGCTGCTGTCTCCATCCCCAGCGTCCAGCAGTTCGTCACCTGTGGAGAGAATGAGATTTGTTATTGTGTTGCACCTGGCGAAGTATGTATTAGTCGTCTGACATTGGCAGTTCGTGCAATCTCGTACATGGGTTTCCCGGAGGCGAGTGTGTGGCTGTGGCATCTGTAGGTGTGTGTGCTAGGCAATGGGACTGTGTGCTGTGCACATGTGGCATGGGACGGATTGGCTATGCCGATGGGAGTGTTGCTGTGCTCCTACTTATTGTGACTCTGGTGTATGCGGGCTCCAGGCCCATCCTGGGTCTGGTTTGTACTTTGCTTTTGGAGTTCATATGGAACGCTTAGGAACGCATATGGCAACATGGGGGCCATGCCCCAGATTCGCATTTGGGAGGGGATATGCTTTTGGGGTACATGCTGTGAGCCATGGGTGCCGAACGTGACATGTGTTGTGGCAGCATGACAGTGCATGGTCTGAGGTGTGTGCATGCCTGACATGCCCTGCATATTTGCTGTCTGTTGTGGTTACTGGACATGGCATTGGACGCATCGTTATGAGTGAGTGATAGTTGTGTGCCAGCCAACGTATTGCAGTTGTCCCATCTCCTTGGTGTGCGTGCTGCCCTGTGCCATGTGCATCACTGCAGTGCTCGGGGGGTGTGGCCCATGTTGTGTGTTGTTGCTCACAGTGTGTCGTGCGCTTAATTGACTTCTGGCACATGGTTGGTCATGGGCATGTGTCTTAGCGTGACTGCTGTATGTGTGGCAGCTGTGCGGATGACATGCCTTTCATGAGACTGGGGCTGACGGATGGGATGGATGGTATGTTGTATGTGCATGGTGTGTCTGTGTGTTTGATGGGTTCAGTGGTGTTCGTGTGCATTTCTGTTGTTCCGCTCTGTTGCGTCTAGTGTTGTTTGTCTTACATAGGCGTAGTTGTGGGGTGTGTGGTTGACAGGCAGTAGGGGCTACATGGACAGGACTTCAATGGTGTTTCGGTTGTGTGTGATGAGTTGCACAGTGGCTGCCGTGTGGGACTATGTTCAGTGTGGCTTGTGCATGCAGACGTGGCTCCTTGGGTGTTGCTATGTCTGTGATGGGTCATGTGGGGTGTGAGTCTGCTGTTCATGTCCGTGTGCACATTGTTCACTTGTTCGTGACGGTGGGCGGTGCTGCGTGTTCGTGTGCTACGTGACATGTCCCATGTGTTGGTGGTGTTATGGTCCTCATGCCTCCAGTAATCCAGCCCTGTCCAGTTTCCCACCTGCAAGTTGTTCGTGCGTGCACTGTACTGGATGCCACATGGCTCTAAGCGGGGGGTGCTCCATGTTGCAGGTCTGTGGGGGTAGGGGGGTGTAGTGGGTCGTGGGGGAGGCTGTACACCCACTGACACCGATTGCTGTGGACCGTGATGTCTGCCTGTCGGCTGTCGTTGTGCACTGCGGTGGCTGACACGTGGGTGTGGGGTGTGGGGGATGCTCCTCCTTGCTGTGCTGTGGGACTGGGGGCCTGGTGGGTGTTGTACTTCAGCTGTCCCCCCTCCGACCCACTGCACTTTGTGTTCCTGCCACTTACCTGTTACTTGTCGGTTGGTGCAGCTGTGCCTGACACATGGGTGTGGGGAGTGCTCCACCTTGCTGGTCTGTGGGAGTGGGGGCCTGGTGGGTGTTGTACTTCAGCTGTCCCCCTCCGACCCACTGCACTTTGTGTTCCTGCCACTTACCTGTTACTTGTCAGTTGGTGCAGCTGTGGCGGACACATGGGTGTGGTGGGTGCTCGTTGTGGCGCTTCTGGCATATTTGGGGACCTGTTGGTGGTTACGTGGCTGGCTTAGTGTACACATGTCCCCACGCATCTTACAGTTGTTCGGTTTGGCCTGTGTGTGGTAGTGTCTGTTGCATGTGCGTGTGATGTGTTGTGTATTGTGTGCTGGACATGGGGGTGTTTGTCCCTGGGAGCTGTGGCATGGTGGTTGCGCATGTGTGTACATAGCGGTGTGCTGGTATACATTAGTTTGTACTTACCAGCCTCCACTCCCCCTGCTAATCCGGCGAGGATCTCCGGATGGATTACGACTCGCACCTTCTCCTCCCACGCTTTGAAGGTCTTAAAGAGCGCGGGATTCCCTCCGCCAGTGACGGCAGCCAGCTCTCTGTTTTTGCCCTCCTTCTTCTTGACCAGGCTCTTTACGTCATTCCAACGTTTGTTTATCTCGGTTCTGTTCCTGGGCAGGGTCCCGACTGCATTGACCTGGTCTACGATCCGGGTCCACATTCTGTTTCTGGTGGCTAGTGGTGTGTGCTGGACCATGTTCCCATAGATTTGTGGGTACACCTTGATGATCTCGTCGACCATGACCGTCAGCTCCATGGGCGTGAACTTGGGCATCCTTTGTGGTGCCATGGTGTTTGTGGTGCTGGTGCGGTGTGTGTTGTGTAATGTGCAGGGGGTTTGTGGTGCCGGTGTTTGGTGGTGGTGGTGGTTGTGATGTGTGCGTTTCTGTGGTGTGCTGCTGTCCTTGCTGTGTCACTGTGTCCTCTCCTCTCCTCTCTGGTTTGCAATGTAGCAAGGGGTTGTGGTCTGTGGGAGTGCTGCTTTTGTACTCACCTATGTGGGTGTGTCCTCATGGTCTGTTGTTTTCAGGTGTGTTGTGTCTGGGGTTCTGGCCTTTGTATTTTTTGTTTGTCCGGGGGGTGTTTTCGGGATGTGTACTGTGCTTGTGTATTTGTGCGTGCCTTGCTGTGTGGACTTGTTGGCCATGTTGTGTTCGGATGGTTTCTGTGCAGGTACGTGGGCGCCATGGCTTCTGCCGTGTCGATTCTCATCGGCGTTGTTTGCGCTAGCGGGCGGTATATTTGTTGTTTTTCCGCGCTCATGGCGGTGCGATCGAAATTTCACGTGCGGTGTGTCGGCCGTGTGGGCGGGCGGTTTTGTGTTGTCGTGCGTGTTTCCGTCCGTGGCGGGCGGTTTGACTCCGACTCGGACGATGGCGGGCGGTATTTTGTATGATTTTTCCGCCGATGGCGGTTTTCAGTTTGTGTACTCATAATGGCGTGGTCGGTGTTCAGGCGGTGTGTGCGGGCGGATTTTTGCCGCTTCCATGCCTGGCGGATTTTTTTACGCCGGGTATCGTAATGTGCCCCTTAGTTATTATTTTTAAACATTTTAAAATATTTTTAACTATGTTTCTTTTAATTATAGGTATTATTTACTTTATTTTACATTATTTTTTAACATTTAAAAAAAACGATATTTTTTACAACGATATTTTTGACATCGATATTTTTTTCTTGATATTTGTGTACTTACCATGATGTAGATAGGATGTCGATATTCTTGACTTCGATATTTTTGTCTGGATATTTTTGTACCTCGATTTTTTTGTAATCGATATTTTGTCAGTGATTCGTGTGTGCATGTCCTGATAGTGAAATACTGCCAATTTCATTTTCACTATTGAAAGGCTATCTGTCCCATAGGATAAAATGGAGAGATTACTTATAACAACTTATAAGTGTAACTACCCATGGGAACAAGATAGGACAGTGGAGTTCGGTATGCCTGAACTCAGAGTATAAAGATGCATCTTTTAGTAAGGATGATTTTTATATTCTGGGTTTGAAAATACCACTTTTAGAAAGTGGGTATTTTTTTGCTTAGCCATCCAGTGTGCCTCTGCTAGGTTTTGTGTATTGACTGTTTGGCTTTAGAGTGACAAGGGCTGGGGATGTGCATTCACTGTAGACAGCCACTGGTGGGGTTGAGGTGTGTCCTGCCTTTCCTGGATGAGTCAGGGCTGGACTGAATAGACCTGGGCTGCATTTAGAGTAGGGGGAGGAGATTTCCTTTCACCTGAATAGGCCTGGTCTGCCTTACACAATGCTATCTCCTCTTCCTGCCGGGAAGCTGCACCAGAGAGTACAGAACTGGTTTGGACTGAGCACAAAGCTTCTCTGACACCAGAAAACAAAGAGAAATGGTCTATAAATGTTGGGCCCAGACCCCTGAACTTTAGATTACTGCTGAACTAAGGAACCTGCCAAGAAGGAGAGCCGGGAAAGATGAAGGAGAAGTATTGCCCCTGTGCTGTGTGCTGTTGGGGTTGGCCTGCAGTGGTTGCTTCTGTCTTGGGCAGGGAAAGGACTGCACTGTACTTTCATCATCCTGCTGTTAGAGTTTTCTCCAAGGGCTTGAAGTAGAGCTTGCCTCCTGTTGGAAGTCTCAGGGATAGAAAAGACTTCAGAGATTACTTCTGGATTCAAGAGGAACCTCTGCCAAGGAGAAGAGCTGGGAAAACTGAAGGAGAAGTACTGCCCCTTTGCTGTGTGCTGTCTCGGGTTGGCCTGCAGGGGCTGTTTCTGCCAAGGAGAGGATAAAGACTTTGCTATGTGCTGTGTCTCCTGCTTGAAGAAGATCTCCGGAACACAAAGACTTCACCACCAGCTCCCCTGAACTTCCTTGCTGAGAGTTCTGACCTGCCAAGAGGTGCCTGTTGCTGAGTTGGGCCTCTGGAGGTTGTTTCTGCTGTTGGGAGCTGGAAAAGAAACGCAACTTCAAGAAGCACGACGCATCCGCACCTGTTTCCGACACATCGCCGAAGAAACCGATGCAGTGCCTGCCCGCGGCTGGAGAAATCGCCACACGCCGATTCCCGTGCACCGATCTCCGAAGTCCAAGATCACTGCACCGATTCCGACGCAGGCCCTGCAGTGCAGCTGCAAGAACCAACGCATCATTGGCCGACAGCTGGAGAGACCTATGCCGCGCCGTTGCCACAGCCGCATTGAGAACCGACGCATCCCCGATCGTCATGCATGGCACCGGGGCACAAAGTCTACAAGAACGCTGGGGCCGCAGTAAGAAACCGACACATCACCTCCCCTTCAGTAAGGAACCAATGCATCACCGCCCCTGCATGGCAGAAATGCACCGGCGCATCACCTCCCCTGGAGTTAGGAACCGCCGCATCACCTTACCTGGGCGTAAGGAACTGATGCATCACCTTCCCTGCGGCTGTTTTTGTTTGTGACTGTGACGCATCCAAGGTACTTTGTGTTGAAAGTGTTGCATCCCTCATTTTCTATGGACGTAACTGTTTCTACCTTTTAAAAGTCATATTTTGTTTATTGTATTGTGGATTCTTGTTGTTTTGGTCTTGATTGGTTTAGATAAAGATTACTTATTTTTCTAAACTGGTGTGGTGTCCATTTGTAGTGTTTTCACTGTATTACTGTATGTGGGCACAAATGCTTTGCACACTGCCTCTGAGATAAGCCTGTCTGCTCGTGCCAAGCTACCAAGGGGGTGAGCAGGGGTTATTTTAGAAGTGCATCCCCCTTACCCTGACTAGGAAGAAGGGTCCCTATTTGGACAAAGGTGCAAACCATTGCCAACTAGAGACCCCCATTTCTAACATTCACACATTGCATGCCACCCACAAAAGCACATCAATGACAGAGTGGACTGAAGCGAATAGAGTCTGAAAAAGAAGACAACTGCAATCATGACTTTTCACAAAGCCATGCAAAAATTTTAAAAAAGCTAACTTTGCATTGCAGGAACACCTAGAAAATGTGGGGAGTAGGTATAATATAGAATAGTGAGAATAGAAGAATGAGCAAACGGCCCGAGCATGGAACTATTTGTTGAGGATTGGCAGGTGGGCAACACAACACCATGAGACCTAAAGAAGTGTCAAAATTCTTCTCAGCTGTATAGGACCTCAAAGTCCCAGTGCCCCCATTGAAACCAGAGACACCTCCTCCAGCCCCTTTGCCCCCCCATAGCCTGAAGCTTCAACCACATAGATCAATCCTTGAGACTGCCAAGCAAAAGTGACAGTTACGTATGAATGAATTCATATCTTTATTGCTCAGTTAATTGAAACTTACACTTAAAGCACAAGTTAATACAGAGAAACACAAAGCACCTATTCTTTGAGATTGCAATAAAAGTCCAGCAGAGGACAATTATCTCAGAGGTCTTAATGACACGCTAGATAACAGTGCATAATACAATTGAAAACACAAATGAAAATAAAAACACAGAGAACTTTGTAATTTGAGTATAAGAGACCAGCTGCCAGCAAATGTCACTGTGTAACTAATAATTCACGAAATCAATGTGCTTAGTCGAGTTGGAAACAGCTGTGCTAAGATATTTTGATTATAGTATAACCTCCCAGATGAAAGTGCTTAATGTATTAGCCAGGGGGGTAAAAAGCTAAACTGTGTTGTTACTGATCTGTGACAGACAAGCTGTATGCATAAACGGTACAATGGGAGTTTAAGACATGCACATTTTAATTTCAATTTACTCCATTTTCAAAGTGGCAGCTTGGTACACTGAGCGGACGGGACTGACTCCATGCTTAACTGAGGGTAAAGAGAGACAAGGGCATGTTTATAGGGACATCAAAAAATAACAGTGCACATTTTCAGAATAAAGTGCTTAATCAAAATTGGATTTTGCGAGTCTATAATAGCGAATTTTACCGATTTGCTATTATAGACTCGCAAAATGCAATGTATGTAGGTTCCAGCAAATATTTTGCGATTCCTACGCATTCCTTAATTGCGACTCGCAAATAAGGAATGGCTTCCCATTCATTTCTATGGGCCTAGAGGCCCATAGGAATGAATCGGAATTGCATGCGCAATTTGCGAGTACCCAAAAGGTACTCGCAAATTGTACATGCAATTTCAAGGGTGCAAGGGGGCTAAAAGGCCACCCTGATGCACCCCTGAAATATGCATGTGTGCACATGTGGCGCACATACATGCCCTAATGTATGTGCTCCACATGGCACTTGCGATAGCTACATGAATTGCATTTAAGGAATCGCAAATTGCTATTCCCTAACTGCATTCGCAATTTAAGTAATCGCAAATAATTGCGATTACCCATATTGCGAATTCAAAATGTTTGATACATTGGAAAACGCATCTTTGTGTTCGCAAACGGGCCGATTCTGCGACTCGGCCCCTTTGCGATCGCAAAAAGCGTTGATACATCTGGCCCTTAGTGCTTTAGCTGAGGTGGTAGGTGCTAGACTATTATAGAGAGTAAACAGAAATGGAAAGCACACATTACAGTGCAAATTTGCAGGATAAAGTACTCATTGATGAGTAAGTGCCTTCTGTGAATACCAAAATGACGAAGTGCCTTCTGTGAATACCAAAATGAGTAAGTGTCTTCTGTGAATACCAAAATGGTAGTAAGTTTAGGATTTTGTCCTAAGTTAGTTCTGTGAATCGGGCCCTTAGTGATTTAGCTAAGGTAGTAGAGCTACACTTGGTAAATAGTAAACAAAAATGGACTATCTGGAAGCACAGAGAGATTGATGGTAAATCGGGACCATGCACGTTGAAGCAAGCAAGGAGCGAGCCCAGTTACAATTGACTCCCTAATTCTAATGGCGTGCGTGCTTAAAATGTTTGGTGCAAAGCAGGGCCACTGGGCAGTAATATTGTAATCTAGGTGCAAGTTTCTGGCCGAAGTCGCTAAGTAGAAGTGCTCTGAGTGAAACAGGTTGCTGTGCCAAAAAAACGGAGTAAACGGAGAGCAAGCGGGTGTCGAGTAGGTCCTGACCATGTAGTAAGTGGCGCGCCAAGCAGTAAAGTTTAGAACTATTTAGATGGACAAAGTCAAAACAGAGCAATAGTGTTAAATTGCGCCCTCTCACTACGGATCCCGCTTGGCTTGTTTAAATTCCACCAGTCTCATGAATTTCACATATTTCCCGCAGAGCATTAGATCCTCTCCTCGTAGTCAGGCAATAATTGCCGGGCAGCACGTTAAGGTCCCATTCCTTGCGAGATGATAATTCAGCAGGCCCTTCCGCTCGACTGTTAATGCAAGGCAGGTGCAAACAATATGGCAGATATCTTCCTTTGTATATTGGCACAGCCGGCATGTGGACACAGTGGTTTTTCTCAGCCGTACGGGAGAGTTGCATAGAGTGGGGAAATTGCCTTGTTGAAAACTCAGCAGCTTGAGTTTTGCACGTAACCCAAACAGTTCTCCTAGATATAGTTGTGGCTTCAAGAGACTGTAAGTGCCTATCATCGTCCAAGCACGTGATCTTTTTGACAGCAGGGCTTTGTCATTAATTGATGAGAGCTTCTTAGCTACTGAATTAATGGCTCTATTAAAAGCAGGCTGAGTGAGTGTTAGGAACCAGAGTGGCTCTATTTGGAAAGTCCTTGAAGCCAAGTTCAAGTAATAATATGCCTGGGCGTTTCCTGGATCAGAAATAGCCTTCCGCAGGACACTACTTAAAGTGTTACTGAACTCATATTTAAGCTTGTAGCAGGTTTTTAGATAGGTGCTAAGGCTGTTTAAATTCTGCCTCTGTAGGCCAAATTTAAGTCGTATTTGGGCTGGTGAAGTGTGGCGTGAAAGATTGAGCAATTGTCGGTAATTGCAGTTATATCATTGTCAATTACTTTATCTGCTCTCCCCCTGACAGCCTCTACTCCATACACTACAGAGGGAACATGTTTTGCAGCCGTGACTTATGGTAGTAGTTGGAGAGACAAGCCTTTCAAGGTGTACCTTAAGGTGAAAAAAGCAGACCTTCGTGCAGCTGATCAATATGACATTGTCGGCATACAGCACATGCGAGGCTTTAAAACTAGGCAATGTAGGGGCATGCAAATTTACATTGTTAAGTATAGTTGACAGCTCTGGCAGATACAAATTAAGCAAGAACGGGGCTAGGACACATCCTTGTTTGAGTCCATTACTTGTGTATTTTTTCTTAGAAATGGATGCACCTGTGCTCAGCCTTAGCCTTGCTCACATGCTGGTATAAGGTAGTTGGATGCCTCTGAGGAGCTGGTATAAAGTAGTTGGATGTCTCTAAGGAGGATGCCCAGTTCAGTAGCTTGTGCCACAAGGTATTGCACTGAACTGCATCAAAGGCAGAATGGAAGTCCACAAACAAGAGGTGTAAATTCAATGTGTGAAATCGAGCTTGATTAATTAGCAGGGTAAGCATTAGGATGTTGGTAATTGTGCCTGTATTTTTTACGAACCCTGTTTTGTTCACCGAGACCAATGATCCTTCCGCTGCCCAATTGATTAGCTTGACCAGCAAGAGCTTGGCCAAATATTTTGCCTCACCATCTAACAAAGCAATTAAGCTGTAGTTTGATGGTAAAGATTTCTTCCCAGCCTGATAGATCGGGGCTATGATCGACCCCTGCCAGCTGTCAGGGATAGCCTGGTGGAAAAGAGCGTAATTATAAAGGTGGCACCGCTGTTAGGCCCTGCATTGGGGGTTCTTTTTGAAAATAGGCTGCAAAAGACTGCGCCCTGAGGCAATAATTTTTTTCATATCATCCAATAGAATGGCACTCCAGGTTTGGGGTCTTTCCTTCATGATTTACCTGAACAATTTTGGTGCCCCCAAACATTTCCTGGAGATGAGCAATCCAGGAGGCTTCCGGGATGTTAGAAAATGCAGGGGGCGACTGGGGACCTGCGGCGTGATTCATTAGCCTCCAGAATTCTCTGGCATCCTTTCTTCCATTGGCTGTGAGAAGTTTGTGCAATACCGGTCTGTCTCTGACTTAGCTGACTCCCATGTTGCTCTTTTATGTAACAATCTCAACATGGGAAGGGCAAACCTCAATACTGGGGAGCTTGAGTTGTTTCAGAGTAACCGCTGAGCATAATTCAACTTCTTTTTTGCAAGCCCTGGAAGAAGGCTTTAGTTTCCCGCGGGGTTGTCCCAGATCAGCCAAAAGAAGAGTTGGAAACTGGGTCCATTATTCTAGTGGATGATGGATCAAAGGTTGATTTACATATGAGCCCCCATTTGTTCTTTGATTTGAGTTCAACGACCTGTGCAATGGATCTTGTTGACCAATTTAGCCTCCTGTAGTTGATTGTGTAGACTGTTCCAATATCGAATTGTGCTTGGTAGTATAGCTTACAGTTTAAGCTTAACAGGATCCTTTGAGATTGGTGGTTGCTCGTTCATTCAAAACTTTATTCAGCTAGTAAAAACTGCCATAAAAGTGCAATAAAAATGTCATACATGATCAAATACGAGCAAAGTAAAATTCAATCAGTAAATCCCTTCATAATATCGAATCAACAATACATTACATAAAATAAATAAACAATCATTTGCCCTGTATAATATCTTGCACAATACATTTCCTTAAATAAATAGCTTTCGAAATAAAAAGGGCAACATTAAAGCACACAAACTGATCATTTAGTGCAAACAGAAACATCAGAGCATCTTTATGATTTCTTATATTCTGTGCAAAAAAAGAGGTTTCAAATATTGGCATTGCAATTCCTTATAATATTTGCAAAACAGGATAGAGTGCTGTGCGCTTTGTTTACTTGTTCTGTCGCTTGGGCAAAGAATCTTATCAGGGGGGGCAGGATTTCATCTTCAGAAATGCAGCCAGATGGTGAGCCATACCACATCTAAATCCAATTAAAACATACTGATGTTGAGTATTATTAACATACATCCAATACTCCTGGCAGCCCTCCCTTTCCAGCGAGGACATATAAAAGGCAACCGTTGTTTTCCTCTTCTCATCAAATAATCTAAGTTCAGACCTATGTTGTAAAAATGTAGCCCCCCTGATGAGATTCTTAGTGATAGAACCTGAAATGGCTCAACCACTACCGACAAATTAAATACGTAACCAAAAACCGAGACTATATAAGCCAGCCAAGGAATACCAGAGACATAGTCCAATTTTAAAAAGTCAAGTATAATCGATTTTGTAAAGCTGGTTTCTTCTTTCGGCCATATAGAGAGCCACAGCAACAATAGTTTCATTAAAAGAAGGTCCTCTAAATAAGATAATCCGACATCTTTATGTACAATCAAGGACAAGGCTGAAACTGGCAAACAGAGCAGCCGTTTTAGGAAAGAATTTTCTTCGACTTGAAGTGATTTGCTAGGAGAGTAACCCCACAGTCCAGCCCCAAATGTAGCGAAAGACCGTCCTTTGGCCTTATAGACCTCAATCATTTCCCTGAGGGGGCCGCTGACCCAATTTAGTTGAGAACTTGAAAATCTCCTCACAATTCAGGCTCATTTTGAGTTTAGCATTTGAAATCTGTTGCGCCCACAAACCATTACTCGTAAACTGGACCCCCAAATAACAGAATGTATTCACCCTGCTAATTAAGGAGCCATCAATATAAAAGGGTCTACATTTATTTGATTGATTTTCACATACCATAGTGAAAGTTTACATTTTATTAATTATCATATTTTTGGATGCCTTAAACTTCCCGAAGACTTCCATCAACTTCTGCAGTCCAATGGGGGTCCTAGATATTAATACGTCATCATCGGCATATAGTAATACCGGAATAGAGCACCCAGAAATAAGGGGTGCATCTGCCTGTAAAACCTGTAGAGCTTCGTCCACCCCATCAATAAAAAGTGAAAATAATAAAGGGGCTAATACACAGCCTTGTCTTATACCTTTCCTTACTCTAAATGTAGATGAACACACTCCCTGAGGACCATATCGGACTTTGCTCGAAAGATTAAAGCTGAGTCAAGAAACGAATAATCGCCAAGGGGCACCTAGTCTAATCAGAGTTGACCATAAGATAGAATGGTTAACCAGGTCAAACGCACTACTAAGATCTGCAAAGCAGAGATAAAGAGATCCCGGCTTAGCCCTACTATATTTCCCTATTAACAAGTTTAGGTTAACACATTGCTCCATAGTCCCTAAACCCCTCCTAAATCTGTACTGGGCCGATGATAAAATAGAATTCTCCTGAGCCGATTCCTCTAACCTCATTAACAAGACCCTGCTCATCAATTTAACAGATGAATCCAGGAGAGAGAAAGAGGGCGATAATATTTGGAGTCCGATTTGTCACCCTTCTTAAAAATGGGAATAATTATGGAGACAGCCCAAGAATGAGGAATTATACTTTCGGCAGCTGCATTGAAAACTGTTGTTAAAATAGGTCCCCATAGTTCCTGAGATGCCTTAAATACATCTACTGGGACCCCATCAGGGCCAGGGGCCCTTCCACTAGCACTAGAATGCATGGTAAGTAGAATAGAAATGTTCAGTGGGGATGGAAGCCAACTACAAGTTTTTTCTTGCCCCAATTCACTGCCCACAGTTGGATTGGCATTAAATATATTTGTAAAATGATCGACCCATTGCCTCACAAGGCAAAACTCTGGGATCTTATTGTGTTTCAGAAAAGGGGTATTAATTGTATCCCAAAACGGGGGGCGGAGCTTGCCTGGGCTCAAGATGGCCGCATCTAAGGAGAGCTCCATTAGCCATCTAACTATCCAGCAGGAATCCGACATCATCTGCGCAACAAAACATATGCCAGCTTTTGGCTTGGGGAGCAATTGAGAAGTACTACCCAGCGGTGTGCCTATTGTGTCTGACTGTGCTGCTGGTGGGCAGAAAAGCAACGCGGCCGAGTGGGGCCTAACGAAAACATGTGCTGGGGCCTGGTTCCAGTAGAGGCGCTGCGGTGCGGAGGGCAGTGGCCTCTGGGTTTGTGGCTCGCTCCGACCTCTGCTGGTGAGTGTTACGAGTGCCTACCTCAGTGGGCGGACTCCGGAGTTAGTTGCGGCTGCTTCCCTGTGGACCGGGCAGGGTGCCGACGTGCGGCCTGCGTGGTGCGGTGCGGCCTTACCTGACAGTAAATTGGCTGATCGGATCCCCCGGGCCGGGCCCTCACACTTGCGAGGGGCAGGAGAGTACTTGGCATGAGCGGTGGGGGCGCTGACCCCGATTGGCGGCTACTGTTTGTGAAGCTAGTGGTGTGGCCTGGGGGGTGTGGCAAAGCCTGCCCCTGTCTGAGCGTGCTGCCGCTGATAAGCGGAGAACTGACGGAGAGCTGCTGAAGGCCAGGAGCCGGCCGCCACTCCGGTGACTGTAGCGGGGTCAGCGATTTGGAGCTTGCAGCTCCCGCCCCCTTGAATTTGCGGTGAACTGAGAGGTGAGGCCGATTGGGCCACCTGGGGACTGGTGAGTGGCATCATCAAGTACTATTCGGCTGGCAAGGGGCGCGCTCGGAGGAAACTGCTTCAGAGAGGGAGCTGCTATCTGGCGGTCCGATTTCAGAACATACACTGGGGAGCCCCCCTAACCCCCTACTGGAACTGATATAGGCTGCTGGGATTTGCTTGCGACCCTAGGGGGTGGGCCTCTCCCCCTCCTGTGCCCTCCTGCTTGACTGCATTCTGTGCTTCCCTGCGGATTTGGGGTAAACAGGGCCCCGCCTGGCACTGAGGACTGGATTGTACACAGCCAGGATCAATTTGTGGCCCCTTACTGCTGCGTGCCGGGAGACTCGTTGCTGGGAGTTCTGTGGCAATTGTGGTGGATCGTAGGCGCTTAAAAACCATGGGCAAGGTGGATAAGTTGCAGCCCAAGTTGCAGTTTGAGCAGCGTAAGGCGAGACAGAAGGAGATAGGCGCCGATAAGGCCTCCGCAGAGCAGAATGATACTGCAGAGGAGGCTGAAGGGGACATTTGCCAAATCTTAGCAGCGATGCAGAAAAGCCTGTCTACAATAGATGGCAAAATCGACTCTCTGGCCTACCGGATGGACCGCATGTCGGAACGGTTGGAGAAACATGCTGAGCGCCTTGACATGGCGGAGAGAGGAGTGACGGAAGTTGATGAAGCTCAGATGGAAACAGGTAGCTCCCAAAAACAGATGGGGAAACTCCTTAGCGCCCTGCAGGACAAGGCAGAAGATTTAGAGGCTAGATCAAGGAGATGCAATATACATATCACGGGACTTCCTGAATCAACAGCTATGGGCAATATGGAGGCAATCGTTGAACAGCTACTGGTGACTCTCCTGGGTCATGATACATTTTCAGCCATGTTTGTCGTCGAGAGCGCCCACCGCTCCCTTGGCCCCAGGCCCCCGTCTGGTGCTCCCCCACGACCTGTAATTGCTACGTTATTGAACTACAGGGACAGGGATGCAGCACTGAGGCAGGCAAGGGAGAGACAAGATTTGCAGTTCGAGGGCTCTTCGATTTTGCTCTTTCCGGACTTTACCATGAGGGTGCAGGAAGCGAGGCGACAGTTTGCCCCCTTGAAGCGTCACCTACATGAGCACAGTTTGGAATATGTAATGCTATGCCCCGCCAGATTGAGGGTCATCATGGATGGCAAATCAAAAATTTTCACTGACCATAAATCACTACAGAAGGCCCTCAAAGAGTATATCAAGGCTGGCGAGCGGAGAAGAGACACTGAGGCGTTGGCCGGGGTGACTGGCGGTGACTTAGAGGAGCAGGACTAATATGGTTCTACTTTGGTTCTTTATATTTTGCTGAGCAGGTATGTTTATCATGGACTGTTGCTTGATGTTCGCTTGAGGTGACACAAGGATGCCTGCTGCCCGATATCTGTAGAGATAACTATTTATGTTTGTCTGGGGTTGAGAGCAGCGCGGACTGGGTCAAACATAGAGACTTTAGATTAGTCGCTGCCTGCTGCTGGCCCGCCCCGTCGCGGCGGGCGAGTCCCTGAGACAGCAGTAGTGGGACTACTCCAACTTTTATCTGAGTCTAATTAATTGTTGTCTGATGGTTGTTTAAACAATGTGCACATGGCTACGTCTTATTTCTAATGTTTGTGGTATTCTAAGCAGTGAGCAGGAAACATTAACCCCTGAGTGTTACCCACAGTATGGCGTTATGCCAGAAATGTTCCTTGTTGGATGCTGTAATCCTTATTGTATCTCTTTCAAATATTTGGGGGGGGGGAAATTTCGTCTATGCCATGTTGGGGATTGCATAGCGTGGGTGGGGAGGGGGGATATATTGGGGCCGTATTTTTATTTTTGTGTTGGCAGTGTGTATAAGGTACTTACATAATTCCCGAGTAGTACACCGCAATGTCGAAGTTTGGTCGAGGTGCATGGATGCTATTGACAGCGCAGAACTAGTCAACGTAAATTGGAATGACACAGGGCCAGAGTAATAGAGCTCGCTTCCTAACATGGAATGTCAGGGGCCTTAATGATTTTAGAAAGATGCGTAAGGTGCTTTCTTATCTTACAAGACACAAGATTGATATTACCTTATTACAGGAGTCCCATTTACCCACAGACAGTAAAATGCTTTCACGTCGGCTCTTGCATGGCGCCTTTCATGCAGCGGGGTTCACTATGCATGGCAGGGGCGTACTCACCTTGGTCAACCCTAAGTCGGGTATACAATTGGAGGCACTTGAGACAGACCCTGAGGGCAGGTTTGTCATCTATAGATGTTGGGGGCGGGGTGTAGACCTGATTACAGTTAACATTTATAGATCTAACTACGACAATCCGCAGTTCTATCATGAGTTGTTTGGGCACCTGAGAGGGTTATCCTCCTTACCGCAAATATGGGGTGGTGATCTTAATTGCGTGCTACACCTGGCATTGGACCACTCCGGGGGCCCAGCTCGACGCCCTTCGGCTGCGGCCAGAGCCATTACTGATGCGGCAATTCAGTTAAAAATGGTAGATGTATGACGAACGTGGTCTCCGACTGCGGGAGGCTTCACCCCCTACTCTGCTCCGCTCCACATGACCTCCATACCAGAATTGACTACTGGTTTGTTTCCAGACACATGTATCCTCAGATCCGGGCTTGCTTGACCCACCCCCACTCTTTTTCTGATCACTCCCCAATAATGAGGGAATTTGAGAGCCCACAGAAGAGGCCTGCTCCCTTCACATGGCAGTTCCCGCCATACTCGTTACTAGACAGTGTATTTAAGTCTGAGATGGCTGAGGCCATAGAGAGTTTCTTCGACACAAATATTTGCTCTGTTCTTCAGTTCTCTACAGTTTGGGAGGCTTTTAAAGTCTATATACGGGGGATAGCCATGTCCAAACACTCGGGGGTCCTCCGTTCTCTTAGAGGCAGGTTGGCTAACCTGGAGGGTCGCTTGATTGAGTTAGAGCGAGAGGTCTTGGCGGGTGGAGATGCCCAGGCTGCGGAAGAATTGAAAAATACACTGGAGGAATACCACGAAATCGCGGATAGCGAGGTAAAGCACATGGGGAAATATGCAAACGCTAGAACATATGGGGAAGGAGAGAGGCCGGGTTCAGTCCTAGCTGCTTTGCTGAGAAATAGGAGGGAGTCGGGCTGTGTGTCTGAACTGCGTGCAGCGAGCGGTGAGCTGTTGAGGGATCCATCCGCTATAGCAGATAGGTTTAATCAGTACTATTCCAAGCTATACCGCTCTATAGCTGATGAGCATAGGGAGTACCTAATGAGGCCATTAGACGCTGGCGAAATACTTGTTGCGCTCAATGCAATGCACTCTGGAAGCGCCCCAGGGAAGATGGCCTTACAGTCGCATTTTATAAGGAATTCAAGGAGCTGCTCATCCCGCACCTTATTACATTATTTGAGGAGATG
Source organism: Calotriton arnoldi (assembly GCA_963921515.1). Lineage (NCBI taxonomy): Eukaryota > Metazoa > Chordata > Amphibia > Caudata > Salamandridae > Calotriton > Calotriton arnoldi. The sequence goes on along the minus strand of CAWUFW010012491.1, from coordinate 220,868 downwards.
GAGGAGGATGCAGAATGCCCCCTTCTATGAGGGAAGCTCTGATAGTTACATTATTAAAGCCAGGCAAACCCCCTAACGAATGCTCATCTTTTAGGCCTCTGTCACTTCTCAACGTTGACACCAAACTATTTGCTAACATTTTAGCAAACCGGCTGGCACCACTGGTCCCGCTCTTGGTTGGTCCGGAACAATCAGGTTTTGTCCCTGGACGTAATTTGTCATATAACCTACGTACTGTGTTTGGAGCAATACAGCATATCAAAACCGGACACCAAGGCAGCTGCAGTTTTCCTCGATGCAGAGAAAGCCTTTGACTCGTTCGAGTGGCCCTTGATGCGGGCTGTATTGAGGCGGTTGGGCGTGGGGGAGGTTTTTCTGCAGTTAGTGGCAGTCCTATATAATTCCCCTATGGACAGGGTTAGAGTTGGGGATATAGTGACTGTCCCGATCAAGATATCAAGGGGCACTTGCCAGGGATGCCCCTTATCACCTTTGCTATATGCCCTCGTGGCGGAGCCCTTGGCATGTTCATTAAGGGAGTATCACGGACACAGGGGGATTCACTTTCCGAAATATAATCTCATAGTGTCATCTTACGCGAATGATACTCTCCTGTATATTAGGGACCCGGTGTCCAATCTGTCCCCAGTGTTAGATGAGGTGATAAGATACGGTGAGCTCTCAGGCCTCAAAATTAATTGGACTAAGTTGACTATTTTCCCATTATCCTTAGCCATGGAGCCTATTGAATTAGATTACCCTCTTACGTGGACCACTGAGCCTGTGCCCTACTTAGGTGTGAGGGTTCATACAGACTCTGAGTTGGTTCTCAGCGAGAACTATGGTAAAGCAATAACTAACTTAGAAGAAGATGTGGAGCGCTGGATTCGACTACCCTTGTCTCTTTTGGGACGCATATCCCTAATAAAGATGGTGGTGCTTCCAAGATTTTTATTTCTATTTGTGAATGTTCCGATGGTACTCCCTGCGCATATATTTAAGGTCATTCGCTCATTACTGGTGAAGTTGGCTTGGGCCGGGAAGCACTCGCGTGTCAAGTGGGACATCCTTACACTACCCTACTCCACGGGAGGCTTTGGGGCCCCGAATTTAGAATTATATTACTGTGCGGCGCAAAGCTCACATGCCTACCACTGGGTACACGAGCAAGCTGGCCTCCCACACTTACAGATCAAAAGGGTTGTGGCGATGCCCTCTCCTCTCCCATTATTGTTGTTTCATGCCCCTTCCAGGCGGGTGGGTATTTTAGACTCGGTTAATTCTACCACCCATGCATGGCAACACTTGTTAAAAAGGCAGGCGGGAACTATCCTGTACTCCCCCTTAACTCCGGTGGAGTGGTGACTCTGGCTGCCGATATGCCGAGAAAGAGAGGTGGTTCGCGCACTGGCATCAATTAACATTACTAAAATTGGAGATCTATTCTCGGAAGGCACGGCTTGAGGGTGGCCTGAGATTGAGATGGAGGGTCATGATCACACACCGCTCGTGTGGTTTCACTTTCATAGAGTGAGGCATCCACTCCGTGAGACACTTCGGGAGGATATGATGGAACCGCCTGAGATTGCCTCATTCTCTTTCCTTCTGCGTACGGATGCTCCCAGGAAGATAGCTTCCAGTATTTATAACATATCGCAGGACTACTGCAGGAACCACTTCATTAAAGCTAGGTTGGAATGGTAAAATGATCTAGGGGTAGCTCTCGATGACATTACCTGGCGATATTGCTGTGAGGTCATGCAACATGTCTCCTTGAATGGGAGGCATCGCATCATACACTTTAAGTTCCTTAACAGAGTTTATTATGCGCCTGATAGGTTACACCAATATGGCCTCCGTGACATTGCAGAATGTGAGCGATGTCGAGCTAGTCCTGCTGTTTTTTTACATATTGCCTGGTTGTGCCCAGTGGTTGCTTGATACTAGAGATTAATTTTTCGTACACTGAGCGATATCACAGGGCTGCCGTGGTGTGTGACCCACTAGTGGCTTTACTGGGTTGCACGAAGCGATTGCGGAAGGATGCACACCGCTTAATAGACATGGGATTATTGCTTGCAAAACGCAGGGTGGCGATGCGATAGGCTCAAGGGCCAGCACCTACAGTTGGAGACTGGTCTAAAGATATGGTTTACTGTAACACACAATCGGAGTTATACAGTGAGTTGCTACCTCCACAGAATCGCCCTAAAAGTTTTCGGCGCCTGTACCAGCGTTATTTAGCTGGAACAGAGACGGAGGTGTCTGAAGGGAATGACCCAACTTTATTGCGTAGCCTGGGTTAGAGTTCTTACATCATGGATTATACTGTAGATTACCTTGTCAATTACAGCATGCGTTGATATTCCGTACTCACTTAGATCTGCTAGTAGCTGTTTAAATATTGTGAGCTGTATATTTGGGCATCCTATATATTTCTCACTGCACTGATATATCTTCATACAACATCCTGAGAAAATGCCATGTATTCTATTTACGACTGCAATGTATGCTCAATACTGTAATACCACTGCAACTGTTTTTTTGTTACTTTTTGTTACGAAAATTCAATTAAAAAAAATTGTATCCCACAACAACTTGTTATCCCTTGTTTCAGCAGCTCGCATCAAGTTGGAACATGCCTCCTCTTGTAGAACCCTTTTTCCTGTCAGAAAGTACCTGTTTGTAGTTATTATGAAGGGTCTTGATTAGCGTTACATCCCTAAGTAAACTATGCAATGCCACTCTCAGGTGTTGTGCAGCCTGTGTACATGATTAATCGAACCAACCCCTCCATTTGCCTGGTACCCAGCTAGAATTTCTTGTCAGAAGGGAATTGACACAACAGATAATACTATTAAAACTATTTAACATTCGCTCCTGGGTTACTATCTCACCAAAGCAATAACTAATCTCTTTTGTATTCCTCCTAACAATTTTTTGTAAAAATCTATTAGGTTTGATTCCAGCCCATTTAATTCGGACCCCATTTGGCCTAACTGGGGTGATATTAGTGGCTGGTGGTGGCTCCACTACTCTATGACCCCAAAAAGAAAAGGATAGTACAATTGGATTGTGGTCACTTAATATAGTCGGGATAGTACACAGGGTACCAATTTTATTATTAACGGCCACGGACACCAACACATGATGAATTACAGTACAGGCAGCTCTGCTAGTAAAAGAAGGGCTCTGTTCCCCATTCATCTCACTTTTGCTCACAAGCATAAGGAGGTCATATTTAAAAATGAGTGAGTTCAGAGCATTACAGTAATCATTATGACAAAAGTGCAAGATGTCATCACCATCCAAATTAGAGAACTCGCAAACCTGCACAGAGGGTAAAGGGCAGCGCTGAATATTAAAAAACCCTGCCCAAATTAGAATAAAGTTAGAATGAATTGAGCGTATGAATGCTTCCAAGCCGACATCTAGGGCATGGACCACCGAACTTCGAGTAGAATCAAAAACATTATTTTAGAAATTAACCAGCACCACATCGGGTACCCCTTTGATGGTTAGCCATAACATCTGGGTGTGCGGTCCAAAGCAGGAGGATCTTTTAACCATAACAGGAAGGTCATTTATTATTAAAATTTGTAGGCCTCCTTTTGCCCTCCCCATAGATGAAGGTATAGCACCCAGGAAATGAGAAGAATAACCCTCAACATGTAGTGAGTTCACACACCAGGTTTCTTGAAGGCAAATAATATTCAACCCGGTGGTAATCATAATCCATTCTGACACTCCCACCTTATTCTGTAGCCCGCATATGTTTCAAGTAGCAACTAAATAATAGCACTCAAATTCTTTATTGGTGGTAACCATCGAGGTTTCAACATTAGGTGGCTCATTAGTACTATGAGGCTCACAATCCACGATTATTCTAGGCCAGTGATTCTTATCCCCAATGTTATCCTCCACTTTGCTTATTCAAGTTGTATTGGGATTTGGCAGACCAACTACAAACTCCCTCATATTATTTTCAACACCCACACTCATATCATACCATTCCCCAACACAAACGACACTATGGTTGAGTCAGTCATTATCCTGTGGTGGGGCCGATACTTGGAACCTATTGGACGTAGATAGTGGAGGGGGAAGTGGCGAGACATCCCTTACCACCTGTTGACCATTATGCTTATCATTATACCCTGGTTCTAAATGTCATAAATGGCGATAGAAAAAACCCAAGGGGAGTAGAGCAATATTCCTGGCGAACAGGGAGACAGGTGAGGACCTTGCTAGAATTTCCACAGCAAAGTCCGGTTGTTGTAAATTAATGATGACACAGTCACCTTTAAAGGTCTTCCTTAGGGGCCCTACTCACCCTACTCTCCAAGTCAGCAATATTAGATGTGATCTATTGGATGGAAATATATGATTCGCATCAGGCCAATGAACATCTTTATTCTTTAAGGACTCCAGGGATTCACTCTATCCTTAGTTCAGTGGTGGTATGTTAACTAATACTGCCACATAGGGACAGCAGGCTGCTAGTAAGCTAATTGTTATCGGGATGCAACAAGTCAGTTTTTCCTTAGTTACTAGGCTGGTTGCTGAAGGATCATGCCACCGGGGATCAAGGAACAATGGCTGAGGACATGGGTGGTATGAGAGATGGAATAGGATGTGTCACAATACTGGTAGGCTCTAAAGTGGCAGGGCAACCTGCCACTGATGATGATGCTAATATAGACACAGGGACACATACAGGATGGGAGTTAGATAGATGAGCATTCCCATTTTTTACCCTTTCTGCTCTTGTATTATTAATAAACTCTTCAATAGAGACAGACACTTGGTGAGAGGCAGAATTAAATTCTGCAACATCCCCTTAATGTTTTCAAGCAAGTTATTATGAGTGACAGTCATGATATCATGAATAGACCTGGTAGAATCTCTGGGATGGCAATGGCCAGCCACACCCCAAATCCTTTCCCTTTTGTCCCATTATGCCTTTTCCTTTTGGTTGGAGGGCCCTCTTCAAAAGATTTCTCCATGCATAGCACTAATTGGCGATGAACAGCCTGCACTGCTTCTACTCTATGAACATCATAACATGAGGTAATCGGTGCATCTAAAGTATCAAGGGCAGGACGGTGTGCATCATCTTTACTCAAGTTGGCTGGCTGTGTGGTTGATGAAGCTGGGTCATAATTAGCTGTATTATTGGTAGCCAAGACTATTGTAGCTGCTGTGGCTGAGAGACGGCGTTCCACACACTCAATTTCCTTGCTAAGACCCCCTACAGCTTTCTTAACATATCCATCCAGCATGGAGTCGGAAGCCTTTGTCTGGAATAAGGCTTTCCTTTTACCCATTCTAGTCATCTAAAAGGAGACTGACCACCATGAAATGAATACAGTAACTGCCATTAACTCCACCTGATGGTCACTTTCTAGGTAAATGCCTGTCTCATACAGGTTGATCATATGAAAGATGGGGAGGGACACAAAGGTGTAGTCAATGATTGAGTTGACCGTTGCCAAGTGAAATGTTGACTGTGCAAGGACACCAGGCTTAGTCCGGCCATTTAAAGATCTTAGTCCCAAATGCTCTAGGTCAATTAGCAAGTGTCCGAACCCTATTGTCCCTTCTTTGTGACCATGGTTGAAATGAAGGATTTTGCCAGATTTGATCTTGAAATTTCAAGATTTGGTCACACGCTGCTGCCTGCAGCAGGTTCATGTTACAATCACCTGTCATAACAATGAGCGGTGTAGGATTTGCAGCTATTTGGTCAATGATGAATGTCAAAAAAATATCGATTGTTTCCCTTTTTTGGCAGGCATAGGGTGAATGTAAATATTTATGATCAGCAAAGGATATTCACAGTCGAGAAAACATTCTTAAAGCTGCACATCTTGCAAATTAGGATGGTCTATGTGAATCTCTTCTAGTTTAGCGTTGATTTCAGTCGCTACATAGATGGCAAGGCCCCCAGCGGGGCGGCCTAGCATATGAGATTTTACAGCCAGCTTACTGATTCCAAGGAATGCCGGGAAATCCAAAGAGACTAAGGTCCAGGTTTCCTGAAATATTGCCACGCTAAAGGACTTTATGTGTTCTCGAAAGTGTGCGTCTTCGATTTTGCTTGAGAGGCCCTCAACATTCTATGAGCAAATTGTAAGACTTCCCCTAGGTTGTTTGTCCAGTAGAAGAAAGGATGGCAGAGAATTCTGGAGGCTAATGAATCACGCCGCAGGCCCCCAGTCACCCCCTGCATCCTCTAACATCTCGGAAGCCTCCTGGATTGCTTATCTCCAGGAAATGTTTGGGGGCACCAAAATTGTTCAGGTAAATCATGAAAGAAAGACCCCAAACTTGGAGATTGAACATCCCCACGATGCCATTCTGCTGAATGATGTGAAAAAAATGATTGCCTCAGGGCATTGTGAGAGTGACCCCCCCAGGCCTAACAGTCTTTCGCAGCCTATTTTCAAAGAGAACCCCCAATACTGGGCCTAACAGCGGTGCCACCTTTATAATTATGCTCTTTTCCACCAAGCTATCCCTGACAGCTGGCATTGGTCAATCATAGGCCTGATCTATAAAGATGGAATGAAATCTTTACCATCAAACTTCCGCCTAATTGCTTTGTTAGACGGAGAGGCAAAATATTTTTCCAAGCCCTTGCTGACTGAGCTTATCAATTGGGCAGCGAAAGGATCACTGGTCATGGTGAACCAAACAGGGTTCGTAAAAAATACAGGCACAATTACCATCATCCTAATGCCTACCCTGCTAACTGATCAAGCCAGATTTCACTCACTGAATTTACACCTCTGTTTTGTGGACTTCCGTTCTGCCTTTGACGCAGTTCAGCGCAATACCTTGTGGCACAAGCAACTGAACTGGTGAATCTCTCCATCACTCCTCAGAGGCATCCAACTACTTTACACCAACATGTGGGCAAGGGTAAGGCTGAGACCTGTTTCAAAGAAAATATGCACAAGTAATGGACTCAAACAAGGAAGTGTCCTAGCCCTGTTCTTGTTTAATTTGTATTTGGCAGACCTGTCAACTATACTTCACAATGTAAATGTGCATGCCCCTACATTGTCTGGTTTTAAAGCTTTGCATATGCTGTATGCCGGCAATGTCATATAAAGTAACATCAGCTCTATTGCATGATCAACCTCAGTCCACGTCAGTTCTTAGAGGGGCAAGGAGCTGCTCAATAGTAAGCCCTCAGGATACCTATACAAACAGTAACGATGATGTTATCCGGTCACTAAGCCAAGGAACAACTGACTGGGCATGGCTCCCAGGCACACTGCATGATAAACAAATAGCTACCAGACAAGCAACCTAGGGGAAGTCTTACAATTTGCTCATGGAATGTTGAGGGCCTCTCAAGTAAAAATGCTCACTTTCTAGACTACATAAAGTCCTTTAGTGTGGCATTATTTCAGGAAACCTGGGCCTTAACGTTTTGCTTCAGGCCCCCCTCCAGCGCCCTGTGTTGCTGGCACCCCCCCCAGATTTCTTTTATTTACCGATCTAGCTTGGATCAATAAATATAAACAAAAAAAGTGCCTATGTGTTTGTGTAGGCGCATGCATGTGAGGTGTGCACTTATAAAATGATCCGAGCAGCTGCATCACAGCCTTTTTTATAAAAACATTTTTTATCCATCTTTCATAGCATCAGTGATGCTTACAGCATTGCTAAAATCCTTTGGTAAAGCCAATAGTTCCAAAATTCTAGACCTAATGACTTTGCAAATGTCTGTTGATCTTTGTCATTTATGAACTTTTGGTTCACCCATGGCTGGTCTCAAATAAATATAAAAACAAGGCGACCATACCGATTTTGAGCAAGGTACTATAATTGTATCTTTGATGTGTATTAGACACTGAGGAGGGGATTGGGCAAAGTTTTTGTATCCAACATTTAGAATTCCAAGAGCAAAAATCAGTAATCATTTATTTTATTGGGCCTATTTATAAGTGTGAACCTAGTCCCAGATGCCAGGGGAGCACTGTACATAGCAATAGGATACATGGGCAACATCTGAGGACTTGCAGGTACTTTTAAAATTAAAACTCAGGACAATAAATGCATCCATATAAAGGAGAAACAACATCAAAGTGTGGTGAGGGAAGGGTTTCAGCTTAGGAAGGTAGGAAGCTTTTAATGATGTGGAGGAGCAAATCTGAGATGCCAAGAAAGGGTTTTCCTCATTCACAGTCTACATGGCAAGAATGTGACTTGCCGTGTACGTTCTGTGTTAGTCTTTTGGAGTTCCAGCTTGACCACGGTTATGCTCCTATGGGTGTATGCACCACCAGACACATCGAGGGGCCTATTTACCAGCTGATTTGCATCACTCTTGCACCACGCAACATGGTGCAAGAGTGACGCAATCGGAAAGTCAGATTTATGAGGCCACGCAAGGCCACTGTGCGTGACCCTGAGTTGCTCCATGAATCTGGAGTAAGGCAACGCAAATCAGTACGTTGGCTTACTCTGCCCTGGGAAGGCGTTCCATGGGCACTGCGTGGGTGTTCCCACGCGATTCCCGTGGTTTTTGATGCATTCCCAGACGTACCAGAACTGGTACAAGTGGGAATGCATCAAAAAGATACACCTTCCCAGGAGAGGTGTAAAGAGGAGAAATATCTTTATTTCTCCTCGTTACTTCCTCTTTCTACGTGTGCTGCACTCTGCCGCAAACATAGAAAGAGGAATATGCCTCTCGGGATTGTTTTTGTCCAGGAAGGTGCCTCTTCCTGCATGCTACGCCGGCACCCTTGCATCATGGTGCAAGGATGCCTGCGTTGGCGATAGGCTGCCAATAGGGCGCCATCGCAGAGGAAAATTCAGGAATGCACCGTATTGCCTTAAAGATTGCGCATTCCTGCCCTTTTCCTGTCATGCAGTCCAGTACAGCAAGGTGACTTGCTGCGCTGCACTGCATGACTTTCTCATAAATGAGCCCCTAAGTTTATTATCATCTATTATGAGATTATGATTTCATCAGGTGGTTACCTAGGACTTGCTTGCATTTTTCGGGATAATACTTTCACTTTGAGCTTTGATATTGGAGTCTTCAGTACAAGGTTCAATTTGCGCCAGAATGCATGTTTTTCCGTGGGCAGGACTTAGCAAAGAAGCTTAGTGTCCTAAATGTCACCACACATTGTATTCACCTGCTAGCAGTATAAAATAAAGGTGCAATTTTAGTGATAAAAAAAAAGATAAATCTTATTCAAGGTTTTAAATAGTAAACATAGTCAATAACCCCAAAGTTGCTTTAATAATAAAAGAAAAAGAAACATCCTCAACGAGTGGGGGTGCCCTCTCTGTCCTATTTAGAGTCTCGAGGCCCTCTGAGCTCTCTGAATAAGACAGACGATACAACTGTCACTTTTTGGCAGGTGTCTGGAGTCCCTAGAATTCTAAATAAAGCCCTATCTTTTTAAACACCTGTTGTTCAACTCCCCCCACCCACACGACCAACCAGTTACTGTTAGTTTTACAGAAAGACAGTTAACAGTGTATGGAAACGTTAAATACTGCCTTGCTTCCAGCTTAGGATAGTGTTAAACATTCTAAGGTGAAATGTAATGTATTTTCAAAATGACCTGATTGCGAGCTGCAGGAATGCAAAGCCAGCTAGAGGAATGCCCGACTGTCTCGAGGGACACTGATAGTCCATGCCCAGAACCTCCGAACTCACGTGGATGTCAATTCACCAAAATGCCAGGGGTAGCAGAAGTGGCATCACACGCCCTTTGATCTCCACTTTCACTCACACACATACTAACATACACACAAAGTCACACCTATACAGTCTCTCACACATAAACACACTATCACCCGCAAGCACGCACACAGCATGCATTTCAAAGCATTTTGAGCTCACCTCAGCTGCCATGGAAGGGCATATTCCAGCTTATTGTACTACATTTTTATTACACTATTAGTGATTAATATATTTTATGTATTCACTATTAGCGTAATAAAAAAATTGACAGAAAATAAAGAGAGTGGAGCCCCAGCTGCACCTGTGTCCCTGGCACTGAATTTGCCACCTCTGAGGCCAGGGGTCGCAAAGGGGCAGCAAAGGGCAAGCCAGGGGTCACAGCTGCGACCCCTAAATGACGTCCATGCAAACCCCACACCGTCTGGTTCCCCAGTGAGTGGGTGATCTTGGTGTAAATGACACACAAACAATCGAGAAGCATGGAACAGATGAAATGGCCCAGTTGAGCCACCCGTGAGCAAGCTACTGATAACTCTGGAGCCTGTTAAGTCCCAGCCAGCCAGGAAACAGGGCCCCGTTTTAAGCGCGCACCTTATGCTAGCTGAAACCAGGAAGGGGGCATGCAGGGGGCACTGCCCATTAGTCGTCCATGGCAAATTTAGGGAGGCAGAGGGATCTTTAAGTCCTTTCTTGAAGTGCAATCAATCTGCAAATGGTTTCTGTTCTCATGTTACCAATTCCATGTTAATCTATATGGGAGAGGTGTGGCGCAGCAACCAGAGCGGCTGATTCTGGAATGCTGGGCTCACGGTTCAGTCCCCAGCGGCAGCTCAGCATCATTTGACTCTGGGCAATAGCTCACTTAATCTCCCCAATGGCCCCCCAGCACCTGGATACCCTTAGTGGTGATATATTCGCGCTTTACAAATGTGGTATTATTATTATTCTTATAATCTATGTAGTGCAAACGTAGATGCAATACTGCTTTGAAGTGAATTTTGCAAACACAGAGCCTAATTAAGATCTTTGCGGATGGGTTACTATAATAGTGATGGATATCCAGTCCGCCGATATAGAAATCTCATAGGAATATAATGGGATTTAAATTTCGGCAGACGGGATATCCGTCACCGTTGTTACGACGTAACCCCTCCGCAAAGATCTAAGTCAGGCCCAAAATGACTAACCTGTCAAAGGCCATGGGATGGAGGAGCACAGTGAGGTGAGAGGTGGCAGTGGAGTCAGAGATAATTATTCTTTCTAAATGGACATGGTGGAGGTTTACCACTTCTAGTTACCATTCCATTAACAATAATACTTTAACATATTCTTGAAAAGGTTAAATTATTACGTGAGTCTCAAGGTCTGAGGCAGTGAGTTTCAGAGTTGTCCTTTTTTGTAACAGAAAGTGTTTCCTAGGTCTTAAAATCTTTTTTTTAGGAATTGAAGTTAGGGCTTGGTTTTAATCCCAGCTGTCTAGCAGGTCAGTGGGGTTTTAAGTGAAGAGGCCCAGATCTCTAGAATGTTTCATGACAGAGACCTACTATTTTTTGCTTCAGTCTGTTTACAATCTAGATAGGCATTTAATGTTTCTGATGATTAAATTGACATGTGTTGTAATTATTCTGAGGTGCCTGGCTTTAACTTGAGCTATTTGAGGAACCATAGTCCTTTGCCGAATCAGAAAGAAGGCTTGGGTTATGTTGGAAGTCACTTTTGATACATTGAGACAATGGATCTTTTGTTTCATCCAGGATTGCATATAAGATTGAGACACAGAAATGCTGAACGAGTTGCTGTTTCGCAGGTCTCTGGTGGCACTGAGTATCATTTGCAAATATATGATAGAAGATGTTGCAACATCTCATGACTCTGGGGGAGCCAGAGTATGTGTGAAAATGGGGGGGGAGCATGGCCTGAAGATATCGAAAATTAAGACAAGATGGAGCTCTTCATCTGGCACTCAATCCCTCAAAATCCAGCAAGAAATACCTGTAAGGACTGCCAAAAATAAATGTGCAGGTGAAACAGAATGACGGTTTGCGAAGGGGACCGATATCATTAATGGAAAGGTCCTTTATCATGACTAGAGCAGCCGAATGAGGTCAGCTACAGGGGACCTGCTAACGCAATCCAGCGGATGTGATACAGCTGGAAAATGGGTCAAGCAAGGGGAGTGGTGCAGGCAGAAAATAAAATAAGAATGCAGAAGAAGGTAGACAGACCAACTCGGGCCCAATTTTGCCCTCCCAGCAATAGCAAATTGAAGGCATAAGCCACATGTGAATGGCACAATGGGTCTACTCAGTCCTGTGGTGATGAAAAGGGCACAAGGCAGACGTTGTGATCAAGGTGAATACTGGGAAGAACCCCCCCCACCACCACCACCACCACCAAATAGTGGTCAGAACTGACGGAACAATGTCATGTGATTGAGGTGCTAGTGTGGATATAACGACATTGGTGGTATTGGAGTGTGACAGGAGGTGCCCCCTCAACTACATGGCCGAAGGGGCAAGGAACAGCACGGGGACAGCATGCTCGCTACATCCACATGGGGCCCGATTCACAAAGGGACTTTTGACTCGTAAGGTTACGAGTGCAGAGTCTACGTATTCGGGGCGGAATCTCCGCACTGAGCACTGCAGTGCAGAGATTACACCCGAGTACTGATATTCCACACCGAGTGTGGAGACTCCACACTCGTAATTTTATGAGTCGTAAGTCCCTCTGTGAATTTGGCCCAGAAGTCTGATAGAACACAGTAACACAGACAAAGATGCGGGAATGCCAAAGATCATAGAGGGATGAGCTGAGAAGGCAACAAGGGTCACCCTAGGACATAACACAGTGAACTCAACAGCACTGGAAAACCAGTTACTACACAGGGGAGAGAGGGAAGGAGATAGCCATGGGAGAACCTGCAACACTACATTGGGCACTCCTAGGTAGGCCGTGAGGAATACTCATTCTCACACATGCAGTGCACTAATCCGGGTACAAATGAGCTCTAAAAGGTGCAACAAGCACTGTATTACCCAGAAACTAGCCCCTCGACAGACAGAGGGACAGCTACATAGACATAGACGCAAGGGCAGATATGGGTCGCAAGATGGGTGTGACAGTAGCACAACATCAAACTGGATATATATGCAATTCTCCCCAACAAGACATCAGATGCCACCCACCCATCATCAGGTATAAACACAGATGAAAAAGCACCAGACCCAATCATCAACTTGGAGCCCACACAGAAGGTGCTGGAGGCAGTGTGGTGAGAAATATGAAGAGGACTCTGAAATGCAAGATCTATACAGTAACCTTTGATGTCAACCTATTGCATGCCACCCGCAAAAACACATCAATGACAGATTGGACCGCAGCAAACAGAGTCTGAACAAGCATTGGTAAATGCATTAGGTTTCGCCTATGTGATTAATAATAAGCTGTTTTTGTTATAAGTTGTAGCTTGCTGAGTAGAGTTACAATATAAGTTACAGAAAGTCTGTTAAAGTGTTATGACTTGTTTATGTACAAAAAGGCGATATATTGTTCTGTTACTAGTGGTATAGTGCAGGTAAGTAATAGCAAAATTTTGAAAAATGAAATGAAAGTGGGAAATTGCAGAATTGATTGATGTTATAGCAATATTATGTGTTTAGAGGAGTTCTGACAATTTTGGGCCCGGTGCCACAGCACCTGCTGCACCATTCAAATCATGTTCCTGTTGTTTGCAAGGCAACTGCACTTGTGACTGCCCGTTTAGTAGTAAAATATTGCATAGCTCTTGTATATTAACTTTATTTTTAACATGCAATATTTATTACAACATTTAGAATTTGATCATAATGACCAAATAGATTAAGATGAAAAAATGTATCCGATAATGCATAATGATGGCTTTTAATACTGTTTTATCCATTGAATTTTGAACAAGAAACTTTTTATTGTTACGTGTATGCAAAGGTTTTAATTAATCATGCATAATAAAATTACTTACTATCAGATAATGCCTACGAAGTGCAAAGAAAAGTACAGAGGCATGAATAGGAAATGCCACAAATGTTCTAAGGCTAAAGCATCTGCTTTACACAGGCATTTAATATAGGATATATTAAATACACGAGATTTCACAAGCGCAGCGCAAGCGCTGTGCAGGCGAAACCTAAAAAGAAGACAACTGCAATCAAGACTTTAGACAAAGCCATGCAAAAATAAAAAAGGCTAACTTTGCATTGCAGGCACAGCTAGAAAATGTGTAGAGTAGGTAAAGAAGAAATAATATAGAATGGAAGAATGAGTGGAAGGCCCGAACATGGAACTATCTGTTGAACATTGGCAGCTCAACACAACACCATGAAACCTAAAGACAGTAGTATAGGACCTCAGAGTACCAGTGCCACCACTGAAACCAGAGACATTCCCTCCAGCGCCCTCCCCCCCCCCCTCCCCGAGGGCAGTTATAGTCTGAAGCTTCAACCACATAGATCGAGATGCAATCCTTGAGACTGCCAAGCAAAAGTGACAGCTACGTATGAATGTATCTTTATTGTTCAGTTAATTAAAACTTACAATTAAAGCACAAGTTTAAACAGAGAAACACAAAGCACCTATTCTTTGAGATTGCAATAAAAGTCCAGCTGAGGACAATTATTTCCGATGTCTTAATGACACGCTAGATAACAGTGCTTAATGAGAACTTTGTTCTTTGAGTATAAGAGACCAGATGCCAGCAAATGTCTCTGTGTTCCTAATGACTCACTAAATCAATGTGCTTAGTTTAGTTGGAAACTGCTGTGTTAAGATATTATGATTATAGTTCAACCTCACAGATTAAAGTGCTAAATGCATTAGTCAGGGGGTAAATAGCTAAACTGTGTTGTTTACTAATCTGTGATAGACAGGCTGTATGGATAAACGGTACAATGGGAGTTTAAGACATGCACTTTCTTAGAGGCACCTTGGTACACTGAGGCGGCGGGACTGACTCTCTGCTTAACTGAGGGTAAAGAGAGACTAGTTGGTTTTAGGGGCATCATCAAATTACAGTGCATATTTGCAGAATACATTGCGTAGTGCTTTAGCTGAGGTGCTAGGCCATGATAGAGAGCAAACAGAAACGGACAGTTTTAAAGCACACATTACAGTGCAAATTTGCAGGATAAAGTATTGGATAAGGTGGTAGGAGCTACACTTGGTAAATAGTAAACAGTAAACAGAAATGGACAATCTGGAAGCACAGAGAAATCAATGGTAAATCATGACCATGCACATTGAAGCAAGCAAGCTCGGTTACAATTGACTTCCTAATTCTAATGGCATGCTTACTTCAAATGTTTGGTGCAAAGAAGGGCCACTGGGCAGCAATACTGTAATCTCGGTGCAAGTAGCTGGCTGAAGTCGCTGAGTAGAAGTGCTTGGAGCGAAACAAGTTGCTGTGCAAAAACAGAGTAAACGGAAAGCAAGCAGGAGTCAAGTAGGTTCTGACCATGTAATAAGTGGCGCACCACACGGTAAAGTTTAGAACAATTTAGATGGACAAAGTGAAAACAGAGTGATAGTGTTAAGTTGCGCCCTCTCACTATGGATCCCGCTTGGCCAGATTTAATTCCACCAGTCTAATTAATTTAAAAAATGTCATGCAGAGCATTAGGTCCTCTCCTTGTAGGCAGGCAAGGTGGCACGTGAGGGTCCCATTCCTTACGAGATTATATTGAAGCGGGCCCTTCCACTCTACTTTTAATGCTGGGCAGATGCAAACAATATGGGAGATATCTTCCTTTGTATATTGGCACAGCCGGTATGCAGACATGTGGTTTTTCTCAGCCGTACAGGGGAGCTGCATAGAGTGGGGAAATTGCCAAACCGAAAACTCAGCAGCTTGAGTTTTGCACGTAACCCAAACAGTTCTCCTAGATATGGTTGTGGCTTCAAGCGACCATATGTGCCTATTGTCATCGAAGCATGTGATCTTTTTGACAGCAGGACTTTGTCATTTAGTGATGAGAGCTTCGTAGCTACTGAATTGATGGCTCTCTTAAAAGTAGGTTGAGTGAGTGTTAGGAGCCAGAGTGACTCTACCTGGAAAGTCATTAAAGCCAAGTTCAAGTAATAAAATGCCTGGGTCAGAAATAGCCTTCCACAAGGCACTACTTAAGGTGTTACTTGATTTAGGTTGTAGCAGGTTTGTAGATAGAAGACCACGGCTGTTTAAATTCTGCCTCCGTAGGCCAAATTCAAGTCATATTTAGGATGGTGAAGTGTGGCGTTGAAGATTGAACACCCGTCGGTAAGTGCAGTTATATCATTGTTAATTACTTTATCTGCTACAGAGGGAACATGTTTTGCAGCCGTGACTTATAGTAGTAGTTGGAGAGACAAGCCTTTCAAGGTGTTCATTGAGGTGCAAAAAGAAGATGTTAGGGTATTGTTTTTACTTTGGATCGAACAACACTGCTTATTGAATGTGCCTCTTGAATCAAAAATTACCCCTAGGTAGTTGTTTTCTGTTACTGATTCCAGGGTTGAGCCTTCCAGGTGGAACGTTGGCGGCGAGTTTCTTCTTTCCCTGACCAGCATGGACTTTGTTTTGTCAAGGTTTCCTTGAAGCAAATGCTTTGCCACGTATCTTGCTGTTGTATTTATTAGCCTTTGAAGGCCGACCTTCGTGCAGCTGATCAATATGACATTGTCGGCATACAGCATATGCGAGGCTTTAAAACCAGACAATGTAGGGGCATGCAAATTTACATTGTTAAGTATAGTTGACAGGTCTGCAGATACAAATTAAGCAAGAACGGGGCTAGGACACATCCTTGTTTGAGTCCATAACTTGTGTATATTGTTTTTGAAACAGATGCACCTGTGCTCAGCCTTCCCCTTCCCACGTGTTGGTATAAAGTAGTTCGATGCCTCTGAGGAGTGATGGAGAGATTCCCCAGTTCAGTGGCTTGCGCCACAAGTTATTGCGCTGAACTGTATGAAAGGCACAACGGAAGTCCACAAAACAGAGGTGTAAATTCAGTGAGTGAAATCTGGCTTGATTAATTAGCAGGGTAGGCATTAGGATGTTGGTAAATGTGCCTGTAATTTTTACGAACTGTCTTTGGGTCACCGGGACCGGTGATCCTTCCTCTGCCCAATTGATAAGCTCAGTCAGCAAGAGCTTGGCAAAATATTTTGCCTCTCTGTCTAACAAAGCAATTAGGCGGTAGCTTGATGGTAAATATTTCTTCCCAGCTTTATTGATCAGGACTATGATTGACTCATGCCAGCTGTCAGGGCTAGCCTGGTGGAAAAGAGCGCAGTTATAAAGGTGGCACAACTGTTAGGCCCTGTATTGGGGGTTCTTTTTGAAAATAGGCTGCAAAAGACTGCGTCCTGAGGCAATAATAATAGGCCCGGGGTCACTCTCACAACACTCGGAGGCAATAATTTTTTTCACATCATCCAGTAGAATGGCATCCTGGGGATGTTAAATCTCCAAATTTGGGGTCTTTTTTCATGATTTACCTGAACAATTTTGGTGCCCTCAAACATTTCCTGGAGATATGCAATCCAGGAGGCTTCCAAGACATTAGAGGATGCAGGGGGTGACTGGGGACCTGCGGCGTGATTCACCACCCTCCGTGATTCTCTGCCATCCTTTCTTCTAGTGGCTGTGAGAGGTTTGTGCCAATACCAGTCTGTCTCTAACTTAGCTGACTCCCATATTGCTCCTTTATGTAACGATCACAACTTGGGAAGGGCAAACCTCCATACTGGGGAACTTGAGTTGTTTCAGAGTAATCGCAGAGCATAATTCAGCTTCTTTTTTGCTATAATAAGTTGGCCTGTAGGCCTCCTAGGGCAAGCCCCGGAAGAAGGCTTTAGTTTCCTGCAGGGTTGTCCCTGATCAGCCAAAAGAAGAGTTGGAAGCTGGGCCCATTATTCTGGCAAGTCAAAGGTTGAATTACGTATGAGCTCCCATTTGTTCTTTGCTTTGAGTTCGACAACCTGGGCAATGGATCTTGTTGGCCAATATAGTCTCCTGTAGTTGATTGTGAAGACTGTTCCAATATCCAATTGCACTTGGTAGTATAGCTTAAGCTTAGCAGAATCCTTTGAGGTTGGTGGTCATTTTCTAGGCAAATGCCTATCTCATAGAGGTTGATCATATGGAAGAGGGGGAGGGACACAAAGGTGTAGTCAATGATTGAGTTGGCCATTGCCAAGTGAAATGTAGACTGTGCAGGGACATCAGGTTGAGTGCAGCCATTTCAAGATCTTAGTCCCAAATGCTCTAGGTCATTAGCAAGGGTCCGTCCCCAATTTTCCCTCATTTGTGACCATGTTTGAAATGAAGGATTTTGCCAGATTTGATCTTGGATTTCCAAGAATTTGGTCACGTGCTGTTGCCTGCAGCAGGTTCATGTTACAATCGGCTGTCATAAGAATGAGCGATGTAGGATTTGCAGCTATTTAGTCAATGATGAATGGCAACAAAATATCAATTGTTTCCCTTTTTTTGGCAGGCATAGGGTCGATATAAATGTTTATGATTAGCAAAAGATGTTCACAGTCGAGAAAACATTCTGAAAGCTTCACATCTTGCAAATTACGATCGCCTATGTGAATCTCTTCTAGTTTAGCGTTGATTTCAGTTGCTACTTAGATGGCAAGGCCCCTAGCGGGCGGCCTAGCATATAAGATTTTACAGCAGGCTTACTGATTCCAAGGAATGCCAGGAGATCCAAAGAGGCTAAGGTCCAGGGATACCTGCTCTAGCAGTTGGTTGTTACATTGGTTGTTTGCACTAAAGTAGTTTGAAATTCTCCATGCTGCCATTATCTTTATTGACAGAATGAGTTTCACTGGGCGCGGTCCCGTCGAGTCCATGTGAAGCCTCCTCCACTGTCACTTCTTTAACTGTGGCCGTGAGCTTAGGACAGTGGCGGCTGGCATGGCTCGTGAGGGGCAGGGGCAGGCGCGCGGGGGGTTTGTGGGTGGGCGGGCGCACATAATAATATATATATTTTTTTATTTGCTTACTCACGTCTCTGCTCCTGCTCTCCTCAAGGAACAGGAAGCACAGCCAGGCCCCACTGACCAATCACAACGCTGAAACGCAGCGTTGTGATTGGTAGGCACCCAGGCTCCCCTGACGAATCACAACGCTGCAATGCTGGTTTTGAGCATCCTGGTTCTACGCTCAACCAGAGAATGGGGGCGTGGGCATTTTCTCCACGCAGGCTGTAATGCAGCCTGCATGGAGAATGGCGAAAGCGTCCAGGACTGGTTTGGCTGACCAAACAGTCATGCGCAGTTAGGAGTGGGCAAACCACTCCTACCCTGCACTGCTCCGAGAGCAGAGCAGCCCCGCCCACCTGCCCGCCCACAAAGCAGTGCAAATATAAAAAGATAACTGAAAGTTATTATCATTTTATGTATCTCCTTCTCAATCTCGCACTGCTTGAAAGCAGTGGGACGACGCTTCTCCGCCATAGCAGAGGAGCCACCACTGGCTTAGGGGCTGGTCTAAAGATAGAGCATATTTGCTTGTGTTGTGTAGTTGAGACTCGTTTTCACTGCTGCTTATTGTGAGCCTTTGCCTCTTGTGCTGTTTTTTTGTTGGTAGCATTTTTTCAGACTGGAGATTGATAACCAGCCCAGGACTTAGAGCATTCGTCCTTAAGGGGAGCTGTGTGTTTGTTTTACTCTGCTGACAGGCATTCATTGTTCCCTCCATTTGTTGTTCCCTATTAGGCACACTATCATTGGGATCTGGAAGCGAGTGAGTGGTGGACTGCCAGAGGACCTGGATTTACTTGAAGCTTAATTTCTGTTTTGAGCCCTGTATCTAGATAGGATACTAGCCTTAAAGTTTTGAGTTGCTGGGGTTCTTGTACATTTATGCTTTTTTTCCCTGCCCCAGGAACTCCTAAATATAGCAGGGTGTCCCCTTTTTCTTACACTAAAAAGAATAAGACCTACATGAGTCACCGAGGTGTAGGTAGATACTCACTGAAACACGCCCTGATGGCAGAGGCTAAAGGGAAAGTAGGGGAACTAGAGGAATCGCCACTGGAGATCAGATTGCTCAGTACCAGAATGCAGAGAAAGGCAATATCTCATATATACAGCATCATAATGATATAAATTGAAGTGCCTTAAAACCAAAGGGAAGAAGACATGGGCCCAATCAAAGATAGTGACTGGATAGGAGCAGCGGATTTCAAAGGAGGTTTCCATCATGGCAGGCCTCTGATTAGTAGTTATAGGTCCTTCCCTGGGTATTTTGCACCAGAGTCCTACCTGCTTGATGAAAATTGGAAGGGCAAGGGATGATAAATGCCTGCGGAGTTGCGAGCAGAGAGGAACTTTCTTGCATATGATTTGGAGTTATCCTATCATTAAGAGGTATTGGAGGTGGGTATCAAGAGAAAAAGGGGTGGTATTGGGATTCTCCCTGGATCCAAGGTCAACCCCAGTGCTTCTTGGCATTTGGGAGGACTCAGATGCCACCAGATACCAGAAGCTATTTATAAATCAAGGTTTAATCTTGTCCAAAAAAGATAATCACAGAAATGGGGTACTTGCACCGATAACAGATGAAGGGTTCAACACAGGAACTGGTGTATGGAAGCCGAAAAGAAGGTATACAAAGGTAGAGCCTACCCAGAGTAGTCCAATAAATTATGGAATCATGGGCAGAACAGAACGGGTTTGAAGAAACCCAAGTCACAATGAACAAAACCAGCAGACACTTCTAACCCACAGCCAAAGAGGTAATCGCTGCCTTAACACCATAAGTAGAAGCAAAGAGCAGAAAATCCATGAACAAACAAACATATGGTACCCGCAATTATTATCAATGTTGACAAACAGCATAATCCCAATATGTGGACCTGCTATACTGATGCTAAAAGTTAGAAGACACATTGTATAACGATATCTTTTGGCATAAATAATATTGAGCTCTTTCAAGTGTCAATTGTAAAAAAAAAAGTTGTATCAAAAAAACAAAGTGGTGACGTGGGCAATTTCTCTTTTGATGATGGAACATTTGAATTTATGAATTTGAACCAGGAAATTGTTGTGCCAGAGATGCCCATGTTGTTTACGATTTTAAATAATAAAAGAGTACCATAGCAAACAGGAACTTTTGCAAAAAAAGATGACAAGGGTAGGTCGAATGTTATTCAGGGTCGTGAGCACTCCTTCACGCACAATGAGTTCAACTGTTCCCATCTGAGGACAAGAGGACCACCTCATTCGTTCGCTCAAAGAGTTGTTAAAGTTGAAGGGTTTCTTGTAGTAGTATGGAAAGGAAGAATTTCAAGACCTTGGGGTTCCAGTGTGCAGTGGAAATAAGGCTGTAGCAGGAGTGGAGACTACAATCAGCTGTTTCTTTTCAGGCAACTAAGCTCTTCTAGCCTGTTTGCAGGACGCTGGAGCCGGGCCATGGTAGGGATATGCAGTGAACATCATTGTCAAGCTCCTAATGAAGAATCGAGTTCGCATTTATATTTTGGCAAAAGTGCTTGGAACATCAGGAGTTGAGCTGCACTTTAGTCTGTTGACTATTTAATTATATCTGTGCTTGGGTGACGGGGGGGGGGGTGACTAAACTGGCAAGGGTTGAGTCTGTAGGTTACCTAAACATTGTCATTTAAATGATTTGCAGGAGTTTGCTTTTTTACTGTTGAAGTTGTTCAGTATGGTTTTTCAGTGCTCCAGTGAGGGCCCTGGCCGGAACAACATTTCATCTTTGATTTGTTAAGAGATGTGATGAATTATATTTCAAATGTATTGCTTTCAACAACGTTGCTTAATGTAAGTGTAGAGTTATTCTGCTTAAACAATGCCTTACTGCAACTCCCTGTGCGTTTTCTGCAGAGACATTTGCCTTCTGCCTTCCTGATTTAATGAGTTAAGTTGTAGGGCACTTGTGAAAATCTTTGTAGTTTCTAGAATTGCTTTTTGTGTGGGAGACCTAGTAACGGCTGGCAGGGAATGAGGGTGTAGGGGCGGGGGGAGTGATGGCGGGCAGGGGGGAAAAAAAAACCCCACTTACCTCATCCGCTGGCCTCATCTCTCCTCCGCTTCTCCCGCAGTCCCGGAACCAGGAAGCAACCAGTCTCCCCATTGTCAATCACAACGGTGCAATGCAGCATTGTGATTGGCTCCCCTAAGCCAATTACAACGCTGGATGCAGCGTTGTGATTTGGCGCTCAGATGGGGACTGGGGGCCTGAGCATGTTCCACACCAGGCTGTGTAATGCAGCCTGGTGAGGAACATGCAAAGTGCGCATGGCTGTTTGGCCGGGCCAAGACAGCCGGCCAAGCAGTCACGTGCACTTGGAGTGTGCAAACCACTCCTCTCCCTGTGCCTCCAGCCCCGCACTGCCCTAACCCAGCCCCGAACCTGCGAAAAATAAGATAATAACTACTTTATTATAATTTTATATTTCCTGCTCAAAGAGCAGTGGGGCGATGCTCCTCCGCCTTAGCGGAGGTGCCGCGCCTGGAGAGAGCACTTCCTAACATAAAATGGAACTTTTGTAGAATAGATCCATTGCTTTGTCCACTTTGTTTGACTGCCAGGCAAGTGAAGAAGATAAAGAATAGGCTTACTGAAAAGGTTTGGTGGGATGGTCAAGTTTCTATATGTTATGGAGTCGCTAGTGAGTGACTTAACTTGGCCTCTCCGACAAGATAAAGTGTCTCAGGTGATACTAGATGTACCTATCAGCCCAGGTAAATATGGTGACTTCAAGTTGTTTTACTACACTTTGACATTTGCCCTGCTTGTTGTAGTACCACATGTCAATAGTGTTGAACGTTGAAACCTGCACCATTTCCCCTCTGCTGGAGACCAGAATCCTATGACCTCCACCTTCCATAGATGACCCCTCAACCCAGTAGTGATGCATCCATCACCACAGTGAGCTCTGGGTGGGGAAGTGAGAGCAGTCTGCTGCAGGACAGATTGGGATTGGTCAGCCACCAGTATCTTGGGGGCTGTCTCCTTTAGACCTGAATGGAGTGGGAGAGGCACCCTTGATGCTAGAGGCGCTGGAATTTCAGGTTCCATTGCGGGGCCCACATGTGCCAGATTGCATTGCTGATAAGGAGGCTGCATGAGGCTAAAAGCCTCAGAGCCATCCCCACAGAGATGTAGGACTGAACCCGAAACATTGGGATCATAGCCTGAATGTCTCAGACTCACTGAGGTGGAAGAAAAAAGCATTTGACCTCACCGTATCCAGTATCGCTCCCATGTATGGGAGCCTCTGTGTGGGAATCAGATAGGACTTCCGCACGTTTATGGTGATGTTTAGAGTACCACTGTTGTCCGTTGGAGGTCTATGACTCACTGCGATGAGCCAGCCTTCAACAGCCATTCATCTACGTATGAGCTTACATGAACTCTTGGCCTCTAAAGATAGGCAATGAACACCCTCATCACTTTCTTGAACACCAGAGAGGCAGAGGTGAGGCCAAAGGGGAGCAGGGCAAATTGTAATTGTTCCTGGTCCACTTTGAACCACAGATAACACCTAAGGGACCGCAGAATGGGTTTTATGAAAATACACATCAGGCAAGTGCAGGGACACCATCCATTCCCCTGGGTACAGGGTGCAGAGCCAATGTGAGCATTTTGACATTTTCCTCCCAAAACAAAACATTTACCGGCCGAAGGTGAAGGATAGATCTTAACCCCCCCTACCTTTTTGAGAATGAGCAAGTAATGAGAATAAAAGCCCTCATTCCTCTTCAAGCCTATTACCAACTCAAAGACAACTTAGGAGAGCAAGAGATGCACCTGCTCCAGGCAGATGATCCACTGATATTCACTCCTGTGCAGAAGGAAATTGCGGTCGGGAGGAAATGAAAGACAGGTCGTAGCCTCTTTAAACAATCTGTGAGACCCATCTAATGGGTGTGATGGATCTCCAACAAGAGTGGTAAATAATGAATCCTGCCCCTACTATGTAGTCTTGAGCTATTGAGGGCAAATTAAAGAAACTTAATGGCTTTTTTGGCTGGGAAGGAGTTTGAGGACTGATGTCCCTTCGGCCCTGTACGAGGTCTACTTGCGCCAAACCCATAGCCCCAAAAGGACTAGGCTATTTTCTGTAACGCTAGCTGTGAAGGTGCCCACTGTATATTGGCCAACCCATCTGGAATAGCCCCAGAACTTGCAGAGCTGATGGAGGAATTGTTTTGCAGTACTCAAAAGCACAAGGAATGCGCTGTGACCCCTACTGTCTTTAAACCATTCCAGCGCAGAGTATGTCTTTTCTTCGAAGAATCTAATACCATCAAGGGGCATGTTTATCAGTGATGCATGGACAGTGCAATTAAATCTGGTCTACTCACCCAGGCATGCTTGCAAAGCATGACACTGATACCAACAGCTCTGCCACTGCAATCCATGGTGTCTAAGTCTACACACATGACATATTTCATTGCATTCTGCCCATCATGAATATTCCGAGCCAGGGAGGCTCGAAGATCCCCCGGGACTGCCATCAAGATCTCACTGGCCATGCTCCATAATGAAACCAGCAAACACAATAAGATGATGGACGGAGTACTGAAACCTTTCAGACACTCACCCGCAATCACAGATCTGGGTTTAATCCATCAACGTTCTTCTGCTCACTTCGCCACCCCAGTTTGGACCCAGCCATATGCAAATCAATCTTGACCTTGTTCCTCATGGGAACAGTCCAGCCCTAACTGCCAGGCCAGGTCCTCCTTGGACTGGAAACAAGCATCCTGGGACCGGTTTCAGGGTTTCACCACTCATCAGCCAGGCTAGCTTGAATCCAGTGGCAAAGTGAGCAAGGGACCCACGTCTGGGCATACCCTTGCCACTAAGGGCGAACTAAGCAAACACAATAAGATGATGGACCAAGTGCTGAAACTTTTCAGACACTCACTCCCAGTCAGAGATCTGGGTTTAAGCCATCATCATTCTTCTGACCACTAAGCCACCCCAGTTTGGACCCAGCCATATGCAAATCAGTCTTGGCCCTGTTCCTCATGGGAACAGTCCGCCCCGAACTGCCAGGCTGGGTTCTCCCTGTACCGGAAACAAGCATTCTGGGACTGGTTTCGGGGTTTTCCCCCTCATCAGCCAGGCTAGCTTGACTCCAGTGTCATGGAGAGCACGGGACCCACGTATGGGCATTCCCGTTCCCCTCGAGGTGACAAATGCAAAAAGAACAATTGATGGACAGAATGCTGAACAATGTCATACATTCACCAGAGTACAGAGATCTGGGCCTAAATCCATTGTTTTCTTAGCTCCCCATGCCATTCCAGTTGAGACCCAGCTATATGCAAATCAGTCTTGACCGTGTTCCCCATGGGAACAGTCCAGCCCGAACTGCCAAGCCAGGTCCTCCCTTGACAGGAAACAAGCATCCTAGGACTGGTTTCGGGGTTTAACCCCTCTTCAGCCAGGCTAGCTTGACTCCAGTGGCTTGGAGAGCAAGGGACCCACGTATGTGAATTCCTGTCCCACTCGAGGTGACAAATGCAAAAAGAACAATTGATGGACAGAATGGTGAACAATTTTTTTTTTGTTTGTTTTTTAGCGTCTTATATAGCGCAAACTAGACCCGAAGACATTGGTTATCAGAGCGCTTTACATAGCACCAGTTTTGTTACACAAGGACACATTCATTTTTGTTAGGCACGGGGACATTAAGTGATTTGCCCAGAATCACAGGATGTTGAGCGTCGTTGCAGAGACTCGAACCCGGTTCCCCAGCTTCGAGGTCAACCGCTCTAGCCATAAGGCTACATCCTAACAATGTCATACATTCACCCAAGTACAGAGATCTGGGCCTAAATCAATAGTTTTTTTGCTTCCCATGCCATTCCAGTTTAGACCCAACTGTATGCAAATCAGTCTTGACCCTGTTCCCCATGGGAACAGTCCAGCCCGAACTGCCAAGCCAGGTCCTCCCTGGACTGGAAACAAGCATCCTAGGAACAGGGTCAAGACTGATTTGCATATGGCTGGGTCCAAACTGGGGTGGCATGGTGAGCAAAAGAACAATGGATTTAACCCAGATCTCTTAGGTGGGGGTGAATGTTTGATTTGCTCTGCATTCCATCCATCATCAGTGTGTCTTTTGCTTTCTCGCCCTAAGTGCGCCGGGTATGCCCAGACGTGGGTCCCGGGCTCACTGTGTCACTGGATTCAAGCCAGCCTGGCTGATGAGGGTTGATGTCCCGAAACCGGTCCCAGGATGCTTGTTTCCGGTCCAGGGAGGACCTGGTTTGGCAGCTCGGGCTGAACTGTTCCCATAAGGAACAGGGTCAAAACTGATTTGCATATGGCTGGGTCCAAACTGGGGTGGCATGGTTAGCAAAAGAACGATGGATTTAACCCAGATCTCTTGACTGGGGGTGAATGTTTGATTTGGTCTGCATTCCGTCCATCATCCGTGTGTCTTTTGCTTTCTCGCCCTAAGTGCGCTGGGTATGCCCAGACGTGGGTCCCGGGATCACTCTGTCACTGGATTCAAGCTAGCCTGGCTGATGAGGGGTGATGACCCGAAACCGGTCCCAGGATGCTTGTTTCTGGTCCAGGGAGGACCTGGCTTGGCAGTTCCGACTGAACTGTTCCAATAAGGAACAGGGTCAAGACTGATTTGCATATGGCTGGGTCAAACTGGGGTGGCATGGTGAGCAAAAGAACAATGGATTTAACCCAGATCTCTTAGGTGGGGTGAATGTTTGATTTGCTCTGCATTCCATCCATCATCAGTGTGTCTTTTGCTTTCTCGCCCTAAGTGCGCCGGGTATGCCCAGACGTGGGTCCCGGGCTCACTGTGTCACTGGATTCAAGCCAGCCTGGCTGATGAGGGTTGATGTCCCGAAACCGGTCCCAGGATGCTTGTTTCCGGTCCAGGGAGGACCTGGTTTGGCAGCTCGGGCTGAACTGTTCCCATAAGGAACAGGGTCAAAACTGATTTGCATATGGCTGGGTCCAAACTGGGGTGGCATGGTTAGCAAAAGAACGATGGATTTAACCCAGATCTCTTGACTGGGGGTGAATGTTTGATTTGGTCTGCATTCCGTCCATCATCCGTGTGTCTTTTGCTTTCTCGCCCTAAGTGCGCTGGGTATGCCCAGACGTGGGTCCCGGGATCACTCTGTCACTGGATTCAAGCTAGCCTGGCTGATGAGGGGTGATGACCCGAAACCGGTCCCAGGATGCTTGTTTCTGGTCCAGGGAGGGCCTGGCTTGGTAGTTTGGGCTGGACTGTTCCCATAAGGAACAGGGTCAAGACTGATTTGCATATGGCTGGGTCCAAACTGGGGTGGTATGGTGAGCAAAAGAACAGATGGATTTAACCCAGATCTCTTCACTGGGGGTGAATGTTTGATTTGCTCTACATTCCATCCATCATCAGTGTGTCTTCTGGCTATTGATGACCACCTCTGTCAACAACTCTCACCAGCCTTTTTAGGTAATGAGTCCCTCTTTTGGAGATGCCCATCATCACATAGGAATCATACTCTCTTTAGTGTGATGAATATTTTTTATCGCAGTATCTTGTGAAATTGCACAGACTCATCTTTGCATGCACCCTAAATATTCTGTTAGAATTGGCCTTTCTCTATTCCCAGAGATTACTATCACTTTTCATGTTTTAATATACACACATCGATCAAAACATGACTGCAGTCTTTCTCCCAAAATCTATAAAGAGCAAGTAGCCACTATGCAGGTGTGCACCCTTTCAGCTACTGAGTTCACATGCTACCATTCATTCACTCTCTTTGAAGACCTATTTTAAGATCAGCAACCGCTCCAGACTCCATCTCTGAGGGTCCTGGTGCATGTAAGTGAGTGAGACTCTTAAGCTACGATATGGTCTCAATTACTATATTCACTCATTCTCCTGTTCCAATGTGTACATTAGCCCCCTCAACCTCCATTATCTCCAACTTTATAGCTCTGCCCTGGGCAACAGCAATCGTTATCCCACGTAGCAGCATTCAGCACTAGGTTGGGAATGTTTCCCCCACAATATTTGCCTGACCTATACCACGATTTTCATTTCACTTCACATGTGTTCACATTAGTGAGGGTTGGTGTTTTGGAGTAAACAACTCAAAAACGTTTCCTTTGAAAAACCTTATTCTTGTTAACATTACCACTTACTTACTTACAAAAAATGATTGTGTCCTTTTAATAAAAAAAAGAGAATAAAACAATCTCACTTATCATAGATAACATTTACATAAAGATTAACATTCTGTACATACTTTTTGACGCAAAACACAAACCCAGCATAGGTATATACTTCAAAAAATGTATTTATTTACTAAAGTAACAAGAAGTTTTGCATTGAAAACAATTAATAAAAACAATTATTGAAATGTATTCTTTTAATAAATGCAATATTAAAATAATGGACACCGGTACAAAAAACAAGATAAATGAAGAATAAATAATGAATTTTCAATGATTTGTATTCATAACCTGGTATATCAATTTGAAGGAACAGGCACACATTTTTTTTTCAGGCCAAATATTACTTCCCCATTCAGTATTTATGATTATCTGAACATTTTGTCCAGGTAACCAATCAGTGAGATTACCTATTTTTCAGTTGGTAAATGAATTTGCTTAGGTTTATGACCAAAACGGAAGACTTAAAGAGGTAATACATTACCAATAATAAAATTACCAATTAATTTAAAAACAAGAATTGAGGGAATAAGCATTCTTCATTAACAACCCGAGCTGTTTTCTGCACCCATCATCAGTCTAATAGTGATGCAGGATGCTATTGCAAACTTCGGTGTAAACTGTGATCAGCTTAGGAATGGTAACCAAATTCAGCCCTGGCAAAAATGTTCAAACAGGCCCTACTTTCGTTTTTTTTCTTTTTCACTGTCCCACCTCCTTGCCCTTGCTTTGACTGATCCCATAAGCAGTGATAATCTCAAGATAGTGAGAGAAGCTGTGCTTCACCCTTAAAACCGACCTCCAGTGGCTCCAGCTCCCCAGGGAACTGCCCGATAGGATAAATGGTCAATCCGGTCCTGACTCTATTCTACACTGCTGGGCACTGGAGTTTAGGGTTCGCATCTGGCAAATAAAAATTTAATAATTACTGGAATCAGAAATGCAAGTAGTCAGGTAAATGTCGCAATATAGCGACTGCTTCTTTTGCTCTATCACTGTATACACAACTGAATGTTCTCAAAAAGTCAGGACTTGGAACAAGGACTTTGTGGGTGAGAGTCCAGCATTTTTCAAATTTTGATTTCCACTTAATTCACCATTACTGTTTTAATGATTATAGACTGAAAACATTTTATAGTTGTAGATCACACAATATCTTCTCACCAAATCTAAATCTTTGTCTTATAGCAGCAAAACACTACTATGGATTAACGCATTGGTTTTAATTTTCAGTGCCCGTTGAGCGACGGGTTTGGTGCCACAGGCTGAAAAAGGTGTGCGGGGAATCAATTAGATATTTAATTTAATGGTATGGATTTCATACCAAGTTGAGATTAAGGGTTGTGCACATTTAGAGTTTGACTTGATTCAGAAGACCACTGGTGCTCAAGATACGTTCATTTGTTTTGGCAAGTCAAATGTGTAAGCGTTTCTAGTTCTGGGTCTATATGCGCACCACTCAATCAGGGCAACACCTCTCTATAGCCAGAAAATGTCACTCACAGACTTTAGATATGATGCCAGGAGTATTTCCATGTGAATTGACATGCTATCACAGCCAGAAAAGATGAGCATGATATAATTTGCTCTGGGACAAACGCTAGTCGACCTACATCAGTGTAAAACTATTTCAACATCAGTTTGCATCACAACTAATGTACTTAGAAACAGGTACATTGAAAACTGCTGTTTGAGACATCAGAAAATATACCCCTACGACATTTGCACATATGAAGTAGTTGTTTAATGAAAACATAGGACCCGATTAAGAGTTTGATGGTCCTGGAGCAGGCCGCCATGCCACCGCCCCGCTCCAGGACCTCCAAACAGGGCCGCCACCCGCCCACCAGATTAAAAAATGTTCGTGGTCTGGTGGGTGGGCGGTGTGGTGGTCATGCGGTGGTGCCGTTCAAACGCACCTATGTATGACTTAGAAAGACACCGCCGCAGTAACACCACAGCACGTTCCAGCACGGCATGCACTATGAAGTCCATGCTGTGCTGGATCTGGGGGTGCATGCACACAGGGGGGCACAACATTGCCCCCCGGCATGCACCCCATGCAAGGGAGCACGAGGAGACCCTGTAGGGCCCCCTTTGTTTAATGACTGCCTGCAGTTTCATGGATGAGAAACCTCCATGACACCGCTTGCGGTCCTGAAACTCGTAATATGCATGACGGTGCCGCATCGGCACCGGCATCATATTGTGAGAGCCTGACCGCAGCGTTGCGAAGGTGCAATGACGGTCCAACCGCCAAAGTTGTAATACAGCGGTTGGACCGCCGGTGCAGCGATGGCTGGACCGCCACACCCCGCAAGTTTGGCAGACTCGTAATCAGGCCCATAGAGATAATGAGGAAAGGAAGACATTGGATTGCTCTCTCATAGGATGTGCCCATAAAGTGCATAGATAATTATATATAAAAAAGTTAGTCCTACACATAATTTTTATAAAATAATTGCTCGTGTAAAATATATATTTCAGTTCTATCATACATAGAGGAATGTTTTTATACATGTTGCATTTGCTTTCAATGGATGATATCTTGTGATTTTTGAAAAGTGAAACTAAAAAAAAATATTTGAAAATCTTAAGTCTTGGTTCCTTTGGGAAATGGCTATGATGACTTAAGCTAGGTTTCGTAAATTGTGTTTAGGACTCCTGGAAACTAACACATATCTCACATGAGTCACAGACACTATTATTTTGAAATGTTCTGTCATACTGAGATTAACAAAGTATTTTTGTTAGCAAAGTATATTGCATTTGTACGTATGTCTTTTAAAATGTTTGGATCATGAACAAATTTAACAGGGTCGCAATAAAACTGCCCGAGAAAACAACAAATAAAGCGCACATGAACGTTTCGAAGTTCACTTGTTTGATTCCACTTCTAATGCCAAGTTTCACTACAAAGAATAATGTGCTATCTCTGATATCAGCGTTACAGTACATAGAAAGTGTGAAATTGCAACAAAAATAGAAATGTCTTTCATTGAAAATATTGACCATTGAGTTCTGCATAGTTTTTTTTCCCATAGAGCATTTTCTGCAGATTTATCGCCACTTTTTTTCTTTTCTTAGATTTGAAGTACTTACTGTGTAGTACTTGCCCAAATTCCAGAAAGATAGCTCGTTGAAATTAGGTTTCCAAGAAGTCGTTGAATGCATCTTACACTTACTGTGGATTTGGATATTAGTTTCAGTTGGAGAAACATTTATCAAAGCATTTATCAAAAACACTTTATTCTTCTGCCATTTAAAAAGCATACAGCTATGCTTCTGAACTATTCAGCCGGTTTCCTAAGCAAGGTATATTTTCCTTTTCGGTTTGGAACCAGAGTTGACAGTAGTGAGGTGTAAGGTGTCAAAATTTGAAATTCCGTATTTTCCTGTTGCTCAGAACGCATTAGTTAAAAGAGGTGCAGACATAAAAGATACAGAAGATTTTTCAACACTCCTGTTATATTGGATCAACTAATCCTGAAATATGATTGATTCATTCCTGATAAGGTGGAGATGAGGGTTCATTCCTTTTACATCGGTGAGCAGATTAGCAAGACACATGAGGTAATAAATTCCCATTATCTTCTGCAAGCCATGCAGGTTTTTCTACTTACTGAGTATCTTGATATTAATTGTTGGTCATGTTGAGTAAGTGAAGGTCAGATGAGGCTCTACATATGAAAACCCATTGCCTGACTTTTTTTATCACTTTTAAAATTAATGTATTCGGTGAAGACAGCTAAAAAGGATCCACATTCTGGTTGCATTTGGCAACTTGAAAGAGAGGACACGAGCAACAGCAATGCACAGAGAACTTCAGGAAATGAGATAGCAGAATAAGGTAGAAGTTGCAGTGCTTCATTGTTGCTCATTCATACTGGCAATCTAGTTATCTGCATCCAGTAAGTGAGCACGAATACCTGAAATAGAGTAAACATAAATCAATACAGTTATAAATTAGTTATGAATTAAAATGCAATGTAATTGTAATGTTCATCTACTTACAAACTGTATTTCTGTCAACGCATGTGCTACAATTATGATTGCTGCATGAACCAAGCCACAAAGGTCATTGTTTTACTAGCCTGAACAACCATAGAGGGGTGGGAAGGATGGAGGAAGCAAGAAGATACTAAACAACCATTATTTGAACCAACATATTAAAAGAGGAACACTGCAAGTAATCAAAAATAGGTATTTACCATAGGCTTATGGTAACAAAATAAGTGTGTGAACCGACTGTGAACCGTGCATACTAAAACCTCTTCTCTTGACTTTACTCAAAGACAGCGCTTCTCACTTAAATGATGTTGCACTGTAAATTAAAATGGGACTTAATCGCAAACTTTAGTACAATTTTTTCCTATGGGTAATCACCCTTGCACATTAAGAGAGTGGGCTCAATAACAAATCCAGTTACAGCAGAGTCAACTACCTGTCGATAATTCACATTACAGCAATATTCTGTATACCTATGAAACACCTGCGGCATGAAAGAACACTACAAATAATCAAAAATAGGTATTTACCATACCTCCAATTTTAAATTAGGCTTATGGTAACAAAATATGTGTGTGAACCGACTGGGAAACGTGCATACTAAAACCTCTTCTCCTGACTTGGATAGCAGGTACATGAAGGCAGATATTTCATATACATATATATTTTTGTTTTTAGAAAGTCAAGCAGTTGCTAGTTTGTCTAAGGACCTGCCCTGCCAAATGCCCTTGAGTTTTACTGTGTGTAGAAACAGCAACACCATGGAGGATGCATAACACAATCCTCCTTGCACTGTGATTTCAACAATGTGATAGCAAAGGTTAGGATTAAAATACTAACTGTATTAAACCAGCTACAACACGTTTTTAATACCTTGTAGTCACTTCCTATTTGAGCACCACTGATCAAGAGGACTGACTGTAATAACCTCTCTCACAGATCAAATGAGTGTATTATTACCTCAGGGGTTGAGTATTACACATCAACCAAAACAAAACTGTGAAGAGCTTTAATTGGAGCACACTACAGACAGATGACTGAGTCATGGTGTAGAGGAACCGTGGCACTTGTAGCGGGGAAGGGTTAACAACCATTTCTGGAAATGCTAGACAAGAAGTTCACTAGCTAGCAAGTTCACTCAAAAAAGGGCCACTCATTACATCAGGCTAATGCCCTATTACTGATCTTTCTGCAGATATTTGGGCTTTGCTTTGGAGGACTAAATACATAGATGAAATTTGCATATTGCATCCTCGGTTTGGCCAGTGTTCCCTTTACCATGATAACATTTTACCCTAAGGAATGCAACAGGAATTGAAGCGGCACATTTAGTGACTGCTTGGAACCTCAGCACAAGTAGAATGTTGTTCTATATATTGACTACAATATCATAAATATTTCTCTGCAGATGGATGAAAGGAAGAGCGAGATACGGGTTAGAAAGAGGGTTGGGTGGAATAAGCATGATAATCGCTGCTACTTGGAAGTAGTCAGCTATTTTAAAAACATTTGAATGTGATTTAAAAGCATATGAACTCTTGCTCATTTCAATTTATATAGGGGCCGATTCCGATCTCGGCCGGTAGTGCTCCGAATCGGATTCGGATTTACCGGATCCGATTCGGAGCCCTGTTATCCGACCGTATCGTACGCGGGTCCGGCCGAGTGAGTACGATGCAAGCTCCCGCGAAATCGCCGACCGACTCGTACGCGGCTTCAACACGCTCCGACCGACTCGCACGGACACGACTCGCACCGCGCTATGGAGACGTTTCCCGGCCGGGTAAGTACGATGCGCGCCGCGAGCAGTCCGACCGACTGGCGCCGTCCGGCTTGAAAGAGCTGTTGGAGCCGGACTTTGGGGGTCCGCGTCAGACCCCCCCTTTAGGCGCGCGAGTCGCACACAGGGGGGAACCATGGGTCCCCCCTACCTGTGCATGTACGCCGCGATGCGCATGGACGCGTACCCGCTGTAGGGGGCGCCCTTGTTCGCCTCGCACCCATTGAGTCAATGGGAGCCCGCGTACGCTTTGTACGACCGGCTCCCATTGACTTCAATGGGAGTCCGACCGAATCGAGTCCGATAGCATGCGAATGCATCGTACTCGTCCAGTCGGACTGCTAGGGTCCGATTCGGTCGGAATTCTCTCCGGGTCCGGCTCGGTCGGAGAGATTTCCGGCCGGAATCGGAATCGGCCCCATAGTGTGCAGCACAGGCAGTAAGATAGTAAAGACCTTAATATTAACAAGATGGTTGAAAAACCATGAAGAAGACTGCGGATAAGCATTATCGAAGATGGGCCTATAGCTAAAAAGAAATCCACAAGATGTGGTGAGAGGTTTCGTGGCCCACTGACAGCAATCTAGCAGAGAAGCATCCATCTATCATTTACTCAGCATTCTAAACAACATATAGAAAAAGTTAGTTTCCTTGGGTAACAATCTTCCAGTTGGATACTCTATCTACCAGCAGATTCTTCACCTGCTGAATAATCTCAAACGCCAGACTGGATCCGGAAACTTTCAACACCTTTCCCTTGCTGGTAGGAGGTGCAAACTCACCACAAGAAGGTACTCTTCTCGACCGCCTTGCTCTTCTAGTTGTCTGCATACCCCAAAAGAGCTGGTCATCAGACCTAATCCCCATCTGTATGGTCAATATAAGAATTAACCACTCTGGGGTTCCAGCCAGTGAAGTCACTCCTCCTCCGGTGTAGAATGTTGTGGAGGGTAAAAGGTAGAAAGGGTGAGGGTCTGCCCTAGCTGGTACGAGGTCATCATTCTGCAGAGGTAAGTCGCTAAATCCTAAGGACTGACTTGTCCGGGAAGAAGCATGTGAAAGGCGGTAGGATGCTCATCCTTTGCAACTCCCTGACGTACCTCAATAATACAACTGCCACAGGAAAAACAGTTTTGAAAGTTATGAGATTCAACTGGCAACTGTGAAGGGGCTCAAAAATAGCACCAATAAAAAAAAGTCAGAACAAGATTCAAATCCCATTGGGTCATCACAAATGAAGTAAGACGAAATATATGTTAGTCCCTTCAAAAATTGAATAATGATTTGTGATTTAAAAGGCATCTCTGTATTCTTTGACAGAGCCTAATGCACACCCAATCTGCACCAGCGATAGAGCGAAACGAGGAACCACAAGAAGATGGACTTTCAAAGGATCCACATTCTGCTTGGCGCACCAGTGGCAAATCTGTTTCACCTTCCAGATTAGACTGATTTAGTGGGTGGGGGGGGGGCGAGAAGCTGGCATTATGAGATCGACCAATCTGGTAGTAGCTGGAAGGAGCTCAATTGTCACCACTGAATCTCCAGGCATGAAGGTGGAGGCTCTGGAGGTTGGGGTGCAGTACCAGACCCTACTGGGAGTGAAGGCCTGCTATGAGAAGTATGTGGAATGAGGGGAGCAGAAAGTCTGCGAACCACAGCCTTCTCGGCCAGTCAGGGGCAATGCAGATGGCTAGCTCCCAATCCTGACAACCGTCCCCAGAAGTCGAGGAACCAAGGGTATGGAAGAAACACGTACTGATGTGGAAAATTCCACCTCAACCGAAATGCATCCTCCAATGCTCCCTGCAAACAATCCTGGAGAGCACAGAACTGCAGGCAATAGGCTTTGCCATGAGGGCCAAAGAGGTCCACCTGAGGTGTGCCCAACAAGGTAACGATATTCTGAACCACCTCCATGTGGATATACCACTTGTGATCAGCAAAATGACACCAACTGAGAAGGTCAAGCCTGATATTCATTGATATGGATGGATGGTTGGTGACTAGCCAGATCTCATGCTGTGTGTCCAAGCCCAGTGCCTCAATGCTTCTCAACAGAGAAGATGAGACTCCACTCCTCCTTCCTTGCTGATGTATCACATGGCAGTCATATTGTATGTCAAGATCTGGACAGACTGATCGAAAAGAAACAGAAGTAAGGCTATAAGAGCGAACCATATGGCCCTCAGTTCTAGCAGGTTGATTTGAAGTCCCTGCTTTTCTAAAAACAACACACCTCTGATTTCCAGTTTGTCCAGGTGAGCTCCCCTTCAGGTGGTGGATGCATCTGTCACCGCCGAAGCAACGGCTAGTGAGGAGTAAAAGGATATCCCGACAGACAGGTACTCCTCTACCAACCGCTAGTTCAGAGCTGCCACAAGTGTCCCAGGAGATTACGATAGTGTCCGACAGATCTCTCTGTACTGGAACCATTGCCAATGGAGGCAAAAATAAAGAGCCCTTGTATGTCTGCGTGAATATATAACAAGGAGGATACAGTGACCCAGCAGACCAGGCAGGTGGAAAACCATCTGGACTGGAACTCATGCTCCCACCTGAAACATCTGAATCATATATCGAATGTCCCAGATCCTCAGGGACGAGGGGAAGCTTGTAAAGATGTTGCACCCTGTACTCCCCCTATGAACAGAGGCACTGAGAGGGCTTTGGGGAAAACTTGGGTACATTGACAGAAAAGCCCAAGTCGACAAGCATACAACAGATTGCCTTCAGGAGATCTGACACCATGTGCAGTGAACTGACTTTGAGTAGCAAGTCATCGAAGTGCCCGATACAGAGCTGTCTTTCTTGGGAACCAGGTAGTACCGAGAGTAGCACTCCTGCTCATCTTCCAGCTCTGGAACTAGCTCCACTGCTCCTTTCTGCAGCAGGGTTGCCACATCCCACTGCAGGATCAGAAGATGGCCTTCCTTCTGAGGGCACTGGGAATGGGGAATCTGGGGTGGAGTCTACTGGAAGGGTAGGGCCTACTGTGGCATAGAGGCTTATGTCAACACATAACAGCGCATGTTATCTCATCATGAGGGGAATGTGGAATGTTGGGGCTGGACGGTTGGGAGACGGCGGTTGGTGGCTGAGGTGCTTTAATAAAGATATACTTTAAGTTGCTCCAGTATATGTCTTTCCGATTATGCCATACTTCACACCTATCCCTTTCTACTATCTGAAGGACCCACTGGTCCAAAGTTATGGTCTTCTAAACCTGTAGAAAGGTGGATACCTGCCCTCCCACTGGCTGCACATGCACCTTCAAGGGGAAGTTAAAGTGGCTTTACAGTTAGTGTAGGGGAAGATCAGGAGTAGGGGGAGGAGGGCTACTGGGTCTCTTGACCTTCTCCTTTTCCTCTCTTTCTATATTGATGAAAAAGCTGGTTTTGCTGCAGGGGGGTTGAGAGTGCAGATGTTGGCTAAAGCTGAAGCCTCAAAATTTAAAACAATTCCTGTAATCTCTGGCATGTGGTTCAAGACCTAAATATAAGACCATTGCTCTCTCTGCTTTAAATCTTTCAAGGGAATCATCAGTCTTTTCCCTGAAGAGATGAGCTTCTTTGAAAGACATATCCATTAATGCCCCTTAATATCCAATGAGAACCCAGTTGGTTTAAGCCAAGCATGGTCACTGAAGAACCCATGGCCCTGGCCACTGAATTTGCAGTATCTGATGCAGATTTTGTAATATGCTTGGTAGCATCCTGCCCATCTCTGACCATCTCCATAAACTGGTCCTTGTGGTGGCCTGGTAATTTAGGCACCACTAAGGCTGCCATGTCACGAGGCATGGGTGTATCTACCAAGCAGGGATGAGTCATTGACAGATTGAAGAGCTATGCTACCATCAGAGAAAACCTTCTTTCCAACAACCTTCATTCTTTTGTATTACCTATCTAGAGAAGCTGTCGGGAACACATAAGGATTTTGCTTCATACAAGCAGAAAACTGAACCACTAGGCTTTAAGATGACAGGTGAACCAGCAGAAAAGCTGGGCCTCCAGGTACTAACCTCAATCTCCTTCTCTTGGTTTGCTGTCCGAGCCATAATAGGCCTCTCCCATGCTGTCTTCACCAGATCGAAGAGTTCTTTGCTGAATGACAGCAAGAATTCTGATGTTTCTGTAGCAGGGTGCAGAACTTCTGTTATACTATTAGATCTAGATTTCACTACAGGCAGGGACAGCTCGTGGACATTGCTGCCATCCTTATCATTATGTGGAAAGTAGCATCTTTGGAGGGGCTAGACCTGGGGGATACTCAATTTCGGCCTTGGAGGACATGTCCAAGCCACTTGCGTTCTGTAAGGCTAGGTTGCCTGCTGTCTGAAGAGATTGGTGGTAGTAAGCTGGCTGCCTCACTA
Source organism: Calotriton arnoldi (assembly GCA_963921515.1). Classification (NCBI taxonomy): domain Eukaryota; kingdom Metazoa; phylum Chordata; class Amphibia; order Caudata; family Salamandridae; genus Calotriton; species Calotriton arnoldi. Next base: position 182,782 of record CAWUFW010012491.1, on the reverse strand, counting down.
CTCTCATCTGTGTCAAGAGATATTATTTCTGGCATTTCGATATTGTTCGAGTCGGAGCCAAAAATGTCAACAAACTACTGCCAGGATCTTTGGCGAGACGAAACATTTGGTTGAGTCTCTCGTCCAACTACTCAAGCCTGAATTGAACTGGATATGTAAACTGTTTCTAGTACACACATTGCATATAAAAATAGTTTGACACAGAAACTGGGCCCATGAGGGTTAGCAAAAACGGTTGATTAATCATAAGGATGAAAATTATTGGATATTACTCCTCAGCCATAGAAAAAGGTCAGGACTATTACTGTTTTTCAGAGCAGAAGATGGACATGCCATTGCACCTTTTTTTTAGGTCTCGCCTACGCAGCGCGCATGCGCTGCATAGGAAAAAAACCTTTAGCCATCGATTCGGTTTTTGTCCCAAAAACGTGCACGCGTTCCATTGCCTTCAATGGCAACGCGTGCACGTTTGGCGATTCCCTTGCGGGAGCGAGCTTGACACCATATGTTTGTAATTAACTTACAAACACATGGTGCCCCTGGCTCGCTCCCGCAAGGGAAACGCTTTTGCCTTGCAAAAGGCAGCGCTGTATTTGTACTTGAGTTCGGCACTTCACCAAGCTTGAAATCCGGCCCAGCTTTTTTGTTTTCGTTCTTTAAGCTGCAAGCACAGAAGCAAAACATTTGTTTTCCTAGCTGAACATGTGAGTTTAGACCTGGGGAACTGTGAACAATTGAAAAAATGGAATGCGTTTATTGCATAAAAATGTGTTGCTGCGGGGTTTTTAAAGACGGAATGAATTCCACAAGCTATGCTCTGCTGCCACCTTCTGGTCAATTTTATAACAGGCCAGTCCTTCTCCCTTCTCGTCTTTTCTCGGGAAAATAATTGTTCAGTCATTAGTGCCAAACGTGGGTGAAAACCAGACTCTGACATATCACCCTTTAAAAAGTACAAGTAATAACACAGATTTAAACCATCAAAATAGTGCAAAGCTCTTTCCAGCAGCTAAAGCTCTTATGTCCCTTTTGCCCATGAATACTAGAGAAGAAATAGTTCAAGTGCTCTGTAAAGCGAAGCTTAATGTTTTCAAAACGAAAGCTCTAAAGCCCTTTCTGGCAATTAATACCAGAGAAGTAATAGTTCTGGTGCTCTTGCGTGCGAGGCTTAATGTTTTCAACTCAACATATATGGGGTTCCTGAAGGCCACCTTTAACACTTTTTATTGTCCTAGAATGAATGGGAGCTTTGTAAAACTATTTCGCATAGAACAGATGTCTTTGTATTTGGTTCAGAGCTAATATTTTTCTCTTTTTTTCAGTTGACAGATCAGTTATCCAGTTATCTAGTTATTTAAGTAATTCCTGTTTCATTTGATTTGATAATAATCCCTTTTACCATAACATCACCTTCCCCACTTCTGATAATAGTAAATATAGAGAGTGATTTTTATTATTTGAGTTTCTTCAGAAAATTGTGCAGTACCAGCACAGGGCATGGAGTGCTTCTTACAATAGGAGACGGAAATTTACAATTTAATGAGGCGTGGCTATCAACGTTTAGTGGAGAACAAGAAAGTTCAATTAGAATCAATATTCATTAATTATCTAATTAATTGAGAGGCCAGTACAGAGCTTATGAAGACCAACAAGATTACAGCACTGATCTCCTAAGTGCTTATCGTGAACATCATATGCTTCCTCGAGCGAACTTGAACAACCAAGTGCAACTAGAGTGACTGCAGACTTCCACTGGTGCAGTAGGTGCAGTGGCGCCGGGGCACGGAGGCATGATAGGCCCCCTGAAACCTGATTATTGCTGCATTTTACGGTTAACACAGCGGCCAGTGGGACCTATTACTACCTTGCACTGAGACCCATGAACTGGCTACGGTTTGGGGCTGATCGTCGTTTAGGAGTCGGTCTTCCAAGAGCCCCCCACCTCCCCCGCCCCCAAGAGCGTCATACTGACCTTTAATACTGCAGTTTTAGATGGCAGCTACCAGGGAACATTAATGACCCTCGGAGTAAAAAACATTGTTTTTGTTTTTGAGAACTCACTCCTGCAAAAACGCCCTGCTAAAACCCCTGCTTTGATATGTGTTTAATCAGCCCATCCTGTGCTGCAAGGTAGCTGAGTGGTCTGAGCGCCTGCTGCAGAAAGGTGTTTGCATCGAAATTCAAAGAAAAGCAAAACGGTCGCACTGAAACTATTTCCGCAACATTCAAATATAATGTTTCAAGCTTCTGCGTAGTTGAACATTAGTTTACTTTTAACTTTTTTACTCTTGTCCTAGTACGGAATGCAAGGTGGTCATTTATAAAGTTACGATTATTCAATGTTTTTATTGTATTTTACGTTTGAGTAACGGTACTTTTAAAATTCGATTATAATGTCTTTTCAGAACGGAGTATGTTGATTGTTGACTAATTAGATTGCGCATGTGATGTTTTTGATTAACAAATGAATAGATGACGGATAGGGAATCAAACAGAAATAGCAAACATTAAAACTTGTCATTGGTCCATTTGATGTAATCTTCAGGAGACAGTTATCAGAATTCCACCTATCTGACGTCAAAATGAGTTCCATGATCTGTTGCCAATAAATAAATACCGATTGTCTCACTCATAATTACTTATTAGTCTGGGCACTTTACAATAAGTTATTTTTAGCTTCCCTGTGCCATTCCAAGCAAGGACCGACCTTATGCAAACCTGCCTTGACTCCACGCCTAAAGAAACTGCCCAGTCCCTGCATCAGGACGCTTCCCACGTGAACAGGAACACAATTAACCCTTCCACGTGTTGTAGCGTCCTTGCCTCGTCAGCGAGTCCACGTGGCGTAGACGCCTCGGAGCCACACCTGGGCACAGATCCCGGAAATGAATGCTTGGCTCACTTAGCTATCTTACAAGTAACAGAAAAGTAACGCAGGTGTATGACTGTATGCGCTACTTACATGTTCAAAATTAAAGTAATTCTGTAGCAGCCACATTCTCAGGCTCTTGTAGGCACTAAGTACAGAACTGCCTTAATCTTCTACTATTTTAAGGAGCAGCTCGTTAGAGTCTATGAAGTGGCTCGCGCTGCTTTACAAATACTTATAAACATATATTTACTGTAAAGTCACGTCGGTCACAATACAGCGCCGGGTTCGGCCTGCATGAAAACAGCTGGTGTAATCGTCGGCACTTTTTGCTACATTTTGTTTTTAGGATGGGATTCTGCAGAAGGAATTGGGCAAGGGTGCCATTGGGATGTGGCGGACACAGCACATGTCAGGGACACGAGGGACATTGCGCCCCAGGCCCCATCCGCATAGTGCATGTTTAATTTAGGCGCGCTGGTATCTGCGAAGATGCCTATTCCCTAACCAGCTGCTCTGAGTGACATCACGAGACAGCCAGATCAAAGCTGGTGTTGTCAGAGATGTCACTTGTCACTGCAAGGTAGCGTCAGCCGCAGCTCTTAATGACCAGGGAGGGGCACGTGCTCGGAACCTGCGCAGGCCCCAGTGGGCATTTGTCCCGGAGCACAGGGGAACATGGTGCTGGGTGCAAGGCGGCCGCACTCTGAAAAATATCCAAACGAAGCCTTTATAGCGCGCATACACTCAAGGTTTCTTGGCGCTGCCAAAACATGCTGGGAAAGCATTTTAGTACGAGTGGGAAATTAAACCCCAGCATTACAGAAGTTGGGGCTAGAAAACAAAGGGATTCGGATCTCTTCGGCACAGCATACTAGGATAGATGCTTCTCAGGCGAAGAAGGGACAGTGAGTTCCAGATTGTAGGGTCCAAGGGGATCTTCACAGTCATTTATGAGTGAGGAGGAGGAGTCTGCCAGGACCACTTCATGCACTCATAAATGGCAATTCACAAAGGTATGGGTGGTGCTCTGTTGATTATGGTTTGTAACAACAACAATGGTTCCAGGCGGAAATACTCAATTACAGCACAAATTGACAAAAACGAAATAAAATAAATGAAAATAAGGGAAGAAACGGTGCCAGATGACAGAATTAGGCAAAAAAAGTCAAAGTCATTATTCAGTAATATTATACAAACATAAAACAATGGCTTCCAACGTCACACCAGACAAACACATACAAGCAATATTCAGTGTAAAACAAGAAAATCAGGCAGAGGGTATCACAATCAGCTGATTGGTTCACCATTAGCGGAACCTAGCAGTCAACGTTTTATCCCATCTGCCAATCGAGCGTTGACGGCATTTCAACCACTGTGATTTAGTGGGTCATCATCAGGACAAACAAATTTGGAGCACAAAGACAAAAATAGTGCTGGCCTCAATGCAAAACTCCCTACTATCCGGAAAGCATCTCGGGGGAGACGTTTTGATAGATTAAATCCTTGCACAGTTTCCTGTGCCTTTGGCTCAGCCCTTGAGGTTCCTGTGCCACAGGCTCCAGGACCACGTGCCAGTCACCGTAAACTGTTTCCATGCCGCTCTCCTGTTTTCTCGCTTACTGCCTCCCGAGCACCCGTCACAGGACCTACTTAATGGCCAAGCAACCCTCAAACACTTGCAAGCAGCCAACCACTGGCTTTTGGCCTGCACTGCATGCAGTTGATCTCAAAGGTCCTGGCTGCACTCAGGTAGACTTACTGACTTTGCCAAAGAGTCACAACACCAAAATATAATAAGTAAACCTATTATCATCTTTCTACAAAAATCACAAATATTTTTAATCTAGTGTATAGTTCAGTAAATCACGCAAAGCAATGTTAAATAATAGTGATTTATAAAAAAATCATAATGTTTTAATAAAATAAAATGTCTGTGAGTCTTTCTTTTAACATTGTTTTTATTATTGCATTTTGTGTGCTGAAAAATGTTAAAAGAAAGACTCAGAGACATATTGTTTTCTTTTTTTTTTTATATAAACCAACATGTTTCTGAGTCTTTCTTTTAACATTTTTCAGCCCACAAAATACAATCATAAAAACAACCACAAAAGGGCTTGCACTCCAGGTGAAAAGCATTGAGCTCCAACAAGGAGTGCTTTAAAAAAAATATGGCAAGCTCACTTTAGGTCATGGATTTAATGACCCAGGGGGCCGATGGACTCCCTGCAGCCCCCAACAACATTGAAAAAAGGTTTGGTGGGGCCCCTCGCTATGCTACGGGCATCCCTAAGCTAAAAAAATATAACAAATAAAGCCCTTGTGGGGCATTATGGGGAGCTCCCTCAAAGGAGCAGTGATTAATAAATGAGCAGCCCCTGCTGCTCATTTATTATTGGCGTTTAGAAAAATATATATTTATTGTGGGTGCCGCACTGCGGGATAGTTTATGACCGGTTTCTCATTCAGTGGGTGTGAATTTCCTGTGCTAAGGCTATTGTCCTAGTATGAGTCTCTACGAGGTTAACCCACTCCCTTGAGTCTATGTGGCACTCCTGCTTGTTTGCCATTCTTCTCTCTAAATGATTAACAATGTCCCACAACCTTTAGTATTCTTTGTATGTGCCGCTTCTTTCAGCTTCACCCACAGGGTATTCTGTGCTGCTTGTTCCTTTATTCATAGCAGTTGCTTATACTCTCACCTAAGGGCCTGAATGAGCCGTTCCCTAGCTATTTTACAACAACGCTGGTTTAAAACCTGTAAAACTTTGCACTTCATGTTATAGCATTAATTATCATACCAGCTGGGGCAATTGTGCATGTTTAAGCTCCTCTCCATTGTTAATACTGGCTGAGACCACATGAGTTTTAGTTAATGGATCATTAGATCATACATAAGCAATACATCAAGGTTAGCGTTGCCTGGGGAATTAAGAAAGGAAGATCCATAGCCTATCATAATTGCACTAAATACAGGAAATTCATTGAGCTATTTCTCTTCATTCCATCGAATGTTTCTCCCATTGTTGAGGGGGAGAGTCTCAGGCCCACACTCCGTCTGGATTTTCATACTAGCTCATGGTTGGGTTCTAGCAGTGGCCTTTATACTAGCTATAAGGGGTTAATGATCACTTTCCACCCTCTTAGTAACTTCCATATCCTCTACATTTCCACAACATTCTAAGTTTACTAGGATGTAATCAATTTGTGATGCCTTTCTGCCATTCTTATAAGTCACCTTAGCTGGGCTGTCAGAGGGAGTGCGTCCATCCAAAAAACAAAACCAGTAGTTTATGAGACAAGATGAAAAAGGCTTCCCTTTCTTGGTGGCCTTTGTCATGCACATCACTGGTTTGGGGACACCTATCCAATAATCCTCAGCCAGCACCTCTTCATTGACGATATAGTCTGGTGGGTAAGTGTTAAAATCCCTGCATGCCAGTTCTAAATAAGTACCGCCTCTTGCCCTCCCTTTCTCCCTTATACTTTGAATATACTCAACAAAATTCCCCTGTTTCGCCTGTACCTAAGGGGACCACCTAGGTGGAATATATACATTCAAGACATCAATAATACTAACTTCTTTGGTGGCTGTAGTGAGCCTAACATGCAATAAATACATTGGAGGAAAGCCGTTTTTAGGTCTCGCCTACGCAGCGCGCATGTGCTGCGTAGGAGACCTTTAGCCGTCGTTCTGCTCTTTTTCGAAGCACATACTCGTGCTTGTGGCGGCATCCACCTTGCGTGAGCGAGCAGGAGCGCGCCACAAGCACGAGTATGTGCTTCGAAAAAGAGCAGACTGCTCTCCCAAGCGCGCGCTGCATGCCTTTTTTTAAAACTTTTAGCGCGAGGCGCGCGCTTGTTTTCCCTTCTTACTCTATTTGCACTGCTGCCCGCCGGGGTTTCCTGCATACACATCACCAGAAACATAGTCTGGTCCATTGCCTTTCCCCCATGTCACAACAAAATAAACATGCTGCCACATTATCCAATAAAAATGTGTTGTACCCGGTAAAAACGTTAACAGCAGCAATGTGCCCTGCTTCATCTCTAAGATGCTTTTCGCTCCTAGGTTTGCGATATGATGAACCAGTATTGGGTAAAGCCAATAGACATGGCAATAAAGTGCACATGTAAAGACAGGCATGCACAAATGCTGTTTGCATGTGTTACCACATTAACGCCAGATGTTTCAGAAGTGCATGCATAGTGGTACTGCAAGAATGCAAGGCATATCGCCAATGAAGCTGTTGATCACTGCTGGAGTCCAGGCTTTCTGCACATTAACTCAGCACCTGAGTGATCACCCCTATTATCACCTGTGTCCGTGTGTCCTGTAGAAAACATTTGCCCTCATCACCGTCCACCTCAGGCAATGATCGCAGTACACTACAGCTAGGCCATGAAAGAAGCTCTCTTACTGAGTGCTGTGCTATCATGGTGCTCCTCAGATGTAACAGATGGGTGGAAATTGGCTAGGCTTAAAAGTAGCATGGATGGCAGTGCTGCTTAGGGTAGAGTATACATACTGCTTAGACTAAAATAGGAGGGAACACTATGCTGCCATGTGTTTGATAGAGAGGCATAGCACACGAGTCCCCAGAAATTGGAGCTGCTGTGTATGTGCAGTAGGTGTGCTGGAACCATACGAGGAAGCAGCTCGTATCTGTGCTGCGGGAAAGCTATTGAGAGGGGAGGTCTTGTGCCATGTTTGGTGTGGGCGGCGCTGGTCTCCATATCGGTAAGAGAGCAGCAGTGATCCTAGAGCAGCAACTCCACCTCCTCTCTAACCACTTGGCCGAAAAAAATATTGCTGCAACAAATCATGTAACCATAGCAACCATGGATGAAGGCCCAAATGCACTGCGTTTCTTCCATCTATGTTGCTGCAGGGGCTCCTGGCTCGTTGGTGGGACATCTACACACTCATCCACTGTGGCTATTCATAAAACTGCAAAGCTCAATTCGCCCGGGGCGAAAGGAGGTGCTGATGGCAGGGCAGACAGGGGTGGGGTTTCACTCACTGTCTGTGGGTGCCACTGGTTAAGAATTGCAAGGGGAACTAGCTTTTCTTTACCTTTGCATCAATGTAAAAGCAATATGCTTAATGTTGAAGTGCACAAAAACACTCTTGTATTCTCTGTTTTTGCTATCACGTGTCTAAGAAACAGCTAAAGCTGTCTTAGGCCAGACCTAACAAGCATTGGCATAACCAATAGGTCTCGCCTTTGGGACCTTATAAGTGTTTAGCCATGCAACAGTTGATGTTATTGCACCAAGGATATTGTGCTGCATAACTTAATACTTATAAGGTCCTAAAGGCGAGACCTATTGGCTATGCCAATGCTTGTTTTAATGTACTGTCAAAGTAACTTTTCACACTGGCTCCCATTTAATTTGTCGGTTATAAATGATCCTTTCCTGGGAATTATTTAAAGATATCATTTTGTGGTAGTAATGCTTGCATAACGAAGCTCACAAATGTTCTTTTATTTAATGCATATGCCTCAGAAACTTTCTTGTCATTGTTTAATTAATTTTGGCTGCTAAAAAAGTGTGATACATACATATGTTTAGCTGTTCACTGGATGATTCTATAATATGTGTTTGTACAATTCGGCCACCAAACTGTTAAATAGTGGATACAATTACTATGTGTGATATTGTGGGTTATTATTGAAAGTGGGTGAAATAAATATTATAGGCTGTTTTTAAAACTATACTGAAAATCTGAAAATCGACAAATAACTACTTGCGTGCTAAGGATGTACTGGACATGCCTTCATCGTTGCCCGAGATTGCTAAGGACATGTCCAGGTTGGCTCAGCACAAATGCCTGAGAAATCCTCAGGTATGCATACCATAGTGCTTCCCTTTTCAGGCCCCCACTTCCGGCTGCAGGGGAAGAGCTTCCCTTTCAGGTCAAGTCAATTTTCTTTATGTATTTTTATAAATGATGCAATTGAGCAAAAAGAATGAATTGCCTGTGGGTATGCTCTGCCTTGAGTCACCACAACATTTTATCAGCACATCTGCTCCACATGTGACAGTAGTGGTTAAGACAGTGACTGATAAAGACGCGGCTGCAAAACTGTTGCCATTCGCCTGAGAAAAAAGGCTGTTTAGTCCTTTTTTAAATTCTCCCAAGAGGCACCTTATGCAATTTGGTTTCTGTCCCCTTCAGTGCTAACAATTCGTCTATTATCTTTATCTCCAACATCAGCTTGGTAATTCCTCCCACCTTCATTGTCGGAAAGATATAATTTCAATTTTTATGCACTGGTTTGCACATTGGGTATTAGTTTTTAGATTGCTTCCATATTTTACACAGATTAACACAAATGTTCATTGCAATAGCCTTTTTAGGCACTTTGCTTGATACATGAATTTGTTCAGAAAGATTTAAAATCAGGGCCTACTTGTTTTCATTTACAGGATTGATCTTTTTTGACTGCCAGACCCCTAGGTATCTTTTAGCACGTTTGCTACATTGTGGTATGCCACAGCATATTTTGTCATTGTCAACTGATAATGTTCCTTTATGTCATATTACTTACTTCTGTATCCACCTTTTTTCCGAAGATTAAATAAAATACTTTTTGTAGTGTCCTTGACTAGAAGAATAACATATAAGCACCGATTTGGCAAATACATTGTATGCTATAGGGGTGACATCAGGTTTTTAGTGGCACATAAAACACAAGGCTAACACACACATATATACTTTGCTGGTCACTCCTACAAGATATACACACTTTGTTAAAAACATTGGAGAATTCTGGCAGATACACTTTAGGGTGGGACTACGGTGATCCCCTAACAAGAAACAAGGAGCCCATTTAGAAAAATAGTTTGCAATTTCGTTTTTTTTTAAGGATATGTGGGAACAGAAAAATCCCAAAGGCAGAGAGGAGGAGCAGGAACAAAAACAGAACACACCAACAGGTCTTGACTTTAATGTGCTTGTTGCAGACGTATTTGTTGCAGATGTGTAGAAACTCACAGAATATTTTACTCCAACACCAAAGTTGTCACCCTGGATCCCTATGGAACAACGTCCTCTTTGGGTTAGTTTCTCCACATCAGGAGAAACTGCAAATGGCGTACTAGCTACTTTAGGGGGGCTAATAACCTCAAACACAAACTAGTTAATAGAGGTTATCCTAGTACACTTTGTTCTGTTGGATAAAGGGAACGGGCCTTACTGGTGCCAGGGTGATGGACTAAAGAGACAATGACACAGTGTCTGTGGTGTTCTGAATGACGAGGCTTGTTCCCCCGGTTCCTATATTTCTCTTTTTCCCTTCCCCCCTCGGCATGAACCATTCCGTGTGTGGGAGGAGGGTAATTCGTTGGACATCCCTCCAGTATGGGTTTCCGATGGAATAGCCAACCAACATAACATTCCTCCTTTATTTTAACCAAAAACACAAACAGCATCAAAACCTGGTGATGATCAATGTAACATCACCATCAAAAGATTTCAGAATCAATGCTAAAAATGAGATATGAGAGAAAAAGAAGAAAAAGGAAGAAAGAGAGCGAGAGAGAGAAAATGCATCACGTTCTACCACACTTCAGATCAACATAAAGTCCTTCAGGTGAGAAGATCTCACCGGACACGGTCTGAGATGGTGCCTCTCACTTCCTTGACAATGGCCCTCATCGCCTGCTTCATCACGCCTAGCCATGGGTGGATGTGAACAGGAAACAGACAGTCTATGAGGGCTCGATGCCCCTGACAGACAGATAACAGTCTCTGGAGATTCAGCATCTCCTGGATCGGAGGTCGCAGATTGGGAGACCTTTGTCGGAAGGGAGCCCACAGAGGCACCTTCATCATTATCCCCATTTTCACTTCTCGCTGCCACAGACGGTTCCTCTATCGGCTGGTTCACAGGAGCTCTGTAATATTTGAAACAGGACACATTCCTTGTAACCATCTCTCCAGCCTTCTGGGCGGTGATCATTGTCCCTTTCACTGACTGTACTCGCCAGGGATCCACCTCAAAAGGGAGCATGAACTTGCTTCGAGGATTCCGGTTCTTTACCATCACTAAATCTCTAAACGCGATGGACCTGTGCTTGGGTCCACAGACTCAGGACTTCTGAAGGTCTGAAGGCTTGTCCTCTTGGGGAACGACATCACCCACTGGCTGATTGACACACAAAGAGCCAGGGCTGACTTGGGTCGTTGAGAGTGGTGTGAGGTGGTATTCTCTAAGGAAAGTGTACAACACACACTCCATATTCTGTCCATTATCCAAAGCGATCCACAGCATCTTATTCAAGGTACGCATGAAGCGTTCTGCTTCTCCATTAGCTTGCAGTCAGCGGGGTGTGACCTTTCGGTGGTGAATGCCTCTGGACTGCAAGTCTTCCGTAAATTCATGACTGGTGAATGGAGGGCCATTGTCAGTGCGCAGTTCTTTCAGAAGCCAATGGGCGGGCATTATTTTCTCCAGCCAGGGAATAGTTACATGTACTGTTGTCAAGTCTATGACTTCAACCTCTGGATACTTTGAGAAATCATCTGTGATGACCAGCATGTGTCCCATCGGGGAGACTTCCAAAGTCGGCACTTGCTCTTTGCCACGGAAATGGTGGAATATCTTCAGTGATGATTGGGGCCGGTGGCTCTACCGACCCGGCTGCTTGGCACAGAGGGCACTGGTGAACTGTCTGTTTAATGAGCATGTCAAGGTTCGGAAACCAGACCTTACATCTTAGTTGAGACTTCGTTTTGACAATCCCTTGATGGGCCAAATGAGCGAGAACCACCACGTGTAGTTGTAGTGCCCCAGTAATTACCAGACAGGAACCTCTCACGAGACAGCCTTTGGGAGACACGGCCAGATCTAAACGCACATGATGTAGAGAGTCCAGTACTGCTTGTGCTTCCACCATCCTGCAGGGTGTTTTGTTGGTCAAGACTTGCCATCTTCCAAAGGTTACCGCGGAGAAGGCTAATTGAAGACACTCATCTTCCGCCGTGGCCTTCACGATCTCCTCAAGGGAAATGGGATGGTCGGGACCGCTCCACTACCAGCCTGACATACTCCTCCACTTCATCTGCTTCCGATTCCTCTTCCACCGTAGCTAGCCTTGCATGTCTTCAGAGGAAATCGGTAGGATTTTGGGTCCCTGAGCGATAGACCACAGTGAATTGGTATTCTTGTAATTGCAAAATTCACTGCTCGATCCTCGGCGGAGGTTTCGATGACAGCTCCATGAATAACGGCTTCAAAGGCTTATGATCCATGTGGACCACGAAAGGTTGACCATAGAGGTAGAGAAGAAAGCGACGACAAACCCAATGGACCGAGATGGCTTCCTTTTCGATGTGGAAATATCGTTGCTCCGTGTCCGCCAGCGCGCTGCTTGCTTACGCCACCGGAGCCCAGTCTCCATTGCTCTGCCTCTGCACGGCTCCAAGGCCGATGGGGCTAGCATCTACCGACAGCTCAGATTCCTGGGCAGGATTGAGGTACACCAGGGTGGTGTCAGCAGACAATGCATGTTTAGTAGCTTGGAACGCTCTTTCCTGATCAGGCCCCCAGTGCCAGTCGGTGTTAGTCTTCATCAGCTCTCTCAAGGGGGCGGTGAGGTCAGTCAGATTCCGAATGAACCGTCCACAGTATGTGACCATACCTAAGAAACTCCTCATGCCTGTGACAGTTGTGGGAGCGGGGGCTGACTGGATGTCCTGTACTTTGGCTGGATCAGGCAATACTCCATGCTGGGAAAATCGGTATCCAAAAAATGCTATTTCCTTCTGAAGGAAGGCACATTTTTCTCGATGGAGCGTGCGGCCATTATCTCTCAGGCGCTGAAACGTGGGTCTTAGGCGATCAAGATGTTCTTCCAGCATGGGTGAATGTACTAAGATGTCATCACTGACATTGAGGACCCCTTGAAGACCAGCCAATACACCCTGTATGGTGTCTTGAAAGACTTCGGCTGCACTCAACACCCCGAAGCTGAGACGCTTATATCTCCTGAGACCTACATGAGTGGAGAAGGTTGTGATGGCCCTTGACTCCAGGTCCAGCAGTAGCTGGCGATATCCAGCTCGCAAGTCCATCTTAGAGAACCACTGGGAGCCGCTCACCTGTGCCATGATGTCATCTACTGTGGGCATCAGATGACTTTCTCTCTTGAAGGCTTGGTTAGGTAGTCTCATGTCAACACATATTCTCACTTCTCCCGGCTGTTTGGGCTTTCGAGCTACCACGATGGGGGATACCCATGGAGTCGGGCCATCTACCTGCTCGATGATGTCGGTTCATTCCAATTTCATTAACTCTTCCTCCACCATCGGCCTCAAATGAAAAGCCACCCTTTGGTGTTTCTGGGCAAACGGGTTGAACAGAACTGTTGACATGAAGATGTATCATGCAATATTTGAGGCATCCTATTCCTTCAAAAAGAGGTCCGAATTCTGCCAACAGGCCTTCCACGCTCTCCTGATGTACGCTGAAGGCAAAAGCGACCAGCTGCAGGCGCTCGGCAGTTTGGCAGCTCAGTAGCATTCCTGACCCCCATCTGGTGACACACACCTTGGCACGAGTGGAACAGGATTCATGAGTGTTTTCCGTGGTGAAGATTCCAGCCAGCGGAAGTGGAATGGTGGACCCATCCGCAAACACTTGTGTACAGGTGGGACGTAGGGTTGGTTGCGTGGGAAGTGTCAGCATCGCTGATGGTGCCATAATGTTTATGGACACCCCTGTGTCAATCAATGCTTGTACCTGGTGTCCCGCAACCAGCACGCTGCATCTCGGGATCCACCTCCTAGGATATCCATCTGCTTGCACGGCGTGTTTGACATGGACAGCTCCCTCGACATCATCATCATCCATGTCTTCCTCCTCCTCAGGAGCTCTTATGGCGTATAGGGCTTGGTCCTTTGTCCATTTTGTGCAGTGGAGCAACACACTTTTGCAAAGTGGTTCAGTTTATTGCATGCTGAGCATCTCTTCTCTTGAGCTGGGCATGGTCCTTGGTGTGAGAAGGGCCCTCCATACCCGTAGCATGTCTTAGGCACGGGGTGAGGCTTAGGGTGCGTTTTTTTCTTGTCTGAATTTCCGGGAAGGGCTGCGTAGATGGGTTCTGTCTTTATCTGGCAATATAAAACCGCTTCCATGTGTGCAGCTCGCACTTTGGACAGTTCTTTCGACCTTCCCATCGTCAGCATGTCCGCCATGGACATTCCTGGGACCCGGAGAATATTTTCTCTCAACTTAACTGAGATGCACCTCTGAATGAATTGTGCCCGTATTTCATTGTTTTCGTCCGGCATCATTCAAGTGCTGGCCAGATCTTTGAGGCGAGCGTAGAAAGGATCCACCGATTCGTCAGGCAGCTGTCTTTCATGACGCAGTAAGAAGCGTTCTTAATCTGTGTTTGTCAGGGGGCTCGAAATGGGCAGTTAATGCTTCTTGCAACGTGGTATAGGTTAATGGAGGTCCTACTTCCGCAATGGATTTGCCTAGTTTGTGTAGGGCTGCATCCCCTAAGTGTAGAAGCATAGGGCGCCGTCTGCCTTTGTGCAAATCCACGGCTGCGAAGTACGTTTCTAGGCGCTCTAGCCAGTCCTTCCATTTAGCTGCTTGAGCAGACGGCGGCCCATCAATTATGAATGGCTCAATAGGAGCTACGGTAGACATAATGAATGTGATTCACTGTAAATGCCTTGGGGGGAGGTGTCTTTCTCGAATTCTGCCCTTGATTGACTGCTGATGGGTGTTATCCGGTGATCAGAACAGGGAACCCCAGCTGACTGTGAGCCACCTTCAAAAAGTCAGCCAGGTCTGAAGGAGGAGGCACAAAACCAGTCCCAGCAGAGCAGAAAATGCAGGGGTGGAAGGCAGGTTAAGGGTAGCCACACCGCCTTGGTTATGGAAATGCACACGGAGAGCGAGGAGAAAAAAAACACAGCGAGCTCTTAAGACCTCCTACATGGGACAGAGGGAGGTGTGCATACGAAAAAGCCTCTCTGTAGGCGAACTGACCGTGATGCTTGAGCAGTGAGGGCACACCTCGTAGGCCGCCGACATAGGCTTGGGCCGGAGAGCACCTCCTCGAGGTTTCCGATGGGAGCGGGAGAGGCTCCGTAATCTGTGCGGCAGACCAAGGCCGCGCCCACACCATCAGGAGAGGCAACAGGTGCTGCAGACATTGAGGGCCGCCTGAGATGACGGCAGGGAGGAGGCCGCGTCGGCAGCGTTCACACTGTCAGAGGAGTAGACGGAGTACTAGCGTCCAGGAAGCTGGCCAGCTCTAGTTGCCACGATGCGAAAGGCCTACAGGGTAGGGGCCGGCCAGTGGGGCGAGATGACTGGGGAGAATCTACCCCCGGGAACCGCTGCACCATGGTGAAAACAGACACCAGACGGAAGACCAGGTAAGAGGACGTGGCGGGGCACCGGGGCTTGACAGTCCTCGTCGCCAGTTGTTCTGTTGGATAAAGGGAAAAGCCTTATTGGTGCCAGGGTGATGGACTAAAGAGAAAACGACACAGTGTCTGTGTTGTCTGTGGTATTCTGAACCACAAGTCTTGTTCCCCAGGTTCCTTTATTTCTCCTTTTTCCTTCCCCCCTCGGCACGAACCTTTCCGTGCGTGGGAGGAGGGTAATCCCTCGTGTGAGAAGTTGGCCTGGTATATGCTGTCCACTAATTATAGTGGGCACCTTGCACCAGTCCAAACAACCCCTTCTTGGAGATAGGTTAAAGACAACCTTTATTGAAAGCTATCCTAGTGGTAGCTATGGAGAGCAGCCTTCAGGCTAAGTCTTGAAGGAATGTAAAGCAGCTTGTTTTACCAGTCTATAATCTCTTGAGTGACCAAATGAAAGAGGACCACACCAGGTATATATTCAAAATATATGTATTTATTGCTAAACACACCCCTCTAGTCTCTTTATGAGGCTAGAGTTCGAAGTACATAAGTTATCAGTTAGTTATCAACAGTAATAGCACAAATACACGTTTGAGCCCTAGGGGCGTACCAAACCGTATACCAATAAAGTGGTATAAGAACCACGACTGAGCTAGACACAAGGCCTAGAGCCTGTAGAAGTGCTTGGCCCTCAAGGAACCACCCAAGGTAGTGACACAGGGGACCCACGGGGGACGCGTGCAGTGTGAGAACACAGCCGCGAGCCGCCGTTGACTTCTATGGGGAATGTCGCGGTTGGAGTTTTAAAGAAAAGGGACACTTGGAGGAGGACTTGGAGCAAACCCCTTTAGAACTGGGTCGTTCTAGAGCCTATACCCACGGGAGCACCGGAGTACTCGAGTTACCTCACCCAGGGAAGCCGGGTGCATAGGTGTCTTTCGGGGTCGGGTTTCGTCGTCGTTTTCAATGGCGATCTGCTGCAAAGTGCTGCTGGCGGCCAAGTCGAAAGTGTTCGGGTGGATCCAAAGGTGGATCGAAGATCTGAAGAACCTGAAAGCAGAGGGGACAGAGTCTGGGTCACTAGCCAGTGACCAGGAAGGCGATGAGCGGATGCCCACTGATGTCGAGTGCTTCAGGTAGGTTGACGGTTGTCTGGACTCTTCAGCCACGAGGTCCAGGAGGCGTCGACGACGACCAGGAGCTGGATTCGAGCTGTCCCACGACGTCTGTCGATTGCAGGGGTGTCGGCGACCGGATTGGACCCAACAAGCATTGGCAACGGCAAGTCTCGTGGAAATAGAAGAAGGACGGTGGTGCAGACCAGCAAGGTCTGAGGGACTCACCCAGCGAGGGTAAGTCAGGGCACGCCTGGAGCAACCAGGGAAGCCCAAGCAGAAGAAGATTGGCCTTCGGGAGGGCCTACTAGCCAACGGACTAGCGACCGCGAAGGAGCCTCGAGTGGACACACTTAGGGCTGGCTCACGGGACACTCGTGGAGTGGAGGCCAGTGATCTTCGGTGCAGTCGGTGCTGGAGGCGGGGGCTACTCGGAGCCCAAAGCACAACTTCGTGGAAGACCAGGAAGAGGATGCACTTGCAAATGTGCTCGGTGTCCAGGGGTCACGGTTCCACGTTACCCACGACAGCTACGGGCCTCAGCTTTGCTGGGGACTCAGGGCAGCCTCGGGGAAGTCTGGAAATCCACCTCTGGTGATGCAAAGACTCAAGCGTCCGGCGGGAGCTTCAGCGATGCAGACCGGACAATTGCTTCGTTGGTGCCTGCCAAGCAGGGGAGTCACTCCTTGACCCCAAGGGAGATTCTTCAGTCCTCTAATCTTAAAGTAGAGCGTCGAAGGTCCAGGATTCTGTGTCAGAGTTTCGTCCAGGTAAATCTAAAGTCCTAAGGACTGGGGTCCCATACTTATACTAAGTTAGGGGGTTGGACATACTCTGGGCACCCACCTATGGGAGGGTCAGGGAAGAGAGGTGGTTACACCCATTCCCTTTGTCCAGTTTCGCGCCAGAGCAGGGGCTGGAAGCCCCTGAACCAGTTTGAACTGGGGTATGCACAGGGACACCAAGTGTGCCCCCAGTGCAGGACTTCAAAGCACCAGAGAGTGCTCCCGCCCAGCCCCAATACACATTATCCTGTCTGGGGAGGTGGTTACACCTCCCTGGGACAGGAAACATATTGTCCAGGCCTCCCCTGCCGGAGTTTCAGTCAGCAGCAGGAGGCCAGACCCGTGTATGTGGCAGCGGCATCCATTTTGTGATGCCAGGGCTTGGAAAGAAGTTACCGGGCAGGCCGGTGTGTACATGTCTCTCCCTCTAGAAGGGTGGAATGCTACCCCCGCCGCCAGAACTGGCGGGGGGGTAGTATTCCAAGATGTTTGACACCAAACACGACATGTTTCCGTGCAGCCATCCCAAAGTTAGCATTTAACGCGAGGTTATAATGCGCTTAAGAGTATATGGTCAGGCTGCACTACAAACAGCATCAGAGAAGGGTCTATGAACGCTGTAGAGGGGCTCTGCTCATGCAGGGGCACCCTCTCACATAGGAACCAAGCACTCTGCCTTCAGGATTGACAAGGCCTGCCATAGGAGTGACTTATAGGTTTATATGTGTGTATGTATGTAGTGATATAGGTAACCTATATCACTGTAAGGGGTGCATGCACCACCTTACCCAGGCTGCAGTAGCAGACCTGTGGTGTCCTTTGGTTGGCCTTCCAGGGGTGGCACAATACATGCTTCAGCCCCTGGCAGGCCTCTGAGGTACCTATGCCCTGGGTACATAGTATACCATATACTAGGGACTTACAAGGGCACTCCAGATTCCAATCAGAGATGTGCCTAAGGCACATGGAAACCATTTTAGAGAGGAAGCAGCTAGGCTGGGGTTCTGATTAGCAGGGCCCCAGCCAGACTAAAGTCGAAAAACAGTGAAGCATCAGCAAAAAGTGGGGGTACCCATGTGAAGCAGATCCTACTCTCCTACACAACCCCCAAACGTAGGGACATTAAACTAACCTTGCCCAGTTAAGTCTTCATGTTCTAAGTGGAAGTACCTAGAGAGTCCATCTGCATTGGCATGGTTACTCCCAGGTCTATGTTCCACTGTGAAGTCCATCCCCTGTAGGGAAATGGACCACCTAAGCAGTTTGGGGTTTTCACCCTTCATTTGTTTTAGCCATAAGAGGGGCTTATGGTCTGTTTGAACAAGGAAGTGAGTACCAAACAAGTATGGCCTCAACTTCTTCAGAGCCCAGACCACAGCAAAGGCCTCCCTCTCAATGGCTGACCAACGTTTCTCTCTAGGGGTCAGCCTTCTGCTAATAAAAGCTACTGGCTGATCCTGACCTTCATCATTGAATTGTGACAGTACAGCCCCTACCCCCAATTCAGATGCATCTGTTTGGACAATGAACTTCTTGGAGTAATCAGGACTCTGTAGAATGGGAGCAGTGCACATTGCCTGCTTTAGGTCATCAAATGCCTTTTGACAGCTAACTGTCCACTGAACCTTTTTGGGCATTTTCTTGGAAGTTAAGTCATTCAGGGGTGTCACTATTGATCCATACCCCTTGACAAATCTCCTATAGTACCCAGTCAGGCCTAAAAGGCTCTCACCTGAGTCTGGGTAGTTGGAGCAGTCCAGTCCATGATGGTCTGGATCTTGCTCTGCAGTGGTTGAACCTGGCCTCCACCCACAAGGTGGCCCAGGTACACAACCTGACTCTGCCCTATCTGGCACTTGGTTGCCTTGATAGTCAGGCCTGCTTTCTGCAGGGCCTGCAAAACATTTCTGAGGTGGACCAGGTGATCCTCCCAGGTGGAGCTAAAGACAGCAATATCATCTAGATATGCTGCACTATAGGCTTCCAGACCTGTAAGGACTGTATTCACCAACCTCTGAAAAGTGGCAGGTGCATTCTTCAGACCAAAGGGCATCACCACAAATTGATAATGCCCACTAGGGGTTGAGAATGCTGTCTTTGGCTTTGCATCATCAGCTAGTCTGATCTGCCAGTAGCCAGCTGTCAGGTCAAATGTGCTTAGATACTTGGCTGAGGCCAAAGTGTCTATTAGCTCATCTGCCCTAGGTATTGGATGGGCATCAGTCCTAGTGACTGCATTGAGACCCCTGTAGTCCACACAAAACCTCATCTCTCTTTTCCCACCATTGGTGTGAGGTTTTGGCACAAGGACCACTGGACTAGCCCAAGGGCTATCTGAGGGTTCAATAACTCCCAAATCCAACATCTTCTGGACTTCTGTCCTGATACAGTCCCTGACATGGTCAGGTTGCCTATAAATCTTATTTTTAATAGTCAGACTGTCCCCAGTGTCCACTTCATGAGTGCACCAGGTGGTCTGACTGGGTGTCAGTGAGAATATGTGCCTGAACTGATTGAGCACCTGTCTGCAATCAGTTTGCTGCTGGGCAGTGAGGCTGCCTGCCAAGGCTACACCATCCACTGACCCATCATCAGGGTTCTGTGAGAGCAGGTCAGGGAGTGGGTCACTCTCTTCCTCCTGTCCCTCATCAGTAGCCATGAGCAAGCCCATGTCTGCCCTGTCCACATAGGGTTTTAATCTGTTGACATGGAGAACCCTGTGGGGACTCCAGGGTGTTCCTAGGTCTACTAAGTAGGTAACCTCACCCTTCTGTTCAACAATGGTATGGGGTCCACTCCATTTGTCTTGGAGAGCTGCTGGGGCCACTGGCTCCAACACCCACACCTTCTGTCCTGGCTGGTAAACAGTCAGTACAGCCTTTGGTCATGCCAGGCTTTTTGAAGTTCCTGGCTAGCCTCAAGGTTTTTAGTTGCCTTTTTCATGTACTCAGCCATCCTGGAGCGGAGACCAAGTACATAGTCCACTATGTCTTGCTTTGGGGGCTTGAGAGGTAACTCCCATCCTTCCTTCACCAAGCACAATGGACCCCTAACAGGGTGACCAAACAAAAGTTCAAAAGGGCTGTAGCCAACCCCCTTTGAGGCACCTCCCTGTATGCAAATAAAAGGCAGGGCAAGAGTATGTCCCATCTTCGCCTAAGCTTCTCTGGGAGCCCTTTAATCATGCCCTTCAAGGTTTTGTTGAATCTCTCAACTAAACCATTGTATTGTGGGTGATAGGGTGTGGTGAACTTGTAAGTCACTCCACACTCCTTCCACATTGCTTTCAAGTATCCAGACATAAAGTTAGCACCCTGTCTGATACAACCTCCTTAGGGAAGCCCACTCTTGAGAAAATTCCCAGGAGGGCTCTTGCCACCACAGGTGCTGTAGTGGTCCTAAGGGGAATAGCCTCTGGGTACCTGGTGGCATGATCCACTACCACCAGGATAAACCTGTGCCCAGATGCTGTTTGGGGATCCATGGGACCAACAATGTCAATCCCCACCCTTTCAAAGGGAACCCCACCACAGGTAGTGGTATAAGGGGGCCTTTGTGGTGCCACCTGCCTTGCCACTGGCCTGGCAGGTTACACAGGAGCGACAAAACTCCTTGGTGTCTTCAGACATGTGGGGCCAGTGAAAGTGAGGGACAATTCTGTCCCAAGTCTTGTTCTGGCCCAGGTGACCTGCTAAGGGAATGTCATGGGCTAGGGTCAATAGGAAGCCCCTGAACTTCAGAGGTATAACCAACCTCCTGGTGGCACCAGGCTTGGGGTCTCTACACTCTGAGTACAAGAGTCCATCATCCCAATACACTGTATGGGGACCACTAGCTTTCCCAGCAGCCTCAGCAGCAGCTTGCTGTCTGAGGGGTTCAAGAGAGGGGCAGCTCTGCTGCTCCTGGCTCAGATCTGCCCTGGAAGGGTCCCCTGTCCCCAAGAACTCAACCTGGTCAGGTTCAAGCTCCTCTGGGACAGTTCCTTCCTCAGGACTGAGATCATCCCCCTCAAGAGAC
The DNA here is from genome assembly GCA_963921515.1 of Calotriton arnoldi. NCBI lineage: Eukaryota > Metazoa > Chordata > Amphibia > Caudata > Salamandridae > Calotriton > Calotriton arnoldi. The sequence continues at coordinate 161,596 of CAWUFW010012491.1, read as the reverse complement.
TGATCTTCCTTCTGAGTCAAGGGGGAAGGCACTGCCTTTACCCTGCTACTCCTCTTCTTGGAGGGCACTTGGTCCATTATTCCAGAATCCAAGGCCTGTTCAGTGTTAGACATTTTGGCTTGTGACCTGGTCACAGCAAACACATCTGCAGGGATGCCCAGCATTTCTGCATGGGTCCTGAGCTCCACTTCTGCCCAAGCTGAAGTTTCTAGATCATTGCCAAGCAAACATTCAACTGGTAGGTCTGCACTTACCACAACCTTCTTAAGGCCAGTTACCCCTCCCCAGGAGAAGTTAACAACTGCCAGAGTATGGTCTGTTCTGACATTGCTAGCATTGGTCACTTGGTACATTTCACCAAGTATAATCTGCCCAGGATCCACAAGGTCTTGTGTCACCATGGTGACACTTGCCCCTGTGTCCCTAAATGCCAAAGCCTCTTTTCCATTGATTAAGGGCTGTTGCCTGTACTTGCCCAGATTACTGGGACTCACAGAGGAGGTCACATCCATGCCTCCATCACAGACTAGAACAGCCTGAGTGAGTTCTCTGACTAGGTCAGAGCTCATCTCTTTACCCAGGGTCAACCCTACTAAACCCTTGGCTTGTGTAGTCCCACCACCAACTGTAACTGCACTAGGGGGAGCAGGTGCCTTAGGGGCATTGGTGGGGGCTGGAGTAGAGTCTTTGGACTTGGTGCAATCACTGGTCCAGTGGGTCTTTGCTTACAGACCTTGCACCATGGTTTCTTTTGGCCTTTCCCTTTGTTAGACTGTGAATCCCCACCTGAAGAAGATTTTTGGGGGCCTTGTGAAGACTTCTGGTCTTTACCCTTCTCCCCACCCTTATCAGAGTTCTTAGAATCTTGCTTCTTTGGGTCACCACCTTGGTTCTGTACCTTCTGCCTCACCCTGGTTCTGACCCATTTGTCTGCCTTCTTTCCCAATTCTTGGGGAGAGGTCAGATCAGAGTCCACCAGGTACTGATGCAACAGCTGATTTTGACAGTTATTAAGAATCTGCTCCCTCATGATAAGATTGTACAATCCTGTGAAGTCACATACCTTACTGCCCATCAACCAACCTTCCAGAGCCTTAGCAGAACAATCCACATAGTCTACCCAGTCTTGAGTCTGTGCTTTTGGGTATCTCTGAACTTTAACCTGTATTGTTCAGTTGTTAGGCCAAACCCATCAATCAGAGCACTTTTCAAGACTTTGTAATTGTCAGCATCCTCTTCTCTTACAGTGAGGAGCTTGTCTCTACCTTTGTCTGCAAAGGAGAGCCACAAGATTGCTGCCCACTGCTCCTGAGGGACCCTCTGTACTTTACAGGCCCTCTCCAGTGCAGTTATCCATTTGTGGATGTCATCCCCACTCTGGTAGGGAGGGACAATCTTGCTCAGGTTTCTATGGTCATGTGACCTTTCCCTATCTCTAGGGAAGCTGCTGCCACCATGGGACTCTAGTCCCAACTTTTTTCTCTCTCTATAGAGATCTAGGGACTCCCTGTCTATAGCCAACTGCTGTTTTCTGAGTTCAAGCTGGGCTTGCTCATACTGAATCAGTCTCTTCCTCCTCTCATGAGAGGATTCCCTTCCATGAGAGGAGACAGAGGTCCCTACTGAGGTGTCAGAGTGGTTAGACTCCTGAGAAGGAGATCTAGTCCTTCTGGGCACACTCACAACTCTTCCTGGGGGGACAAAGGGGAGGTCATTCTGATCCTCCTCCTCATCCACAGGAGGAATTGGGTTTTCCAGGTCAAGGTCATTTTCACCTTCCTGGCCAGTTTCAGAGGGGGGGTCCTGGGTGATTTCACCCCTGGCCCCTTCCTCATCTTCTGCCCCACCCAGTCTGCCTACCCCTTCAGACCCTAGGGGCTTGCTGAGATCATCAGCTAGTAGCACCTCTCTGAGGTGTTAGGTGCTGGCACTTTTGCCTGCCTTCAGCTTCCTAGTATTGCACAATGCTCTCAATTCCAAGAATGGGAGATTATCATACTTGGAGGGAAGAAGCCCACTGGCTTCTGGCAAGGACTCACTGGATCCTGGCTTTGAAGACATTACTAGTGAGGTGTGGTGTATGCACTACCTTCTCTAGTGTGGCCTACTAAACTCTCTTGAGTTGTAGAAAGGGTGTGCTATCCCTTAACACACAACTCTAAGTTCAGTAGAACTTACTGTATACTAAGCTTGATTTATATGTACCTTAGGTACCCTTAGTGGTTTTCAGTTGATCAATTCAATTGAGATTATCTGGTAAAACAATAGCAAGCTGGAATCCCACACGCTGCACACCAATGTGAGAAGTTGGCCTGGTATATGCTGTCCACTAATTATAGTGGGCACCTTGCACCAGTCCAAACAACCCCTTCTTGGAGATAGGTTAAAGACAACCTTTATTGAAAGCTATCCTAGTGGTAGCTATGGAGAGCAGCCTTCAGGCTAAGTCTTGAAGGAATGTAAAGCAGCTTGTTTTACCAGTCTATAATCTCTTGAGTGACCAAATGAAAGAGGACCACACCAGGTATATATTAAAAATATATGTATTTATTGCTAAACACACCCCTCTAGTCTCTTTATGAGGCTAGAGTTCGAAGTACATAAGTTATCAGTTAGTTATCAACAGTAATAGCACAAATACACGTTTGAGCCCTAGGGGCGTACCAAACCATATACCAATAAAGTGGTATAAGAACCACGACTGAGCTAGACACAAGGCCTAGAGCCTGTAGAAATGCTTGGCCCTCAAGGAACCACCCAAGGTAGTGACACAGGGGACCCACGGGGGACGCGTGCAGTGTGAGAACACAGCCGCGAGCCGCCGTTGACTTCTATGGGGAATGTCGCGGTTGGAGTTTTAAAGAAAAGGGACACTTGGAGGAGGACTTGGAGCAAACCCCTTTAGAACTGGGTCGTTCTAGAGCCTATACCCACGGGAGCACTGGAGTACTCGAGTTACCTCACCCAGGGAAGCCGGGTGCATAGGTGTCTTTCGGGGTCGGGTTTCGTCGTCGTTTTCAATGGCGATCTGCTGCAAAATGCTGCTGGCGGCCAAGTCGAAAGTGTTCGGGTGGATCCAAAGGTGGATCGAAGATCTGAAGAACCTGAAAGCAGAGGGGACAGAGTCTGGGTCACTAGCCAGTGACCAGGAAGGCGATGAGCGGATGCCCACCGATGTCGAGTGCTTCAGGTAGGTTGACGGTCGTCTGGACTCTTCAGCCACGAGGTCCAGGAGGCGTCGACGACGACCAGGAGCTGGATTCGAGCTGTCCCACAACGTCTGTCGATTGCAGGGGTGTCGGCGACTGGATTGGACCCAACAAGCCTTGGCAACGGCAAGTCTCGTGGAAATAGAAGAAGGACGGTGGTGCAGACCAGCAAGGTCTGAGGGACTCACCCAGCGAGGGTAAGTCAGGGCACGCCTGGAGCAACCAGAGAAGCCCAAGCAGAAGAAGATTGGCCTTCGGGAGGGCCTACTAGCCAACGGACTAGCGACCGCGAAGGAGCCTCGAGTGGACGCACTTAGAGCTGGCTCACGGGACACTCGTGGAGTGGAGGCCAGTGATCTTCGGTGAAGTCGGTGCCGGAGGCGGGGGCTACACGGAGCATAAAGCACAACTTCGTGGAAGACCAGGAAGAGGATGCACTTGCAAATGTGCTCGGTGTCCAGGGGTCACGGTTCCACGTTACCCACGACAGCTACGGGCCTCAGCTTTGCTGGGGACTCAGGGCAGCCTCGGGAAGTCTGGAAATCCACCTCTGGTGATGCAAAGACTTCGGCGTCCGGCGGGAGCTTCAGCGATGCAGACCGGACAATTGCTTCGTTGGTGCCTGCCAAGCAGGGAGTCACTCCTTGACCCCAAGGGAGATTCTTCAGTCCTCTAATCTTAAAGTAGAGCGTCGAAGGTCCAGGATTCTGTGTCAGAGTTTCGTCCAGGTAAATCTAAAGTCCTAAGGACTGGGGTCCCATACTTATACTAAGTTAGGGGTTGGATATACTCTGGGGACCCACCTATGGGAGGGTCAGGGAAGAGGGGTGGTTACACCCATTCCCTTTGTCCAGTTTCGTGCACAGAGCAGGGGCTGGAAGCCCCATAACCAGTTTGAACTGGGGTATGCACAGGGACACCAAGTGTGCCCCCAGTGCAGGACTTCAAAGCACCAGAGAGTGCTCCCGCCCAGCCCCAATACACATTATCCTGTCTGGGGAGGTGGTTACACCTCCCTGGGACAGGAAACATATTGTCCAGGCCTCCCTGCCGGAGTTTCAGTCAGCAGCAGGAGGCCAGACCCGTGTATGTGGCAGCGGCATCCATTTTGTGATGCCAGGGCTTGGAAAGAAGTTACCGGGCAGGCCGGTGTGTGACATGTCTCTCCCTCTAGAAGGGTGGAATGCTACCCCCGCCGCCAGAACTGGCGGGGGGTAGTATTCCAAGATGTTTGACACCAAACACGACATGTTTCCGTGCAGCCATCCCAAAGTTAGCATTTAACGCGAGGTTATAATGCGCTTAAGAGTATATGGTCAGGCTGCACTACAAACAGCATCAGAGAAGGGTCTCCGAACGCTGCAGAGGGGCTCTGCTCATGCAGGGGCACCCTCTCACATAGGAACCAAGCACTCTGCCTTCAGGATTGACAAGGCCTGCCATAGGAGTGACTTATAGGTTTATATGTGTGTATGTATGTAGTGATATAGGTAACCTATATCACTGTAAGGGGTGCATGCACCACCTTACCCAGGCTGCAGTAGCAGACCTGTGGTGTCCTTTTGGTTGGCCTTCCAGGGGTGGCACAATACATGCTTCAGCCCCAGGCAGGCCTCTGAGGTACCTATGCCCTGGGTACATAGTATACCATATACTAGGGACTTACAAGGGCACTCCAGATTCCAATCAGAGATGTGCCTAAGGCACATGGAAACCATTTTAGAGAGGAAGCAGCTAGGCTGGGGTTCTGATTAGCAGGGCCCCAGCCAGACTAAAGTCGAAAAACAGTGAAGCATCAGCAAAAAGTGGGGGTACCCATGTGAAGCAGATCCTACTCTCCTACACCTCGGACACCCCTTCAGGATGGGTTTCCGATGAAATAGCCCCCAACATCACACACTTGTCAAGAGAGTACTAAAATGAGCCTGGAATTATCTTAGACAAGAGTTGCTACATCATAAAGAGATAAAGAATACAGATATATTGATTTGTGTAACCACACACTGTCCTTCTACTCCAAAAATTGCCAAACACATTAAACAATACTGTCCAGTATTGAGCAGTTTAGAACTTATACATGCTGCCCCTATGTTTTTCTTTAAACATGGGAGAACCCTAAAGGACCACATAGTACGTGCCAGTGATTAGAACCCTATGAAAGATTCCATCACCAATAGCTGGGGTTTGCAACTAACAAGAGTACATGTTGTTGTGTTATTTGCACTTTCTGTGGTCTCACTATTGTCAGTAAAATGCCATATTAAACAAGAAATGTACCACATTTGTAATTGTACTAGCATGACTGTGAAGTATGCTATCGAGTGCCTTGTGTGTTCATTTACATTGCACACACCTGCTAAAAGATGAGAAATACAATCAGACAACATATAAGTAGAATATGATGCACAGTCCCAATTGACCACCCCCTTATCAGCCACATCACTGAACTTAACCACACGGCACTGGACATCAAATTGCAGGTTGTAGAGGTACTTCAAGTACCACACAGAGGCAGAGATTGATGAGGGATTCTGTCAAGATGTGAGTGCAAATGGATACAGCAATGCAACTCCATCAATAACGAGCTGAACACAATTGATGATATTAACAACATCACCTTTACTTAGAAGGATCTAATGGACAATTCTGTGTATAGGATCAAAATGACTACGGGGCAGATTTACAAGAACTAACGCATCTCTGCATATTAGCAGAGATGCGTCAGTTCAAGTGCGTCACGGAAAAAAACCCTTGCGCCACCATGGATGCGTCGCATTTACAATGCGGCACACCGTGGCGCAAGGATTGACAGATGCGTCACGCATCTGTTGACGTACTGGTAACGCATTGCTGGAGTCGTGTGGCAAGCATGATGCAACTCCAGCAATGCTCAGGAATGCCTATTCCTGATGTGCTGCGTCACTCCTTACGCCTGCTTCAAGCAGGCTTAAGGTTTTGACACAGTGGCGTTGTAAAAGTGACTCAGTGAAATCTTGTAGATTTCACTGCGTCACTTTTACGAGGCTTTCTTGCGTGGGAACGCCCACCCTGCATACATTATACCTGACGCAGGTATAATGTGACGCAGGGCTTTACAACGTGACGCATCTCCCTAGATGCGTCACGTTGTAATTGTGTTGCAACGTGGCGCATTATTTATGCCGCCCCTGCGTCACAAAAGTGATGCAACGGCGGCGTAAAAGTGTCGCAAGGGGCTTGTAAATCTGCCCCTTAGAAGGGACACCAAGGATTTTTTATGGTGATTATGGACCTCCTTTACTGTGACTCACAGTACCCTTTTCTCATATGTGTTTCTATGTGTTCTGAGTTTCAATATGTTACAAACAATGTTTGTAACTTTTTCCACATATCTGCTTCAGTGAATCTATCCCAAATTTGAATTGTACTCTTTTCTTGTTCGTACTTTCATAGCAAGGATCTCAGTTTCAGTCCTCTAATATTTAATCTTTTTGGACAGTCCATACTCTCTTTTGTATTTATCACTTGCCCCTTTGTTTCTCTCCTGCACTGTAGTTGTTCTTCCTGACTTGTCCTTTTAGACAGCGCCGCTGGCTGCACCTGTATATTGTTTACTTTCGGTTTCTGCACCAGTCGCGGTCGACATGGCTCGCAGGTGGCGGGGCAGGTGCGGGGGGTGAGGTGGGGGGGGGGCGAGTGACACGCGGGGGGGAATCGGAAATAAAAAAATTAAAAAACACCTCGAGGCTGGGTTTCGCGTCTTCTCTGCTCCTGCTCTCCTGCCTCCGACAGGAACAGGAAGCAGGCAGCCAGGCTCCCTCCCCTAAGCCAATCACAAAGCTGCAATGCAGGGTTGTGATTGGTCTGAGCACCATAACATGGCGCTCCGCCAGGGGCTGGAGGGGTGGGCATGTTCTCCATGCAGGCTGTAATGCAGCCTGCATGGAGAACAGGGGTGCGCATGACTGGTTTGGGCAGCCCGGGAGGGCAGACCAAACAGTCATTGCGCACTTAGGAGTGGGCAAACCACTCCTCTCCTGCCCTGCTCCTAGAGCAGAGCAGCCCTGCCCACCCGCCCGCCATAAAGCAGCAGGACAACGAAACATAAAATGACAATAACTCTAAGTTATTGTCATTTAATATTTCTCACTGCTTAAAAGCAGTGGGGCGCGTCTGACACACCTCTGCCATAGTCGAGGAGCAGCCCCTGTTCTGCACTGAGATTCCTTTCTCTTTTTATGTTGTCTTTCCGCCCATACGCTAACATGTAATATGCAAATTGATGTTTATGGCCCTGTAGAACACCAAACTCTCTCCTCCTTTTTTTTGCGGCATCCTTCATTGCTTATGATGCTTAGTCTCAGTCAGGTACCCCTGACCCAATTGACTGAGCCCCGGGTTTCCTGTTTCATGCATTTTTAATGCTGTGCTTATTTATTGCTTTATGGGGTGTGTTCTGGACACCTTCATTGCCAGCAGCCTTTGGAGTCCTCTTCAACATTTTAATTGATTTAGTTCTTCCTGTTGCAGCATTAATTGCTGTCGCACATGGATCATTTCTTGAATGTTCTTCAACTGTATTACAACACTATATAGCTATCACACTCAAGGTCGGCGGGTCTTTAAAGGATTCTACTGGCCAACACCATATGCTTTATGGTAAGCCTCATTTTAGTTCTAATTTTGGCCCTTTATAGCATCCCTTTTGCCATTATCTGTAAAAAGTTTTGTTCCTTAATCAAGTTTGAACTAGCTCTCAGACAGTAAATATCCCTCCCAGATTTTTGCACTTACATAGCACATGTGTTGTACCTTTGTCTCACTTGGGGGTGGAACCTTAATCAATACTCCTTCTTTACTGATCAATTATTGATTCCTTTTCTTCAGACTTCTGGTGTTAAGACTCTCTTTTATCTCATTGTCATTATGATGATCCCATTGCTCATCCAGTAATCAAAACCTTAACACTAAGGTTTATTGGCTAATAAAATAAATTACAGTGTCACGTGACAATGATTTACTTGTTATTGAGGTCCTAACATCTTTTATCCATCTCTAAACTATTTCTATTTATACACACATGTGTTTGACTGCTCTTTTTGTTCACTATGCGATCACTGGAGCACTAAGGACCACCACCTTTAATACTGTGGATGTTTTATTTTTTTAATTTGTGTATAAATATGTATTTTCAATAAGGCAGAGTGTTTTGTGATTTAATCATGTGTTTGTGATAACCTTTGTGTCTTACAACGTAACTAATGACGTTACATATAATTATACTACTTGTGTCCTGTTGTATTTTTCTATATTTGGCCCAGGTGTTTTGTTGGTTTACAGAGCATCTCCTTTTGAGCTTATATGATAACCCTGAACATGCGTGACACAAGAAATCAACATTAAAAGTACTAAAAGTACAAAAAGTTAAATTATCAATTGGAAGATATTTTTGTCTCTCTAGCAGCACGAAAATAGCCAGAGGACACTGGCAAGGCCCATAGTATCTCACTATGATAACCTCTTCCAGGGATGCCGGGGCGATGTGGGATGCTAGGGAGGGAGAGGAAACGATGAGTTTGTAACCACAGAAGGTCAATGACAAGCACTGTGGTTAAAACACATAACAATGTCAGTGCAGAATAATGATGATGCTGTTTTTTTTTAAGAAACTAATTGATATGCCCATTACCACACATAACATACAACATTTACATATATTTTTTATTTAAAAATCATACTTCGAGTGTACATTTGCTTACAATGCAGAACTTATCGCTTTTGAGGATCTAACTTCTTTCTAAAAAAGCCTCCGCCAAGCAGTTCCTGCCACTGACTGAAAAGATGCAACATTTATGCTGCTTTGGAGGTATTTCAGAAGAGTAGAATGATATCCCAAACAGCCAGTAGTATGTAATGAAGGAGTAAAATGCCTTTGAAATCTACTCTCTCTATTTTTAGATTACTGTCAAAAGCTCTATGGCACAGCTGCGCTGTCGTATGAGACGTAAAAAGGCCATGTCATGAATCTCAAGCGCTTCTCAAAATTTAGAGTTGATGGCAATAATGTGCAACCTCTATGTAAAAATTTCTATTAAAAACAAGATAGAAAATTCTTTCGTTTTTTCTAATTTAAAAAATATGTATATTTTTGTTCAAAACACATTTGGGAGATTTCTAAGGACTTCAGACTTTCTATATTTGAGGTATCTGTAAACTGGGAAAAAGGTTCCAGGATGGAGCCAATCCTGGTTTTGATGTGTCTTCCTAATGGTGAGCATTCTGGTTTGTGAATCTCTGGCAGAATTACAGAGTCTTAGGGTCAGGTGTAATAAGAAATGTTCCCTCTTTGCAAGTAGTCCACTGTGACTCATATTTCTAGAAAAAATGTTAGAGTTTTAAATCTTCATCATGATTACTCTAATCATTTCAACCTATGTGATTCTCACCAAAATGCATTGTTTTTATACATTATCCTAACTGCTAAAACATGACACCTGATTTTTCTTCTTAACCTATATGTACATAATCACAGCCACATCCCTGTCTTTTGCTCCGATCTGATGATTTGAGTTGAAGCACTTGACCCAACCAGAGTGGATAAGCATATGTATTGACCTGTATCAAGCATTTAACTGACAACATTTGCTTTGCAGTAATCACTTTGCTCACCCAAATCGTATGATTCTTCCTTGAATATGTAATGTTTAGACTTTACGAATCACGTCTTGCAGCAAGGCACAACTATTTGGACATCTCATGAGTTTTCACTTGTCTCTTTGTACTGTTTTTGAAATATATTAAAAGGGGCAACAATGAAGGACACAACCTACTTCGTGCACTAAGGGTCATACTTAATATTTTACTTCCTTCCCTTTCACCACCACATAAATGACAGAGTGACAAAAAATAGGTAGGAGCATGTTGACTTTCTTCCAACAATTGGATGAATTCCTTCCTCTCAGGTACATCTCTATCCCTTCAGAATATTAATAAAATATTTTAGGCCCACGAAGACCTAATCTTAACCTAACTCTATACCCACAGATCACTCACCACCCCACTCTCACACTTGCTGCTGTCATAGGACCCTATCATCCTATCCTAGTAAGTGCTGTCAACTACATTGTGGAGAGTTGTAGCCCACACTGCGTGTTTCTACTAGGGGTGTGAGGAGAAACCTTGTGATGAAGCATGCCACCTAAGGGTGGGTGAGGGTTTTCCTCCTTAACATATAGGGTATTTTTGTCCTTAACAGTGAGACTCCAATGGGCTCTACTTTTGGAGCTGCCCCACTTGTTCTCAAACACTAAGCATTTTTGTGTTATTTTTTATTATTAGGAGACTATCCTTGTAGGCGTTTAGTGCCCCTTTATTATTATCCTCTTAGAGCTTTGCTGCACAAAAAGTAATATTCTTCACTTACCCCTTTTCAGAAAAAAACACCTGCTTCTTTTACATTTTTGCCAGAAAGAACGCTTTATTAGGAGGGGCTAAGAGGCTGTTTTTTAGTTGAATGAGTAGTAGGCATAGAGTTGTATTACAATGCACCTACTCTAGAAATCAGTCAGAATACAAATAAAAAAAATAATATCAAACATGAACAATTTCCTTGCCATAGTCTTTAATGTTCAAACAAAACAAATGAAACTCACCTTCCAAAGTACTACTGCTTTGTGGAACTCTCCAAAGCTGGTTTCTGTACACCAAATGCCGTAACAAAGACGTTCACTACCACAATAATGAACACCAAACCTGTTGTAATGTTGTTGAGTAAATCTAGCTTGGCATGTTTAGCTGGATTGTTTAGGTCATATTTGACTAGAAACAAAAAAGGGAAGAGAAACAGTTTGTCAGCTGATTTTTGAAAATGCTGAGACTTCATTCAGGAAAAAAAAGGAAGTGGGATGTGGAGTAAGAATACTGCTTTGGCAATATACTGACATGTGCAGAACACAATTTGGGCGCCAATAGTCTATTGACTAGCCTCTTAGTGAACTCACTGAATGTTGATAGTTCACAATCCATCAAACCACCGCCATTAGTATGCTTATTCAGGTAAAATCATTAGGTCAGCACTCATTTAACACATGAAACAAGCAGATTACTTTTAAAATACATTCTAAATTGAAGGTTCATAGCTAAAACGTCCTATATTTACAAAATAAAGAATTAATTATTGCATATACATAAAATACTACCGGTATAGTTAACTTTAATATGCATAACTAGACTCACTACAAGGTTTAGTTGTCATTGAACAGCGGAAGCTAGATGATCATCTCAAACTAACCTCCTCAAAAACTCAAATACTCACCTGTTGATACTTGGCAACATCATAACCCTATGTTTGTGTGGCCTATGTCAATGGGGCAGCCTCCGATGACATCAAGTGAATTTAAAAACCTTGGCGTGATCCTTTGCTTAAAAATCTCACATCAATCCGGAATTCAAAAATGTGACAAAGGACTCATTCTATACAGTGATAATACTTTGAGGTAACTTCCCATACCTAGGTCTTTAGGGAAGCATGTAGGCATCACTGGCCCTAGTGATTTCCTGTCTAAACTAGGCAAAAGAGCTCCAAATTGGACTCTCTTAAAAATTATTCTGCACGCCACAAAGATTCAAGAAAGTGGCTGCCAGATCAGTCCTCAGCTTAAGAAGAGGGGAGCACATCAACCCCTCTGTCAAAGCTTGCTACTGGTTAGCAGTGGCATGAAGAATATCCTTCAAAGACCTTCGCATTGCACACCAGGAGATCCAATGGATGAGATCTCTACTATTATTCTAACTGGTGAAGCTCCTTCTGAGTACAGACATGCTAGCTTTGGAATATACTTGCGAAAAAAGAATAAGGACTCTGGAATAATAAAGAATTTGTAAGTGAAATAAAGACCTGCCTCTTCACAATATAGGACCCAACTGACTCTGGCCACAATGCATGACTGATTTATATATTTCTCACATTGCTTTGCTAACAAAGCATTCTTAAGATTTGCATACATGCCTCTGTGCCAGGTCAGAAGCACACTCAGCAGGCTTTACACACACACCATCAAATCTCAACATTACTAAGTTTCACTTCAACCAACAACCTTCTGCCGCCCATGCACTGGTGAAGCAGTACATTGGTCAAGTGACATCTGGAAAGCACTGTGCTGCCTTAACAAGAGGGAAGTGCTATAGAAATGGCACAATGCAATGTACAATGAAACAGAGTCTAGAGGCCCAACTCTATATGATTAATTATGCGGTTAAGCATTACCACCTTCATTTTATAATCCTTCAATATTGATTTTAAGGAGATATCAAATCTAAATCAAGCCTGAGGAACTAAAGCTGTACTAAGCTTAACAGAACAGTAAAGATTTATGTCTTTAAAATGCACTAAGGATGTGCTAATGTTCGACTGTACATCTTATTTTGGGAACAAATGCTTCAGCTGTGCAATTGTAAGGGATTACAAAGCCAGAGAGCATGGGCACCATGGGGAGGAAAGGATCAACTTGCTATCCGTTGCTTTAAAGTTTTATATGGAAGTGAGGTCTGGATATTTATGGAGGTTAACAAGTTACAAACTGAAGAGAATAAATATTTCAGGCGCATGCTGAAAGTTCTTCATAGTACCCCTGCGTACATTGTCCACGAAGAACTGGGGTCTAAATACATTTCTGACATGGCGGCAGTTAAACCCCTATTGTGTTGGGCGAAGATCTGGTCTAACGAAGAGGCTGGTTTTAATAGGCTGGTAATCCAGGACTGTCTCTCTCTTGACTATGCGCTCAAAATCCCGTGGTTAAAATATGTAAAGGACACCCTCTCTACATTAGGGCGTGCAGATTTGTTTATTAACCCCGACAAGGTGAGAACCCGGGAAAAGGCACTCAATAAAGATCTGTTTTTTAAGTATGCTACGTTGCAACGGGAGGATAGCGAACTTTATAAGTCCACGGTGAGAGAACATATTTTAGTCAAATCAAGCCAGGGTATAAAACCATACTTATCTCTCATAACTAGTGCACATGACAGATTTTTAATTACCCGTTTTAGATTACATTTATTTCATCACCTATTGGCTGTACCGGCTGGTTTTACACTGAATATAGAACATAGAGGACCCTGTGGCTGCGACAATAGGTCTCCACAGGATACCCTACATTTCGTTCTACTCTGTCCGCACTATGCATAGCCCAGAAAAATGTTCCTGAAGGGCCTTTTAAGAAGGTTTAGATTTAAAGAGGCACGTGTTGCTTTGCTGTTTTTAAAACTGTCATCAGATGTCTTTACACTCTTCTGTGTTTCCAACTTTCTAAGATCTGCTCTAAAGTTAAGAATTACGATGGGTGCTTGATGCCCAGAAGAATTTATGCTATTTTGCACTGTTTTGCTGTTATAAAAGTACTAGTTGAGTATTTTACAGTTTTTATATATTCTAAACCTGCACTAAAACTCGTTGGATGCACTTTGATATCAAGCGACAAGTGGGGGATAATGACAGTATATATACCTGGTTTTCCTCGTGTATGTGGCAGCCTCTATGAAAACTTTCTTCCCTGATGTTTGTATTTTTAAGATGTTTCTTTTATGGTCATATTTTATATACTGAATAAAGATTATTATTATTATTATTATTATTAACTTGCTATCCGGTAAGTGACGTGACACTGGTCAGAAATAGAATTTAGCACTTACTTGGTAGATTCACAAATTCCTTATACTTCACAAAGGGTGAGAGAAGTCTTTCTTCCAGCTACATGTTTTAAAACAATAGAAAACGGGACCAACAAAATGACAGAAACACTTTTATAAGGATGAACTGGGAATAGGCTCTGGCTGATTATACCTTAATCAGTGCAAGAATGAAAACATTTTGCTATGCTCAGCCAATCTGCTGAAAAGGAAAGAATGATGCCCTCTGCTCTGCTTTGTTAAACCAAACACACCACAAAACATCCCTCTATAAGCTGTTGGAGGTCTGTTTGACCCAGTGATCAAATTTACTCTTCACATCAGTCAATCTGTATAATCATAAACTTTGAACTATCAGTTAAAGAAATCTTGTGCTTCATCTATTGCCATCTTGGAATAATTGTTCTAGAAATAAATCTAGATTCATGAATACACAAAACTCTTCCCTTTGGTATCCCTTTAAAAAGCTTGCTGATCCTGGACACTCCTGACCACATCATCTTCATAGAGAGGCTCTCGGACCTTACCACGTGGGAGACTGTGCCAAAGCAGAGTCTTAGGGGGGAGTCTTAGGGGGCAGGAAGTAGACAGAGGCTCTTCCCCTTTACCAATCATCCTCACACACACACTGCTTTGCAAAGTCCCACAGCGTTCAAGTGATGATGAATAGCATCACAACTGCAAAGTATGTACAAAGAGCCTTCTATTGCCTATGCACCATCATCTAGCTCTTCTGAGGTCTGGCCTGTGCACAGATACCACCGCAAACAACAGAACTGGTTCTTTTCAAGATTTTGTTAACATTGCTCATCTAAGACTTTATTTCTATTTATTACAGAAGCTGAAGTGGCTAGGAAATTCAATGTCACCTAAAGTGGAGAGAATGCTTTCCTCCTTTCGCACACAAAGGTTGCCTGCGATATTGCCAACTGTAGGCTGGCAGGATTAGGGCTGAGGCTGTGGATGGCAGTGTGTGCAGGCATGAACACTCCACCCCTCCTCTCCCCATGGTGGGCCTGCAACGATGGGTCCAGTCTTGCACCTTCGGACTCTCACCACCCCTTGTACTTGTGTAGTCCGCAGCTCCATCCTTTGCAGTACCAACATGCTCTTCTGGATGCTTTTGCCCCAGTCCTAAAGGCAATTCCTGTGGCCGCAATTTTTTCAGATCAGTCAAAGCAAGTATAAAAAGTGCTCTCCCTGGACAATGGCGGCTCCTCCGCTATGGCGGAGGAGCGTCGCCTCACTGCTTTCAAGCAGTGCGAAAAGAGGAAACACAACATGAGTTCAGTTATTATCATGTTAGTATCATGTTAGGTTTCCTTTGCGGGCGGGAGGGTGGGTGGGGCTACTCTGCTCATGGAGCAGGGCAAGGGCGGAGTGGTTTGCCCACTCAAGTACGCAATGACTGTTTGGACTGCCCTCTCGGGCCGCCCAAAGCAGTCATGCGCACTTCCCTGTTCTCCATGCAGGCTGCATTACAGCCTGCATGGAGAACATGCCCACCCCTACAGTCCCTGGCGGCGCTCAGACCAATCACAACGATGCTCTGCAGCGTTGTGATTGGTTTAGGGGAGGGAGCCTGGCTGCCTGCGTCCTGTTCCTGGAAGCAGGCTCCCGGAGAGCAGGAGCACAGAAGACGCGGGACCCGGCCTCGAGGTAAGTTTAAAAAAAAACATTCTAAACCCTGCCCCCCACGCGACACCCCCGCAATCCCCCGCGGCCCCAGCACCCACCCCCCACCCGAGAGCCATGCCAGCCGAGCCTGTCCCTGGAGATTGTGCAGCCAAACGAGAATTTCATACAGTATGAAAATATGTCATCATAATATGAAAATACACCACCAAGCATTCAAAGACCACTGCACAAGATGGATTGTAATTCCTTGTGTAATGCTTAGTTGTGCAATTTCTTGATATGCTCTGCCATTTAGCAGCAACACAGCATAAATGATTACAATAAACCCGATTGTAGCCCAGATTTTAATACATAAATGCTTACAAACGTATTAAAATTCTGTTCTGTATCATTCATTGTATACCTGTTGCTCATCATTAATGCATACGTCTCTGGTTTTACTTAGATGCCTCACTAAGACGTTTACACCTGAGCATCCACCAAGGCACAGCCTGTGACAGCAAAGGAAACTGGAGCTAAGATTCTTGTATGACACATGTTTTAAATCTCATATGATATTCTACAGGTACGCCAAATAGCAGAGCAGTTAACATTGATACGCCGATAACCACACAAGGAAGGCACACGTAAGGTCTCCCTTGAGTGAGGCATTTTGTGCGAGACCATCCATCTACTCATGAAGTAGCATGAGGAAACAATGTGGCTGCAAGCAAGTAGTCTATTTCAGGTGTGCTCAAGCTGCACTAAATCCCTCAAAGTACTAAATGGCATGGCAGTCAAGAGGATGCATGGAAGTAATTGCATCTTGTGTATGAAAACAACAGGCTGACTGCATAGAACAATGTAGGATTCCTGCGGACATATGGGGACACGTTATTGGTTATCTCCTCAATTCAATGTAAATCATTATTTTACTGGAGACGTGACTGTAAACACCAGGGGAGCTGCAGGGCTATCTGACCTTCAGAAAACTTGCAAGTCAAGCAAAGGGAAGGGAGTCAAGCAGCATGTAGATTTCATGGTGGGCCCCAAACACATAGTGGGTTCCCTTACCTCTACTTTACCCTCAACATCACTTTCCCTAGATCCTGGATAACACTGTATCAAAGAAGTCCTACGATAGGAGTGAATTCTTTCGCACATACAATTCTGATTGATATGGACTGTAGGATCCTCTGCCCAGGATCTTCAAAGCTCCGAAAAAGTGGATATATAATGACTTGATCTTGCCCCTTATTCTAAGGGGCTTTTGTCCAAGTCAGTCTAGGGAGCAAGCGTAGTTGCTTGTGGGTCCCATCCCATTTTGCATGTAGAACAAAATTGTTTCACCAAAGTTCTGGCCTTATTTGATGCTTTCTTAAATTAACAGAGTACTCATACACTAGCTGATTGCGGACAACACTTTTATTTTTCTACTACCCTCTAAGGCACTCCAAACTCCGCAAACTACTGTGGGCGCATACTACAAGCAAAGCCAGCTGCCAATCAACACAGCAAAAAGTTATATGATGATATTTGGAAAGCAATAAACCCATGCAAAACAAGCAAAGAAAGCCGTTCCTACATCAGCAACACACTTTTCAAAATTCAGAGCTGAAGACAGCATATCCAAGCAGCAACGGTAAA
Source organism: Calotriton arnoldi (assembly GCA_963921515.1). NCBI lineage: Eukaryota > Metazoa > Chordata > Amphibia > Caudata > Salamandridae > Calotriton > Calotriton arnoldi. Next base: position 144,455 of record CAWUFW010012491.1, on the reverse strand, counting down.
GGCAGCCCAGTTGGGAATGCCAGCTCTTGCTTCATCAGGCTTCATTATCTCTCCAAAGATGCACAAAGTTTTTGTGGGCGAAGTATCAAGGCCTATGGAGCCCAGTGGTGCTAACTTAATTAAAAAATTGCCAAGACCAGAATGAGTCAGTGTCTCTTCCGGAAAATATTAATGCTGCTGTCAAAGAGTTTCCGTCGGCATTCACGACACCTGATTTCTTCGCCTTTCATTAAAAATGAGAGCACATCCAGAAGGCTGCGGTAAAACATCATGTCCCAGAATGGAAATTTACAGGATAAATCTTGGCAGAACTTATGCGCCTGGAGAAGGCTTTAAGCAGCCAGTTGGCTTTAGATGATTTGCACAAATTGTAGCTGGGCAGGTGCCAGGAGTGGACACTAACGAGCAGGTTTGACATGCTAAATCAGCTGAAAAACAACAGCAGCCAAGCTTCAAAAGAACAATTTTAGCCGGCATGGAGTGTTTGACTCAATGTGCACACATAGCCAAGACTTCAACAACCAGGCCTCAGAATTTCAGTAATTTGCAAGTATCTTGTGAAAAGCTGAATGCAGGTACTCCCACAATCATCTGAAAAGCTTCTAACGTTTCCTTCTGATTGGCCACTGCAATGCACGATAATGGAGGAAATATTGCTCCCTGCATACAGAATAAAGGGATTAAAGACAACAACAGATATTCTTCTCTTTCTGCTAAATGATTTGTGATAAACACTGACAAAGATGTTCACCCGCCTTTTAGCAGTGACTGAACTAAAGGACATTGGCTCCCTACTTAGAAGACGACGATAAGGTGGAGCAAAACCAGCATGATGGAACAAGCATTGTTTTGACAGGGTGCAGGAAAGGTTTTATGCAGGTGAATGGGCTTGCATGACTAGGAATAGTAGGTCTCTGCAGCAGGTTGGACAAACAATGTTTACTGTGATCTCGGCAAGTGTCCATTCTGGGTCTATAAGAAAGGAAGGTGCACTCTAAATGAAAGCAATCAGGAAACATGTATTATCCAAAGTTTCTTTTCTTTATTTACGTGGTTTGGTTAAAACCGGCACACAGCCAACGCGTTTCGTTCCTAGTGCCACGGGAACTTCGTCAGGGCTTATTGGTAATATAAAGGGAACGTACACAACTCAGTCACAGGTCCAATTGTTATCACGGTGTACCGTTTCAAAATCAAGATCGTACGTCCCCTAATATGGTCAAGACACCCTATATAAAAGGTCTTTAGAGAATATTCCTTTAGATTGATTAATTGTAATGAAGGAGACCGAAAATAGGGAGTCCCAGATGGCGCACTGCTCTTTAAATTTCAACAGGTCAACCAGTAATCACCTATTCTCCAGCGTGAATAATTGCATTATCGTGTTGCCGGTTATCATGCCGTCGGAAATTATTCACGCTGGAGAATAGGTGATTACTGGTTGACCTGTTGAAATTTAAAGAGCAGTGCGCCGTCTGGGACTCCCTATTTTCGGACTCCCTCATTACAATTAATCAATCTAAAGGAATAAACCACGTAAATAAAGAAAAGAAACTTTGGATAATACATGTTTCCTGATTGCTTTCATTTAGAGTGCACCTTCCTTTCTTATGGACTCGTACTATTATTGACATCTTCCAGCAGCGGATGCCGGAAGTAGTTGCACTTGAATAATATTTTATGAAACTGGTGGGATTTAATGTGCTTGGCCTTGGTCTGCTGCTGTATGCTTTTTGGTATTTTGTAATCCATTCTGGGTCTGCTTCTCTCCCCATCTCTAATACTTGATACTACTTTTTTTCCTTTTCAACTCTTATCTGTTTTCCTTCTAGTTTTTGGGTGGTTCTCATTCCTTCTCTTCAAATTGTGAATAATTGTGTACTGCTGTAAGGAGTTGGGCGTTGCCCCTTCATAAACATATTTTTGTCTTCTTAAGTAACATATTTGTTTTTATTCATCATTTTCTGTACTAGGAATCTTACAATTATGTGTATTGAAGAACAACTTTAACCAAAAAGCTTTTAAAAATCCTAATCGCAACTAAATTGTTCCTTACTTGTCTCACCATCCTATTTTCATCCCAAACTTGGATCCACCTCCAAGATTCAACCCAAATGAAAAGAATCAATAGCTATGTCGGAATTGAATATTATAGCTACTGTGCTACTCATTTACTTAACAATTACAGAAATATATTTCTACATCATTTGTTTTACTGTAACAAGACAAAAATTGCATAGCCTAACACAGAGCATAAAGGTTTTATAATGTGATATACTATAAACAACTAAATTATTTGCACCTTTGTTATCATTCTTAGTCTTATTTATCAAAAGAGGGGGACTCTAGGAGCTATTCTAAAAGGTCCGGTGACCCGTGCTCCCGAAATTAAACTTATACCAAAGGGAGTCACCGTTCCTGAGTGGAGATGGAGAGAAGGGAAGTAGGGGGTACTCATGTTGTGTGCTACTCTGCTTGTGGGAGGCAGGGTGTCCTCATCTTGATGCCCTCACACACCCCGAAGGATGTCATGCTTCATCATTGGGCTTTTGCTCCTCATCGGGCCGGCACTAAGGGAATCTCTACTCCTTTCATTTATCCGGGGGCACCGAAATTTCCGGGCCACTGTAGATATAACTTTCTTATTCGGTCCTGACGAAGCGCCATGGATCTCCCCCTGAGACCACTGAAGCGCGAAACATGTTGACCATAACATATGCCCACTAGGGACATATAATCACCCAGCTACCAAGGGACATAATACCCCTTAAAGCAGCTCCATACACTTTGTTTTAATAATGACAGAGGGATCACTTTATTAAAAATTAATCACTCTCCTTCCAGCCATTTTTTAATACACTTTCTAGGACTTCACTGCCACTTACACCCACGCACCCATACGGCTTCATCAAAAGATCTCCAAAAAAAAGACCCTTCGAAGGACCCGTAGGGCATTGCAGCGCCGGCCTGACGAGGAGCAAAAGCCCAATGATGAAGCATGACATCCTTCGGGGTGTGTGAGGGCATCAAGATGAGGACACCCTGCCTCCCACAAGCAGAGTAGCACACGACAAGAGTACCCCCATCATTCTTAGTCTGCCATCTTAATTTGTTGACTTTTGAGAATAAAATGATGCATGTAATTTAAGGCCCTTTACTTGTATGTCGACGACTACTGCACAGTATTTAATGCTTTGCTATATTTACAACTGCCAAGCAGAGGACAACTGCAGTGGAGGTGGTTTCAGACATTTAGAACATGTCTTCAGTTTATGATAAGCAACACATTTCTGGTGAAAATGATACAGAATCAATATGCTGGTGTCAGAGTTGAATCCGTTTTGAGACTTTCTGTGAAACCCTAGTTACTGATGCACAGACACAGGTGGCCTGACTTCCCAAACTTTTACAGCATGTGATACATGGGTGTGAGCTAGGCACATGCTTGACCCAGTGTCTTTGTGTATACATGAGTCAGATAGCTTAAGTAAAATTTAAGAGTCCCTCACAACATTGAGCCTAGATCCACATCACATTGCTTAACTCCACAGATGCGACTGTAAGCAACTGCCGATGCATCTTGTCTACACTCATCCCTATGCGAAAGTGTAGTGCTGTAGGTAAGCACTTTGATGAATGAAAAGGACTTTATAAGTGCACACACACAGGCTAAAATTCATCAACACCATTGAACTTTCCTTGAACCTCCCCATAATGTTGACAACAGTATGTTTCAGAATATGTGAACAGCAAACCAAGACCTGAATTGTTAAATCTTCCATTGGAGGAAAACTCCAATGCAGCACACGATTAGCACTTGGCATTGAAGTATGGAGAAGCTGCCAAGCAAGCGGCATGTGATCAATGCTCACTTGAAGCAAGGTTCTGCTCAGTTTTAAAGGTCAGCACTTTCTCATCCGTTACATCCCGTGTAGAGAGCACAAACATTTCAACAGTTTAATCTGATTGTTTACATAACAAAATATCTCTTTATGAATACAGCACGTTTGCTTTGGGTCTCAAAATCCCAGGATAGGATCCGCAAGATTTTCAGTCCTGGTCTCCACTTCAATTACCAATATAAGACCTATCGCTATGGGTCTAGGAAGCATGGTCAAACTAGACTTCTTGGTGCTCGAGCCGTGTGAACTTTCCTGTTAGATTACTTGCTTACATTCGTGAGCGAAACTTTTCAAGATATATTCTGGACAACCTGTGTTGCAAGTGGAATTGCAGAATTTGAGACTGGTTGATCTGCCACCATTAGGCTTTAGGAATGGAGTTTAGGTTCTGCAGGATATGGTTCCTGGGGCCTCTGGTGTTCTCAATGGTGCATCACTAGAAAGAAATCTGGTCTTCACGGAAATCACTTGAGTCAGGCAGTGCATTGCATGAACAAGGTTCAGTGAGTCCCTTGCTCTTCGCACATCCATTATGATTTAGGGCTTGGTGCGCTTCATGCCTGCACTGTAATGTAAACAGTAGGTATGAAACCATTTGAGAGGAGTAGGCCAAATGGAAATAAATAGCCACTTAAGACCCCTTGTTGTTCAGACTATGGGACAATGAAAAATCAGACCACACCAAAGCAGCAAACCTAAAGCAAGGTATGCTATCTTTATTTTTTCATCTATCCAACTATGGGCGTAGCTATTATGTAACCTTGTGAGAAACCTCCTACTAGTTGTTTTGTAGTCAAGCACTGTATCCTGTGACTTGTAGTCCTTCTTTAACTAAGAAGAGGGTTAAAAATCCCAGCATGCCAAATGCTGGTGGCCAAAAATCTAAGACTGACTGAAGATATCACACAAAGCATGAGCACCTCTGGGAGCTATGCAGTTATGTCTGTCTGTAAGTTCTGACACATGTATGTATATCCATGTATGATATCTGTGTACATGGGTACCTGTACAAAACAGGTCACTTTAAATATCTTTCTGTATCCTCTATCAATTTAAATAGTAAGACAAATGTAAAATGCCCCCTCTTTATTTACTGACGTGTCAGACATGAGTAACAATCAATGTCATTAAATTCTTTCATATTCTGGTAGTTCTAGTCCTGTATTTATCATGCAACAATATTACAAGTACCACAGAGCAAATAAAAAAACACTTGAACTGGATTAATTACTCATGTCTCACAGGGAATCACAAGAGATCCTATGACATCACCCTGTGCCACCTTCTACAGACTGACATATGCCTCCTATTGTACATCTGCAAATAATGCATACAGCTCTGTTCCTCAGGACTGAAAAGTACCCAGTGCTCTCCTGAGACCCATTTCCCTATATCCAAAAAGTTAAATAACCAGTGCCCCCTTGTGTAGCATCATGCACGGGGTGCATCACTACTAACCCACATCACTTTATTCCCTATGCTGCACATCATCCAGCGACATCTGCAGCACAGACTTATGCATCACTGTTGGTTAGTACTTTGAGCCCCATACAGCTCATCATCCTTTGCTTCCTGCAGCACAAGACTATGCATCACTGCTAATTTGTGGACATTGATGTCCGCATGTTTGTTGATCTGTGTGCATGTGAGCCTGCATGCCAATTGGGCCTTGTGTTAAATGGATACCTTTGTGAAAATAAATGGTGTATTGATTTGTTTGATTCGTAATGTGCACGTGTGGCCAGGTGAGATGTACCTGTGTAAAAGAGCACTATACAAAAAAAACTATTAGCTCTGTTATCACTTCTTTTATGGGCAGGTTGTATTGCATAAATAAATGACCAATAAGACTTCACAGACAACAATAAAAGCAAAAGATGATCTAACTAATATTATTACTAGTACATTCTGCGCACTAGTTCCGCATTTACAAGTAATGTCTTTATCAACATAAAATGTCAAAAAAACACATAGGAACAAGTAATTTAAAGTGCAAATCAATATTAAGAGACAGCACAACAATTTAATCTTCAGGTAAACCTAGGCGTCGCTGTACAATGTAGGCATGGGTTGGAGCTGGCTGTGCTTTAGGGCTTCTCAATGATAAGGTGGTTGTTGGGTCTAATCCCAATTTTGTGACTGTGAGAGCTTCATTTTGCCTGTGGAAGTATGACATTTAAGGTCTTCAGCAGGAACATCCCAGTGCCGGCTAAGCAATCATGGAACCTTATTGTGGGCTAGTGCTTGTGACGTCAGCGATGCAACAGTTGGAAATTGGGAAGAAGCTAGGTGCAAGGGACTTTTGTTTCTGTCACTTCTCTTGAGGACGCCTTCCTTCAGGCAAGATCCTGGGATACTTCCTGCCTTAATGTTCTACCCAGGACTTCTTTCCTTATTGTCAGGAGAGGGGTCCTGTGCTATGATGTCAGAACCAGTACAGACTCTCATTAGGACAGCGAATCACCAAGGTGAGAGGTAAACTTTAATAAATTAGGATTTTAAGTACATTTCCAGGATCCATGTAACGCATACTACTGTAATAAGGACCTCTGGGGAACAAATGATTGGCAGGAGGTAGCACAGAATACGGAATGAAGGAAATGTGTCTGAGTGCTTCCTGGAGAGACAGGGAGTATCAAACCTACAAAGCCCCTCAATCAATTCCTGCATGGTTTTGTGACAGAATCACGTCACACATGCCGACCAACAAAAATATCGACTGCAGAACATTGACCCCCCACTATATCATTAAAATATATATATAGTGAAGTACAGACTTACTATTCTTAACTACCTTATGTATCATCAGGTACATTGATATGGAGTTAAAAATAGTAACTCTATACTTTTATAGATATACTCGCCTTGACAACAGAGTGATAGTCTATTCTGGAGTCAATATTTTTAAAGGTCGCTCTAAAAAACTATATACTGGTACTACACCTTCCTGCACTCCGGAAAAGGTCTGTCACAAAAATAGTGGCGTGCACCAGAATGGGACTATGCAGTTTAATGATTTTGTGAACAAATAATTCCACTTCAATATGGATGGTATTTAATAGGAAGCTACACAGGGAATTGAATCATATGGTTCAGTGAGAACTGACTTATCAAAATGTATATGTATATGGCTCCTGCGAAACACATGTTGGCCACAATTGATCTACTTGAAATTTGAATAAAGAAAATATCTGGATTTTTTTCCGTTGTTTTGCCCCTCGTGTTTCATGTTATAAATAGTGAGGTGTATTTCTGAAATGTATACCACCAAGAAAGATACCCTACCACCCAAATGCAGAGCAGTTGACTTACTCTGTGATGTAATTGGAACCCAACACTACGCACCCAGATAAGCCACACACCACTCTCTAAGACTAAACACAAGAACATAACTGCTCATACATCCAACACTACCCGAATATGGAACTAACTGGTTACTTGAGAACCCACCCGCAGATGCTTTCCCTAGCTACCTACCACACCTAGGCATTTGTCTGGTTATTGGTACAGTTATTCAGCCTCATACTGAAAAACCACACCCCACTAAGACCCACATTGTATGTGCCAGAAAATCCACACCTAGAGGTATTCCTCAGGGTGAATTTTGCTTTGTAAAAGCAGTCAATATTAATCCTGGATAAATGACATGCTGAAAGCAGTTCAATAACACGGACGTCTGAGATTGTTCCCCTTCCCGACTCCAAAATCAGTGGAATGGTAATTGTGCAGCCTTCACTACCAGGATATTTAGATGCATCATTATTACATCGGGGGTCCTTTCAAATTTGTATTGAAAACTTAAGTATGATACATTCACCTAACAGATCATGTTACCACATATTCACAAACCTGCTCTGACTCTAGTCTGCGATGGGAAACTCACAACCTTTAGGAAAGTCATTCTCAGTTCCAGAGAGTCCTGCAGTGTCATAATAATGGCCACCTGCTGGCTATATGAGTGCCAAACATCAATAGCGTGCATTACTGCAGGGAGCATTGTCTTACCAGGGGAAGGAGGCTTAACACCCATTGGGCTAAGAAAGCAAATGTTAGGAAGCTAAAGATAATGAAACCTACATGGAAGTAGGAACTGTTACTACATGTTCTGAGTAAAACCACCAAAACATTTTAGAGATTTTCTATTTGTATACCATACTTTGGTCAGAACTCTATGTCAGCTTTACAAGTGCTTAAGTTACCTTTAACCCCTTCGATGCGCGTGACGAGCTCAGCTCGTCATGCTGCGCGGTAGCGCTGTGCGCATGACGAGCTGAGCTCGTCACGACCACACCCGCGATCGGAATGTCCAGCACCCGAGCGGAATTCCGATCGCGGTCAAGGGGTTAAAAGGAGATGTTCAATAGATACCCCCCAAGAAAAGAACGTACAGCGGGGGTAAAGATGTGGGGACTGGAGATGTGGTTAAAGGTAAAGCACCTACATTAGTTACAATGATCTATCTTTGTATCTTCTGAAGGTTTATGGATCCTCAGCCCAGTGTTTTATTTGTGCTGGTGGTGTCTGGCGCTTGGCACATAACTGTCAGCACCGGCACTTATGGCAGCTGCCACATGGTGGCGCTGGTTGTGTGAGTTAAATATAAACAGAACAACAGTTGATTATTATTTCAATATGCATTTAAAACAACTAATACCTGCTGCTAAACCATTCCTATTACTTTGGTGGCCTTGAACAGTCTGAATTGTCACACTTATAGCAGTGTGATGGTTAATAATTGTGTTGATACTGTGATGGGCAGTGCTGGCAGGTGCAGGGGGTGGTACAAGCTGCAGAGGCCTTCTGCAGAGGGCCATGGCGCTTATATTTTTTTTACAAATTAAGCACTGCCTCAGCCCCTTCTCAGAGACTCTGAAATGAGACTGATTAGGGAAGGAGTAATATAAATGCACTGTGTAATGTTGGAACTGTACATAGTAAATGTTCAGTAAAATTAACAAATAGTGATCACCGAAGCAAGATGTGTGGACGTCCTCTATTACTGTACAGCTGTGAATAATGACAAATTCAGAAAGTCTCTGTCCTTTGTTGGCACAGAGGAGGCACTGGAATAGATAAAAATGTAATATATACAAATGTATCATGCCTCGACATAATGCTCTGGTATTTCATACGCACAAAAGAAAGATGCAATCCCGGTATTGAATTACTTTACCCTAAGATTTGTAGATTTCAAAGAGAACTCAGGTAGCTGAGCCTGACTTTCATGGAAAAGCTGAGACACCTCTCCTGATCAGCAGATTACACCATTGCATTTCATGCCCAGAGCATAGAAGGCGAGAACAGTGCTAAACATCAGTGCTACCCACAACGCTCTTCGAGGCACTGGTGAAATGCCATCTACTGCAGAATGGCATCTCTACTTTGGGTCTTAAAAATTGTGACTGATGTAAAACTGGGGTATTGAGTATTTACTTTACCGGCTGAAAAAGGTACCACTAAATAGAGAGCATCATAATATTTAGGGAGAAAGACCTGAGGATGGGGGAAACAGGGGAAATCCCTGTGACTGAAAGGTCATGCTTTAAATAGCACTATAATTATTCAATAGTACTTCCAGAGGAGCTATTAGAAAAACAATTTCAAACCAGGGATTGCAGGTGCTTGACTGGTGGAGTGACTGGAATTGTTGGAATGGTCTAGTTACCCGAATATTTTGAACTATCAAGGATTTGTTCCTTATTTGAGGTCCATGCATTTTGAAATTGAGGACTGTATGTACATGGTTGGTTTAGCTGTTGTCCCAAATGCTGTTGTATATGAAGTTTTAATTGGGCAAGAACAATTGAAGAGTGTATTTGTGGCCAGTCATTCTCAGTGGTCTCCTCTTGGATAGCCATGCCTTTTGTAGGTGAATTTGTTGCCTCTAATGTAGCTGGAGGGATATCAAATCTGGGTGTAATCTGTATCATCCGGGTGTTTGTCCTCAGCACAATGTGAAAAAAAGGACCGAGAAATCAATGTAACTGGCAGATCTGGGTTAACTGAATTGAACTGGATATCCACAGTCTCGATTTCAGGCTGTCTGTTTCCACATATATGTTTTATAAGTGTAAATTGAGGTTGTTGTTATTGTGTTGTGTTATGTTCCTCTGTCTACCCTGTCTTTGGTCAGCTTATGAAAGTAAATGGGTGGGGGTGCCTAATTTGGGGGGAGGTGGTGTTGGAGGATAAAAATATGTTTTTAAAAAGCGCTATAATGAGGCGAGTGTTGGCCACTTTATAGTGCTTTTCAGGTCAAAATTGAAGAGACAGGGCGGTAGGAGAGGGAGAAGAAGGAGGGACGGGATGAGAAGAAACAGGGAGGAGGTGGGAATAAGTTAAATAAAGCAAGAAAAATACCCAAGCACTATGGAGGGAGCAGCAGGCAGGGGGAGAGGGAAGGAGAAAGAAAGTACCTCAATCATGTTGTGAGCAGTGGACAGGCCCGAATTAACTTGAATCAACCTGTGCTTGGTCCCTGCTCCAAAGAAATGATCAGAAATGACGTTCTGGCTGCACTGGCCAATTAAGGAGGCTGCAAAAAAGAGTGACGTGCAGCCAACAAATGGTAAAGCAATGGGCAGGCTCCAAGCCCTTTTTGCAACAATAGTGTCTAGCAACCTAGACACATGTGCTAGAGCATGTTCTCGCAGGCTTGACCCTAAAAATGGGTACATATTGCTCAAATGTGGCCAAGAGCTTACCAGTCACGCTGAAGAAGGTTAAAAAACATCAAGCCTTTTCCAAAGCGCACAAAATCTTCCTTTTCTATTGTTTTCCTCTTTGTTTGTTTATTTGTTTAGGTTTTTTTTGCAATTCCATTTGGTCCTCTGTGGGTTTTTTTTAGCGCTAAGAAGCCTTCTTTTAGCAGCACACTCAATAAAAACTACTACATTAATGGTAATAGATATAATCCAGACATACCTTTAGCAATATGCTCTGAAAGTAATATAAGCCTTTAAAGAACACTATAAGAAGGGAACAATTCATTTCTGCATATATGGGAAAGCGTTTCAGGCAATTAATTAAGTCAAGGCGCTGCCAGTTGTAGGAAAGAGAAACGTCCGTTTAAAACGTCCATATTCTAAAGAGAATGTTCAGTAGGAGGGAATGTTTCCGAGTCAACATGAAGCATGCTATAAAAATCAGCTACATTGCAGCGCACTTCAAAGTAATTACATTTGAAGGTCTGGGTGTGAAAATTGGTGTTTTGCAGACTACAAAATCCCAGATTGCTTTTTTCGACTGATGTTGTTTACAAAGAAAGGGAAACAGCTCGTTTGAGCTTGTTAAACTTGGAGCACTCCAAAAGAGTGGTTTGGCCTTTGTATAATGGTCCACACAAGCCCTTGGAACTGCATGTAAGAGACATCACGTATTGAGGCTTTGCGAAAATGCTTGTGGGATCTCTCTGGAAAATCAAGATAGGACATGTTTACTACTGCATCAATTGTTTGGAGTATAACCTTAAAGTGCCGCCAGTACCAGGCTCAGGGCGCTTGCTTCTGTATATTAGAAACAGTGTGATATTGCAAAACATACTGATAATAAGAGATTTTTCGAGAGAACATACGCCGGGGATGGTTTCTAGGAAAAACCATCTTACTTACAGAAATCTCGTGTAAATGTGCAGCTCTGGCAGAAGGGTATTCGCAGATGTGCGGCCCCGCCATGCAGCTGCTGACAAATTAGGCAGGATCTTTTTTACGTTTTCATGAGCCTCATTATGTATGATGGAGCATAACGAAAATAGATGTCTAAAATACATGTCATATTTTAAAATGGACTTGACCTTACAGGAAAACAAGTGTGAAGGCGGAACTCCAAATTTAACTTAAGTGCTGGGTGAACTTGCGTAAAGATTCAATTTGGGGAAAAACACCCGTAGCTAAGGGATTATGCCAGATAATCAGGGAGCTATTTCAGCCAAACTATGTTATTAGGTCTGTCAACAACACAGAGTTAGTCTTGTGACCTCATGTAATTAGTTCTTCGAAAACAGGAAAGAAAAAGAGAGTGGGCTTTTGGTCAGAACACTTCATACTTTCAAGCATTTTCATCATGTGACATTGCTTTGATGGGCTGTTCATCAAAGCCATGCCATTTTTGCGATGGCTCCATTGTCCTATGTGTGTTTCCTCAAGATTTTGGTGATGACCATCACGTAGTCCTTTTGTTAAACTATAGATGTGACATTTAGTGTGAAACCCAGTGTGTCTATTCACATTTCATTTTTGCAGAATTATGCCTTTCTGTTTTTTGGGCGCCTTAGCCTCTCACTAAGACACAGATCTTTGCAATAATTACTCTTGTTCTTTAGTTTTACCTTGCTGTCATGATATGTTGGATTATAGATTTTTTTTTGTTTACAAATTAAAGATGTTTTCACATACAGGCTTTCCTTATAGCAACACAAATAATGGCTCTTTATCAAAAGTATATATTTTGCTGTGTGTGCCTTTAAGTTCAGCACTTACAATGCAAACGTCATCTTCTGACTCTTTCGCATAATACCCTTCTTTGAGGGTTCAGCTTAACTCTACTAATGAAGTGAGTTCAGCAAAGGGACCCTACCACAGCTTCCATCTTGCTATAACTCAGAAACTTGCTAAATTATGGGATTTTCTTTCTGGGCACAAAGTGACCCAGCAATTAGAAAACACTTCCCTTGACAAAAAGCCAGCCTTACTGCCTTTACCAATCTTGTTTTACCTTTTTTGTGTAGTGGCAGCAACACGAGATGGCAACACATGAAATTGTAATGTAAAGAGTGCATTGGATGTACAAAAGTGAAAAGTGATGTCCCTTCCATCCCTCCTGCAAAAATGTGTAGCCATTTCCCTGGTTCAAATTATGCATTTCATTGAAGGCCTTTGGTCAAAACATATCATGGAATTTTAAGTTTTATTTTAATAGACTTCGACTGGACCAGTCTCTGATGCACAGAATGGCATAGTTACAGCATAAAAGCATAAAAAAGAGAAGAATGGAAAGAGTGAATGGTCACAACACAGGCTTATCGTTTGCTGTGGCCACCTACCTAACTTGCATACAAGTCGCATAAAAGATAAATCAAAAGGTAGCAATGACAACTTGAGACTCATAGGCAGTTTATTTTGTTGCCAGGATGAGAGGCCTTTCATGTCTACCCTTTTCTCAACCACATATCCCCACCAAGCATTGTACGTCAGAATCATATTGCAGACTCCAAGAGTTCTCTCCATAGGCATTTTTCACACAAATGCACTACACACTTTTGTGAAGATTGCTCTCTCCACAAAGATGATGATACAGTATTTCACAGGGTCATATTCCATATTTGTGAATACATTTTAGATCTTACCTTCACATCAGCAAACCACTCCTAGACCACATTTTACCTTTATGCTATCTAGGTTTTTGTTCTCCTGAGGACCACATTTGGTTCCCCTCTTATCACCTTGGAAACACTGATTAACACAAGGTTTCATAGGACACTACTGAGAGCCTGCATCACAATTTCCTGTCATAAGTGGCATTTCATTTTAAGATTAACCTTGATGGTGTCTTCAATGCGGGTATAGAACGTTGCACAGATTTCTGGGGCCATGGCATTCAGCAGCTTTTTTGTTATCAGTGTCCTATCACATTTGTCTGTTGTCCATTAAGAGGCACATTTTGGTCCAGATGTACTAAGAACTTGTCACAAAATGCTGGTCGCAATTTGCAACCAGGAGTTTTGTGACAAATGTGGTAATTTGCAAACTGACCTATGTACAAATAGGTCGGTTCACAAATTACAGATTTATAGTGGGTCACAATTCGATCTACCTCATAAATATTAATGAGGTAGGTCGCAAACTACAACCCACTAGGAATCGCTCTCATCACAGGGATTGTGGCATGCTGGGGGCAGCACACCACCATGTCTTTGATTGCTTTTTAATATATCAACCTTTTTTTTTTTTAAACTTCCCTTAAAGGAAATGGGGCTGGGCTTAAAAAGAAAAGTTTCTTTGCTTTTTTGTTTGTTTAACAAGACATAGTAGTCCTGTGAACCATTGCCTCCTCCTAAATATTTTTTTTTTGTTACTATCACAAAGGGGTAGGGGTCCCAAAGGAACCCTTTCCTGATTGCAAATATGTTACCACAACGTGTTTGCAGTTGGTAAAGTATTAATGTTTGGCGTCCAGAATTCGGTCGCAAAACATTAATACAGATCATTTCGATTCGGCATTTGGAAAGGACACCCTAAACACGCCCCTTCCAAATACCAAATTGGTATTTGGTCGCAACCCCGAATTGTGATTTGGTAATTTGTTATGAATCACAGTTTCAGTTTCATACATATTAAAATGCCTTTTTGCAAATAGGCCTGTTTGCTAGCGCTAAAAAGCTTAGTACATCTGGGCCTTAGTCTTCAAATGTACACAGAGCACCAAAGAATTGATTCTCCATACAGAGAGACCAGAGTATCAGCATTTAGCACATCCACTCCCCGTCGTATGCCATGAATATACAGCACTGCAAAAATATGACAATGTGCAGCACAAGTTCAAATACAGATGCATAGAATGACTGATGAATAATTAGAAAATACCTACCAATGAATATTAGGAGCACTCCTACTATTACCTGAAGCACAAGTGATATTGTGATAAGGACAATAAGTGGGATGTAAAATGAGAATGAAGGTCCTTGCTCAATAACTGCTTTCAGCTGGGATGCATTAGCCATCAGCAGTGCAATGTCCAGCATGCTTTCTGCTGCACTCTTCTTGTTAGCGTAGTGGTTTATATTCAGATTTCGTCGTAGCCGGGGAGGTGGATTCTGCAAGTAAAGAATATCAGATATCATTTTTATGTTACGTTTAATACTTTTTCTAATGCATGTTGCAGACTTTGAATTACTATGTAACAATGCTACATGCAGTAATGTTTTTACTCAGTGCTCCACTGATTAAATGATTTACTTTTTGCAAGAGTGACACTTCAAAGTTCAGAAGGAGTGTCTGGGTTCTACAACTGAGAGTGGTACTGATGCCACCTGTACTTTGTGAGGTCCAGCAGTAGACTTTACATTGGGACAGAGTTCCAAGCTATAAGTCATGGCAGGAATTTTTGACCTCTTTCATTTAATAAACTTGACTATTCAACCTTGCGATAATACATGTTTACATATGCTCTTGATCGGGGCTAGAAATATGGCACACAGAACTTGTCAATCGCATCTTAAAAGTCGGATCTCAGTTTCAACAATCAAAACATTTCAATACCAAAATCTAAAATCCTTACATGTCATGGATATGTGTGTTTGATGTACGGGTGACTATTGGGAATCACAATATTCAGCTGGCTGTGGCAACAAGGTTCTAAGATTATAGCCAAGCAGCCAGTAAAGAGACTGTCTGCACACTGGATCACTTGAAAGTGCCATCAAGGGCCCTGAAGAGTTCAAAGTTTTTCAGAAGAAAGAAAATAAGAGATCATGCAAAACTGAGATGCAAATACTTAAGACATATGGTTCAGGTCTTGAATGCCACAAGCCTGGACCATAGTAAATTCCTACTGTGTTGATGTTATCAGGAATTATGTAACTTATATATGCCAATAGTATGGCTTGTGACGCTCTCAGAGATCCCAAGGTTTTTGGGATTTCTCTCTGACCACCATCAATACATAAGTATTTGCGTCACCTTTTTCTGAACACAAGAATTGAGATAAAGTAGCAGATTAATGGAACCATGTTGTGGCAGTTTAAATTCTGACAGATGCTTTTGGAATACAAACAGCACAATATTGCACATGGAGGGGGTAGTGAAAGGAAAAGGCCATAAAAGAAATTGTTTCAAAATCCTAACACGCAAGAAAAACCTTGTCAAAATAGAAATGGGTTATCTCTAAGCGTAAAATCGTAAAATCGATTCATCCAGGTTAAGAAATCCAAATAATCAGTCCCTTGAACCACAAAATGTTTTTAGCATATTTGCGGCACAGTATACTAGACTATCTGCTAACTCTAGAATGGATTTGATCTTTCTCTGCAAAAGGCACCACAGACTTTTGCCTACACATTCTTCCAACTAGATCATCGATCAACACCTTGAAGAGGTCGTAGGGCTGGAGGGTGTAGGGCTGGTAAGGGTTTCCACTTATTTGCAGTTTTTGTCACACCTCATTGGCAGGCATTATTTTTAAAGGTGCACACTAACCAGGTCCAAATCAAAATGGAGAAAGATCTGCGAGCACATCTGCTAGGCTAATTCTCTTTCTGTAGAAAGTAAACACCAGATGTCACAAAACACTAACTGAACGTCACTGCCAGCAAAACAAACATATTTTGATTATAGTCCTGCATCACACAGTGTCAGTGGTTTATAGTCTTGGCATTCTCTTTTTTGAAGTTTAAGGAAATACTGCGGTTTGGGCATGTTTTTGATTGACATGCCAATGCAGTAGTCTTTTCCATTTGACATCTCTGCACTACGTCTCTATTATCAATGCCTTTTTCTAAAAACAATATCATTGGTCTCAGTAGAAATCTGAAATACTGCGTCTTGCCTACCGTTAAATCTATAATGAATGACCATATAACGGTAACCCAGTCTCTTTATTTTCTAAGCTGGTTTCCCTTTTTAATAATGTGCAAATTAAAATAATGTACCCTGTCCTGGAGGCATGCTAGGCTCCTCGTCCATCTTTTTGGCAGGTAAATTACTCATTACCCAATCGCGGCCGGCATGACTCGCGGGTGGGGGGGGCAGAGGGTCGCGTGGGGCAGGGTGGAGCAGGGGGACGTTTAATTTAAAATTAAAATAGAAGTTAACATACCTTTACCGGCCCAGTCCCGCGTTGTCTCTGCTGCTCTTGAACACAAAGCAGGCAGCCTCCCTCCCCTAAGCCAATCACAATCCTGCAGTTGTGATTGGTCGAGATGCCAACCAGCCAGGCGCCTATGGGGAGGCCATTTTCTCCATGTAGGCAGCCTACATGGAGAAAAGGCAGAGTGCGCATGACTGGTTTGGTCGGCCCCAGAGCGCTTACCAAACAGTCAGTGCCCTCAGCAGTGAGCAAGCCACTCCTCCCCTGCCCTAGAGCAGCCCCGCCCACCCCCCGCCCCAACCAAACACTTCTGCTTTCTCGCAGTGCGAGAAGCAGAAATATAAAATGGTCGTTTTACCATTTTATGTTTCTACTTCTCGCACTGCGAGAAAGCAGTGGGGCATCGCTCCTCCGCCCTAGTGGAGGAGCCGCCCCTATCATTACCATCCTGGTCTAGTTAATCCAGGAGCCAATCGCCCTCTTCTAATAAATCCAAAGAGCAAGGCAAGGCATAATTACATTTTTCTGTCCAGGGATTACTTCTCTGGTATTCACAGTACAATATTCTTCACTCTAAATTCAATGACTTGAATTTCAGAAAATTAAACATTGGTCTTCAAACAGTAAACACAGTGTTATTCTTGTACGGAAAGTACATCACCTATAGCCCCATGATGTCATTCTGGGCAAATGTACTAATTGAATAATATCATGTAAGCGGCTCATATGTCTGACACTCACACCCCCAGGATGCTTTGACTCTTAGTGCCCACTTTTCTGACATAAGTTTGGAGTTTGGAGCCTGCATATAATTCAGACTTGTGCAACACAAAAAGATAATGCATGGAATTCTGAAAATTGTCAAACATTCACCCCAGTCACAGATCTGGGTTTAATCCATCGTTATTTTGATCCCCACACCATTCAAGTTCGGACACGGCCCATATGCAAATCAGCCTTGACCCTGCTCCCCATGGGAACAGCCCAGCCCGAACTGCCAGGCCAGGTCCTCCCTGGACTGGAAAACAAGCATCCTGGCTTCGCAGTTCGGGCTGGACTTTTCCTATGGGGAGAAGGGTCAAGACTGATTTGCATATGGCTGGGTCCAAACTGGAGTGACGTGGCAAGCAAAATAACGATGGATTAAACCCAGATCTGTGACTGGAGGTGAGTGTTTGAAAATTTACAACGCTCCGTCCATCATTTTATTTTATTTTGTGATGTTGCTATGTGCGACCTAAGTGGCTGAGGGTACGCCAAAACATAGATCCCTTGCTCGATACTCCACTGGATTCAAGCTAGCCTGGATGATGAGGGTTGATACCCGAAACTGGTCCCAGGATGCTTGTTTCTGGTCCAGGGAGGACCTGGCTTGGCAGTTCAGGCTGGACTGTTCCCATGGGGAGCAGGGTCAAAAATGGATTAAACCCAGATGAACCATATGGAAACATAGGCAAAGGTACCCTATCGGCATCCCTCATATGGAAGTAGGAAAAGCCATTAAAAGCGTTGGCTTCAGATCTAGCTTTAAAATTTGCCAAAAAGTTGAACTGGCCCCACAGAAACAGATGACTGAACCGAGTTATTTCCCTTTTCACAAATGAAGCTATAATCCCTGGTTCCAGCATTGGTGGAAGTAAAGGATTACGGGCCGAAGGAAGTGGGGGCGAATACAAAATCTCATACCCAGCTCTACAAGAGAGCCTACTTCATACCCAGTGCGTGCAGGGCATAGTGTAAATCTCTACTGTGGGCCTGAGCCTGTTTAAGCCTAAAACAGTTTGCAGCAAGGTCATGCCAGCCTTACGCTGTCTATGGTGCAAAAAATGGGGGAGGAGCTATATGGTGAAACGCCAGGACATCGAAACCCCCTTCACCAAGGTTTTCATCAGAACATCCAACGCTAGCCTGGACGGTTTACCCACCCAGATCAATCTACTAAGCGAGGACTGGACGGGTAGTTAGAAATCGCTGACTCAGTGGGATAGGTATGTTTAGAAACAGGTAAAGGAACTTCAGGAACACAACCATCTTAATAATAGAAGTACTACCGCCGAAGTACTACCGCCATTCACAATGGCAACCTAATCCATCTGTCCACCTAGGACTTTACCATGCCCACCACTGGGCCATAGTTATACTGAACCGGGCCATGTACCTCTCGGTAAATCTCGATACCTAGGTATTTCACATAGGTGGGACACCACCTCAGTGGATATCCCATAACCGGGCAAACCAGCTATGTCCCAATTAATAGCAGTTTATAACCAGCCCAGAGTACCCCCCTGAATTTAATAATTTCTCGTATCAAGGCCGTCAGGATCTCCCCAGGATATTTACCAAATAAAAGGATATTTTCTGCTTATAATGAAAGTATCCTGGAAGGGAATCCCTCTGGAAGAATGGCCCTGCTACAACTTGCATGCCAGGGGCTCTATAGTCAATACAAAGAAAAAAAGGTGACAAAGGCCACCCCTACCTCAAACCCCCAGCATTATTAAACAGCATATTGTTCACACGTGCCCTAACCCCTAGGATGAGAGTACAGCAATTGCACAAATCTGCCAATAAACCCACCTAGTCCCACCCCTGCTAGGACTGTCTTGAGAAAGGCTCTTGCCGGACATCAAAGGCATACTTTGCATCCATGGAAGCCACAACAGCATCCAACTTCAGGTGCATTTGCTGAATCATCACACAAAGCATTCTCAAATTATGAGGCGTGGCCCACTCAGAGATAATATTGACTGGTCCAGGAGAACTAACCTATTCATGCAGAGGGACAATCTAGTAGCAATACGCTTAGAGAGAATTTTATTATTCATGTTAAGTAGGGTTAAGGGATGACATGACTGACATCATCCTTATCCGGCTTTGGTAGAACAGTAATCATTGGTTCTCAGGTAGCAGTAGGTGGCTGGACAGCTTCTAGTACTTCATTATAGGGGTCAACAAATGGGGAGCAAGAATGTCCTTGTAATTTTTACAGAATTCAGGAGTAAGGCCATCGACCGCACGCACTTTCCCACCCACGAAACTCTTAATGACTAGGTTATTTCACCAATGCTGAGAGCGACCTGAAGTGGTTCTCTACGCTCAAACCCACCCAGCCCAGAGCAACATCATCTATGAATGTGTGTATATCAGTATGAGTCATGGCAACTTTTGAAGTTTAAAGATCAGTGTAATATGCTACAAAAATAATATTTCACCTCTGGATGTAACACTTTCACCCTCACGAGAGCAGTAATCACTGGTGGGTGATGGTCTGAAGACATGAGCTGCTGTGCTAAAGTCTTACAGGGACATTCAGCCTTGCCATTTTGGCGTGCTGGGGCATACTTTTCCAGGAATTTCACCTTCCTCTCAGCTCAATCCTTATGGTCAGCTAAAAGCGTATTTATCAGGCTCATGATGTATGTGTACGAGTGATCCACAAGATGCTGTTCAAGTGCCACCAACTTGACCTGGCACATATGTATTTGTTGCCTTATGTCTTTCAGCATCCTGGACTGCTTAACTATAGCCACCCCCATATGCACATCGTGAAAGTCTCCCAGACTGTAGAGAATGCTGGGACAGAGTCAGAGTTATCTTCAAAGAACTCCGCTATCAGCTTTCGCAATTTTTCGTTAAATATTCGGACATGGAGTACCAGAGATGGAAACCTCCTGTTTACATTATATGGCTATGACAGAGCAATATCAAGACTCAATACTACCACTGAATGGTCCAAGAGTGTATGTGGCAAGTATTTAGTCCCCTATACCCATTGTGCAATTACATCACAAATAAGCCAATAGCCTAGCCTAAAATGGCTATCGTGCACAGATGAATACAATGAAAATATCCTTGCTGAGCCCTTTTTCACCTTACATGCATCCAATAAGCAATGGTCCTGTAAGAGCTGAGTGAGCAGCTGCAACACCCGAGCATTCTTTACTGTCCTATCAAGCAATGGCCCTAGAGACAAACTGAAATCTCTCCCACAAATCACTCTGGTGCACACATGTTACTCAATCTGTTCCTCTACATCAGCAAAAGCTGAGGCAACTCTGAATTAAGGGGATAGACATTCACTAACATACACCTCTGCTCACAATATCACAATATCAGTCTGCCATTGTAGTTTGTAAGTTTGTAAATGTGTCCATCAGCAAGAAGAGCACTGACTTCCTTATCAGTATCGCACCTCCTCTTGAATAAGAGCTGAATGAAGAGAAATAGGGATAAGGCAAAAGTGTTTAGCAAAAGAAGCAGGTCTCACAGGATCAATATGCACCTCTTGGAGGAGTGTGTTATACCTGCTGCTCAGCCAGTGTGACTGGGGTGTGGAATGTTGGTGTGTGGTGATGCTGTGGAATGTTGGATGCTTGAGAGAGTCATTTGGAGAATGGGCTGAGCAGTACGAAGGCTGCTCGTGGTGGGGCTCTTCTTAACAACTACTTAATAGACATCCTTCTTAATCCACTTTGGACTACTGGACTTTTATTCAATTACAATATTTATTGGTGACGATTTCAAAGAGGAACCTACGTGTGTGAACTGTTAGAAAGAAGAAACTATGGAAACAAAATCTACATGAAACAAACCTGAGGAAACTACAGAAAGAAGAATTTTAAAGGATACTTAAGCAATCTAAAAGTAAGGAGAAAGACAGTATGCCCTCCAGCCCCACCAGTGTCCTGTTTCACCATCAGCCTACCAGCCAGGGCGTGCTTGAACTACATACACTTTTATTGACTTAATTGGAGTCGACCTGCAGTGAATTGAGCAGGACCAGCTGTGCGCTATGTCATAATATTCCAAGGGGGACAGAAGATGGCAGCAGTTTTAATGCTCAAAATGCGGCTTAGTAGCTTGATGGCATTTGTAATAGCACCTACGTGCGGGTCTCTGCCAGCAGTGTGTGAGGATATGGGCTGCTGGGTCATTACAAGTGGACTGGCAGTGTCGGTAGGACAGAAGAAGTATATCGGCAGTGCTGTGGCAACGTGAGGAACTAAACCTGCATTTTTTTTGATCTGTTACCTGCTCAGAGTCTACGATCCATACTGTGTTCTGCTCGTCATGATGTAACGGTATTGAGGAGGACGAGTTGTTTGAACTGTATGTTTCTGCGCGTGCTGCCGCTCGAGCCTACAAATATATTATTTATATGTGGCCTCAAGGGTGTGCGCGCTCCCTTACCGTTGCCGTTGAAGGGAGTGAAAGTGGTGCGGAGCTCGTGATGACGAAGTTCTGTTCTCTTCCTGCAGAACAGCGTGGAGCAGCGATGTTTGTGTAAGCTTGTGCCTGGAGCCACTCGGCGCGTAGTACCACTGCGTGCCGCCATCTTGAGGTTGGAGTAAGCAGTTTCTTGTCCGAGCCGTGTTTATTAACCTGATGTTTCGTGGCACTGTCACTTCCCACAAGCGCTAAAGTTCTGTAGCAAGGAGATCGAATTCTTTGGATTCCAGGCGCGAGGGAAACAGGCACGCTTAAGTCCACTTCAGTAAGGGAGGAGAGAACATCTACTTTCCAATGAAAGTGACACAGAACGGCGCACCGTTTTCAACTTTGACCTGTGCATTACGGCTTGTTTATGAGCTGTCAACAACGTCTTTGGAGGTACTTCGTAGGAGCCGCAAGCTGGATGGCAGCTGCGCTTATTAGAGCTGTGACGTTGCAGGCAAGAAAAAAAAAGTAGAACTGGAATAGCTTCAAGAATTAGCCATGTTGCACACATGCAGCATTCTGTAGCAGCGTGTGTCTGGATTCAAGCTGTGCAGTGATCAAAGGGTGGCAACGATGTTCACCTGTGTTCCATCGTTCTTTACACCCCATCACAGGAATATCCGGAGCGCTTCAGGAGTGGGTGAGAGGTCGTTTGCCAGGAACTTTCTTTCGGCAGAAAGCTGAACATTACCTTCATTGGGTTAATTAGTACTAGCCCACATTTTTTGCTTACTCATGTGCATTGAGTAGTAATGTGTTTTATTATTGGTGATTTTAAGGTTGGTGAGGTTTTTTTTCAGTGTGGGAGAATTGTTCGTTATACGGTCATAATGTTTGTTGTGATGTGTTTTGAGATGAGTGTATAGATAAAGTCACTGCGTAAGCTTTACAGTTAGAATGACTGTGTGTTGTTTGATGGCGTGAGTCAAGTCACTCTAGCCTACCACCATTTTTTTGGTTGTGAGTTTCTTGGAGTTAAATCGCTCACTTGTGGTGTTGTGTTTGTGATGGCTTTATTAAGATAAGTCATTTAGGTCTACCGCTATTGGGTGGTTGTGGGATGATGTAGGATCGTCACCCACCGTTGCTGTTGTGTTTGCAATGACTTTAGAAGGATAAGTCATTTAGGTCTACCACTACTATGTGGTTGTGTGATGATGTAGGATCATCACCCACTGTTGGTGTCATGTTTATGATGTCTTTGGGAGGATAAGTCATTCGGGTCTACCACTTATATGTGGTTGTGGGATGATGTAGGTGTAGGAAGGTGGAAGCTGCATCGACGGCTGTAGGGGAGATTGGCTCTGGCGCACCGCCCTGGCCGTCACCTACCCAGCCGGGCATCTGGCATAGTTCCTCTGCGTTTTCTCCGCTGCTGTTGCCTATCCTCCCCCTTCCTACCGACGCTTCGGTGATGGCCGGCCATCGTCGGAATCCACTCTCGGCGGTGCTAGGGGCGTTTTCTCCGGCTGGCTGTTACAGAACTGGATGAGGTCTCCCCACCCGATGCATTCCGGGTTCGACTTCTGCCGCTTCCCCCACGGCCTGCCCTCCTGCTTCGCCTCCCGTGGGACGACCGGGACGCGCAAGTCTTATTGCCAGGTACGGGGGTACAATTGCGGGGAGAATCTCGGCACTACGGCGTGACGCCCCCGGGCTTTTCTTTGCTATCTGAGCCTGGGGGGCGCCCCTCCATGGACTGCGTCTCTGCCTACCTCGGTCTGGGACAGCTGCCCCTGGCACCCAGGCGGACTTCCCCAGACATTCGGCGTGCAGCCTGATGGCACTGCTACCCTCGCGGCCTAGAGCCTGTGCATTTGGACAGACTGTGTATCAACATCCTCGACGACTCTGCTGCCCCAGAAACCCTGAGCGTTTGCCCGTCTAAAGGACCCGTTTGTGTTTCGGCGTTTCCCCAATCCCTTTCCCTCCTTGCTCTTGTGACTGCCCCCCCCCCTCTCCTCTGCTCCGTAATTCCAGCGCCCTTGTTAATTTGCGAATTGGATCTCGTGTGTTGCCCCGCCATTTTGTGACTTTGCAAACTGTGCCCGTTTCCCGGGTCATCCGTCTTGGAGGATTCGGCCGCCTCACTTGCTGCTGGACTACGCCCTTTGTCGCCCGACAATTCCTTTACCCTGTCCTGACCCCCCCCTTTGGTCTCCCTCCTCTCCTTTTCAGTCACCTCGCCTCCTGACGTTATTTCTATTGATCCCCCTGTTCGATTTTTCATATTGTGTTTTGGTTCCCTTGGAACACCTCCATCCTTGCCGGTTCTACCTGGTCCGATCCTTTTCCTCCCCTTTTTCCTTTCCCCCTACCTTACATACCCCTTTGGACATGTCTATATCTTCTGCTATGTTATTGTAACTAATGTTATTGTGCAACACTGTTTTTAACTTTGTAACTCGCTGATCCTTATGTAAAGCACTCTGATACCTCCGGGTCTAGTCAGCGCTATATAAAACTCAAATAAATAAATCTGAATGCATGGTTGCCCCCACTTTTTTCATGGTGTTTTGCTGGTTTTCGACTTAGTTTGGCTGGGATCCTGCTATTCAGGACCCCAGCCTATCTGGTTACTCCCTAAATTGGTTGTTCCTGTACTTTAGGTACACTCCAGATTGGATTCTGGGGTACCCTTATAAGTCCCTAGTATATGGTATACTATGTACCCAGGGCATAGGTACCCCAGAGGCCTCCCAGGGGCTGCAGCATCTATTATGCCACCCATGAGAGGCCATTCAAAATGACACAACAGGGCTGCTACTGCAGCCTGTGTAAGGTGGTGCATGCACCCCTTACTTAGATATAGGTTCACTATATCTATCCTAATCACTGCACATATAAGCCTATCAGTCACCCCTATGGCAGGCCTTATCAATCCTGAAGGCAGGGTGCTGGGTTTTATGTGAGAGGGTGCCCATGCATGAGCAGAGCCCCTCTGCAGCCTTCGGAACCACTATTCCGGAGTTGTCTGTGATGCAGCCAACCATATACTCTTAAGTGCATTATAGCCTCGCGGTAAATGCTAACTTTAAAATGGCTGCAAGGAATTATGTCGTGTTTGGTGTCAAACACCTTGGAATCATACCTCCACACCAATAACTGGTGTGGGAGGTATGATTCCTCCCTCCTAGAGGGAGAAATATGACAGCACCGGAACACCCGGTACCAGCTTCACAGAGCCCTGGCATCACAAAATGGATGCTGCCAGCCACAGACACGAGTCTGCCCTCCTGCTGCTGGACGAAACTCCGGCAGGGAAAGGCTTGACAATAGGTTTCCTGTCACAGGGATGTGTGACCACCTCACAGACAGGCTTTAGTGTATTGGGGCTGGGTGGGTGCACTCTCAGAGTGCTTTGATGTCTGCACTGGGGGCACATTTGGTGTCCCTGGGCATAGTCCAGCTCAAACCGGTTGCAGGTGCTATCAGCCTCTGCTCTGGCATGAAACTGGACAAAGGACATGGGTGTAGCCACCCCTCTGTCCTGACCCTCCCATAGGTGGGTCCCCAGAGTTTGACCCACCCCTTCCTTGGGTATAAAGTAGGAACCCCTTGCTACAGGACTTTAGATATTACCTGGACTAAACTCTGCTACAGAAACCAAGTAACCTTCGACGATCTACGCTTTGCTGGACGACTGAAGAATCTCCCTTGGAGTAAAGGTGTTACTCCCCTGCAACGCAGGCACCTCAACGCATCTGACCAGTTTGCATCTACGCAGCTCCCGATGGACTCCGAAGATTTTGCAACAGAGGAGTGGGTGCCCAAGCTTCCCCGAGGCCGACTAGTGCTCTCAGCAAACCTGAGACCCGCAGCCCTCGTGGGGACCGTGCAACCCGAACCCCTGGACACTGCACATTTGCAGCAGCATATGCTTTTAGGCGATCCCTGAGGCTGTGCTTTGGGCTACTTGTAGTCCAAGCCCCGAGCAGTGTTTCTACCGAAGATTACTGGCCTACTCTCCACGAGTGTTCCGTGGGCTGGTATTGAGTGATTCCTCTCGAAGTCCCTTTGCGATCCCTGGTCCGTTGACCTGTGGGTCCCTGAGAAGGCAACTTTAACTTTCAGTGGGCTTCCCTGGTTGCTCCAGACGTGCCCTGACTCTCCATCGCTTGGGGAGTCCCCAGGACCTTGCTGGTCCTCACAGAAGCATCTTTTCTCTGACCGCGTGGGTTGCAGTTGCCAAGGCTTTTTGGTCTCCAATCTGGAAACTGACCCCCCAGCACTCGACATCCTTCGTGGAACAGCTTGCCTGCGGAATCTGGTCATCGTCGACGTCTCCTGGTCCCCGGGGCTGCAGAGTCAAGCTTCACCTCTTTGCACCTGAAGCACCCGACATCGGTGGGCATTCGATTGCTCCGCTCCTGGTCACGTGAAGTGACCCAGACTTTGTCCCCTCTGCTTTCAGGTTCTTCACATCTCCGATCCAGGCTTGGATCACACCGGACACTTTTCTTCTCTACGGCAGCAGTACTTTCTCGCATCACGCCATTGAAAACGACGAGGGTTTCCGACACCACTTGACCCCTATGCACCCGGCTCCTCTGAGATAGGTAACACGGGTACCTCAGTACTCTCAAGGGTGCTGGCCTTAGAACCTTCTATGTTTAGCTGGGTTTGCTTGAAGTCCTCTCTTAAGTGTCCTTAAACTTTAAAATTCCAACCGCGACTTTCCCATAGAGTTGTATGGAGCTTGCGTCTGTGTTCCCACACTGCACCCGTCCCCCGTGGGTCCCCTGTGTCCCTACCTTGGGTGGTTCCTTGGGGTCCCAGCGATTCTACGTGCTCTAGGCACTGTGTCTAGTCAAGTCGTGGTTGTTATACCACTTTCTTAATATATGGTTTGGTGTCCCCCTGGAGCCCACTGTGTATTGTGCTATTTACTGTCGTTCTAGTACTGTAATATTGTGTGCCTTGTTCTCTAATCTCATAAAGAGGTTAGTAGAGAGTGTTTAGTAATAAATACATAGATTTTATATATACCTGGTGTGGTTCTCCTTTCATTTGGTCATTCAAGAGGTTATATACTGGTAAAACAAGCTGCTTTACATTCCTTCAAGACTTAGCCTGAAGGCTGCTCTTCACAGCTACCACTAGGATAGCTTTCTATAAAGGTTGTCTTTAACCTAATCATCAATAAGGGTCGTTTGGACTGGTGCAAGGTGCCCACTTTAATTAGTGGACAGCATATATCAGGCCAACTTCTCACATTTGTGTGCAGCGGTTGGGATTCAAGCTTGCTATTGTTCTACCAGATAATCTCAGTGAGTGACTAACTGAAAACCACGAAAGGTACTTAGGTACATACAAATCAAGTCTAGAATAAGGTAAGTTCTACTGAACTTAGAGTTGGGTAAGTCAAGGGTCTAGCACACCCTTTCTCCAACTCAAGGGAGTCTCAGTTCCCACTAGAGTAGGTAGGTGCATACACCACACCACACTAGAATGTCTTCAAGGCCTGAAGTCAGTGATTCCTTGCCAACTAAGTATGACCATCTCACATTCCAAGAATTGAGAAACGTGTGCATCAAGGAAACTGAAGACAGAGAAAAACCCAAACACCCAAAAGCTCATAGTGACTTTGCTTTTAGATGACCTCAGAAAGACCCCAGGGTCTGATGAGGCAGGCAAAGGGGGTGGGACAGCAGAAGAGGAAAGGCCAGGGAGTCAAAACCTCAATGACCTGGACTCTGATGCTGGCCAGGAGGATCAAAATGATTCTAACCTGGAACAGCCAATCCTTCCTGAAGGTGAGGAAGGAGGCCCCAGTGGGCCTCTCTTTACCCCACCTGGGAGGGTTAACAGTTTACCAAGATGATCCAGATCTCCTTCTCTGGAGTCTAATCATTCTGGTACATCTGTAGGGAGCTCTGTTTCTCATAGGACCTCTGCTTCTCATAAGAGGGAGTCCTCTTATGAGAAGAAGTGCCAACTGCTTGAGTTTGAGAGAGCTAAGCTCAGGATCAAGAGAGAGCAATTGGCCTTAGATAGGGAATCCCTAGAGCTTCAGAGAGCTTCTCAGAAGTTGAGGCTAGAGCCCCATGGTGGCAGCAACAGTGTCCCTAGGAGTAGTGAAGATACTCATCACCATAGGAACCTGAACAAGATTGTCCCTCCCTACCAGAGTGGGGATGGCATCCACAAATGGATAACTGCACTGGAGAGGGCCTGTAAGGTACAGAGGGTCCCTCAGGAGCAGTGGGCAGCAATCTTGTGGCTCTCCTTTGCAGACAAAAGTAGAGACAAGCTCCTCACTGTAAGAGAAGAGGATGCTGATAATTACAAAGTCCTGAAGAGTGCTCTGATTGATGGGTTTGGCTTAACCACTGAACAATACAGGATAAAGTTCAGAGACACCCAAAAGGCACAGACTCAGGACTGAGTTGACTTTGTAGATTGTGCTACTAAGGCTCTGGAAGGTTGGATACATGGCAGGAAGGTGCATGACTTTTTAGGATTGTACAATTTGATTATGAGGGAGCAGATCCTTAATAATTGTCAAAACCAGATTTTACACCAGTACCTGGTGGACTCTGGTCTGACTTCTCCCCAAGAATTGGGAAAGAAGGCAGACAAATGGGTCAGAACCAGAGTAAAGCCAAAGAATCAGGGTGGTGACCAGAAGAAAGATTCTTCCAAAAACCAAGAGAAAGGTGGGGATAAATCACAAGATAAATCCACTACAGGGCCCCAAAAGACCTCTCCTGGGGGAGGGTCCCAAACTCCTTCCTCCCCTGAAAAGAAACCTTATTGCCATATATGTAAGAAGCCTGGCCACTGGAAAAATGACCCCAGTTGCCCCAAGGCTAGCAATAAGGAAAATGTTCCTCCCAGCAATACTACCACTCCTCCTGGTACTACAAGTAGTAATCCCCCAGGTGGTAGTAATGCCCCCAAAAAGTTAGGTGGGTTGGTATGGGGAACTGAGGTGGGCCATGGTTTAGCCAGGTCCCCCTCACAGGCCTCCTTAGTCTGTGATGGTGGCATGGGATTTGCCACTTTTACTATGAGTCCCAATACTTTGGGCAAGTACAGACAGGAGCCCTTAATAAATGGTCAGAAAGCTGTGGCATTCAGAGACACAGGGGCTAGTGTCACCATGGTGACAGGGAAACTAGTCCCCCCTCAACAGCTTTTACCTGAGTTCAAGTACCAGGTGACCAACATTGATGGTATTAAAACAGATCATCCCATGGCCATAGTCAATCTCAGCTGGGGAGGGGTCACTGGCCCAAAGAGAGTGGCAGTGTCCCCAAACTTGCCTGTGGATTGCCTGTTGGGCAATGATCTGGAAATTTCAGCCTTGGCTGAAGTTGAGTACCAGGCCCATTTAAGAATGGTAGGCCTCCCTGAGAAAGTTGGTGGGGCTCTTAGGGCCTCAGCCCCATCCCAGGGAAATTTTGGAGAAGTGGAGCCTGAAAGAATGGCCCACTCTCCTCCACCAGAGAGCAGAAGGGTGGAAGAAACGTCTTCTACCCCCCAGACTATAGGTAAGGGTCAGCTTCCTCAGGGATCTGATCTACCCCTAGTGAAGGAACTGCCCCAGGGGTGGTCAGGCCTGGCCTGGCAACACCCCTGATGGCAGGGGTCCCTTCCAAGGTGGTACCCAGTCTGGAGCAGGTATCCTGCCCCTCTCTACCCTACCTCACTCAGCCTAGGGCTGCAGAGGTCAGGGAGGTCAGTGGACCCCTTAGGGCCCATTGTCCAGAGGAACCCCCTCATCCACAGATTAGGGGCACCCAGTCTAGTAGCCCTAGCCAGGTGAAAATTCCTCAACCAACTGAGGGATCCCTCTTACCATTGGATAGGGACCTCCCCAGATGGATTCTGTTGGGCCAAGGCAAACCTGGGACCAAGTGGTTCCAAACCTACCATGTCCCTCCAGTGTTCCAACCAGAGGGACCCAACCTCCAGCTGTAGGCAGCCAGAGGTTGACCCTTAGGGGCAGATACAACTCAGTCATGGAAAGAAAGGCCTCCATGGTGACCAGTGATCTGAGGAAGCTGAGGCCAACTTTATTAGGGCCTCACTTCTCTACTCAGACACCCCACCAGCCTTTTACTTTGCCAAAACACACCACAGGTAGTAATTCCAAATGGTGGAGATCATCCAATACCCTTGGGGTTAGGGATTGCTTAGTGGACCATAAGACAGGGGGTAACCATGCTAGTGCAGGTTCTTCCTTATATGGCCACTTAGTCAATAAAGGCTCAACTGGGCCAGGTTAGCCTTATCTCCTTTTGTTTGGGGGGGGGGGGTATTATGTAGGAAGGTGGAATCTGATTGCATGGTTGCCCCCACTTTTTTCCTGGTGTTTTGCTGGTTTTCGACTTAGATGGCTGGGATCCTGCTATTCAGGACCCCAGCCTATCTGCTGACTCCCTAAATTGGTTGTTCCTGTACTTTAGGTAGACTCCAGATTGAATTCTGGGGTACCCTTATAAGTCCCTAGTATAAGTTATACTATGTACCCATATACCCATATACCCAGGGCATAGGTACCCCAGAGGCCTCCCAGGGGCTGCAGCATGTATTATGCCACCCCTGAGAGGCCATTCAAAATGACACAACAGGGCTGCTACTGCAGCCTGTGTAGGTGGTGCATGCACCCCTTACTTAGATATAGGTTCACTATATCTATCCTAATCACTGCACATATAAGCCTATCAGTCACCCCTATGGCAGGCCTTATCAATCCTGAAGGCAGGGTGCTGGGTTTTATGTGAGAGGGTGCCCATGAATGAGCAGAGCCCCTCTGCAGCCTTTGGAACCACTATTCTGGGGTTGTCTGTGATGCAGCCAACCATATACTCTTAAGTGCATTATAACCTCGCGGTAAATGCTAACTTTAAAATGGCTGCAAGGAATTATGTCGTGTTTGGTGTCAAACACCTTGGAATCATACCTCCACACCAGTAACTGGTGTGGGAGGTATGATTCCTCCCTCCTAGAGGGAGAAATATGACAGCACCGGTACACCCGGTACCAGCTTCGCAGAGCCCTGGCATCACAAAATGGATGCTGCCAGCCACAGACACGAGTCTGCCCTCCTGCTGCTGGACGAAACTCCGGCAGGGAAGGCTTGACAATAGGTTTCCTGTCACAGGGAGGTGTGACCACCTCCCAGACAGGCTTTAGTGTATTGGGGCTGGGTGGGTGCACTCTCAGAGTGCTTTGATGTCTGCACTGGCGGCACATTTGGTGTCCCTGTGCATAGTCCAGCTCAAACCGGTTGCAGGGGCTATCAGCCCCTGCTCTGGTGCGAAACTGGACAAAGGACATGGGTGTAGCCACCTCTCTGTCCTGACCCTCCCATAGGTGGGTCCCCAGAGTTTGTCCCACCCCTTCCTTGGGTATAAAGTAGGAACCCCTGGCTACAGGACTTTAGATATTACCTGGACTAAACTCTGCTACAGAAACCAAGTAATCTTCGATGAGCTACGCTTTGCTGGACGACTGAAGAATCTCCCTTGGAGTAAAGGAGTTACTCCCCTGCAACGCAGGCACCTCAACACATCTGACCGGTTTGCATCTACGCAGCTTCCGACGGACTCCGAAGATTTTGCAACACAGGAGGTGGGTGCCCAAGCTTCCCCGAGGCCGACTAGTGCTCTCAGCAAACCTGAGACCCGCAGTCCTCGTGGGGACTGTGCAACCCGAACCCCTGGACACCGTGCACATTTGCAGCAGCATATGCTTTTAGGCGATCCCTGAGGCTGTGCTTTGGGCTACTTGTAGTCCAAGCCCCGAGCAGTGTTTCCACCGAAGATTACTGGCCTACACTCCACGAATGTTCCGTGGGCTGGTATTGAGTGATTCCTCTTGAGGTCCCTTCGCGATCCCTGGTCCGTTGACCTGTGGGTCCCTGAGAAGGCAACTTTAACTTTCAGTGGGCTTCCCAGGTTGCTCCAGACGTGCCCTGACTCTCCATCGCTTGGGGAGTCCCCAGGACCTTGCTGGTCCTCACAGAAGCATCTTTTCTCTGACCGCGTGGGTTGCAGTTGCCAAGGCTTGTTGGTCTCCAATCCGGAAACTGACCCCCCCAGCACTCGACATCCTTCGTGGGACAGCTCGCCTGTGGAATCTGGTCATCGTCGACATCTCCTGGTCCCCGGGGCTGCAGAGTCAAGCTTCACCTCTTCGCACCTGAAACACCCGACATCGGTAGGCATTCGATTGCTCCGCTCCTAGTCACGTGAAGTGACCTAGACTTTGTCCCCTCTGCTTTCAGGTTCTTCACATCTCCGATCCAGGCTTGGATCACACCGGACACTTTTCTTCTCCACGGCAGCAGTACTTTCTCGCATCACGCCATTGAAAACGACGAGGGTTTCCGACACCACTTGACCCCTATGCACCTGGCTCCTCTGGGATAGGTAACACGGGTACCTCGGTATTCTCAAGGGTGCTGGCCTTAGAACCTTCTATGTTTAGCTGGGTTTGCTTGAAGTCCTCTCCTAAGTGTCCTTAAACTTTAAAATTCCAACCGCGACTTTCCCATAGAGTTGTACGGAGCTCGCGTCTGTGTTCCCACACTGCACCCGTCCCCCGTGGGTCCCCTGTGTCACTACCTTGGGTGGTTCCTTGGGGTCCCAGCGATTCTACGTGCTCTAGGCACTGTGTCTAGTCAAGTCGTGGTTGTAATACCACTTTCTTAATATATGGTTTGGTGTCCCCCTGGAGCCCACTGTGTATTGTGCTATTTACTGTCGCTCTAGTACTGTAATATTGTGTGCCTTGTTCTCTAATCTCATAAAGAGGTTAGTAGAGAGTATTTAGTAATAAATACATATATTTAATATATACCTGGTGTGGTTCTCCTTTCATTTGGTCATTCAAGAGGTTATATACTGGTAAAACAAGCTGCTTTACATTCCTTCAAGACTTAGCCTGAAGGCTGCTCTCCACAGCTACCACTAGGATAGCTTTCTATAAAGGTTGTCTTTAACCTAATCATCAATAAGGGTCGTTTGGACTGGTGCAAGGTGCCCACTTTAATTAGTGGACAGCATATACCAGGCCAACTTCTCACAGTAGGTACATCACCCACTTTTGGAGTTATGTTTGAGATGACTGATTGAGAAGAAGTGAGATGTTTTTACTCATTTCCACCACTTGTGGTGGTGGAGGTTGGATCATAGCAAACGCACTTATAGGCTATGGTTGAGATGACTGTATGGAATAAGTTTCTCTTGTCTACCACTGTTGTGTGGTTGTGGGATGGTCGTATTTGAATCTCCCACTTATAACGGTAATGGGGATGTTTTTTGTATGTTATGATTGGGGGGGTGTAACTCACCTGTGATTTTTATTTTCTTTCGTTATGGGCTGTTCTCCACTTCGCCTCCGGTGGTTGGTTCCCTGCGTGTTGTCTTTCGTGTCAACCTGGCCAGCTGGCATGTTTGTGGCATTATGGGTTTGGTAGAGGTGCTGTGGTGAGATAGAGTGTATGTTTTTTGTTGATTGAAAGGGAGAAGATGAGTGAGGTGTATTTGTTTTATTTGTTGTTGTCCTTGTTCTGATTGGCATGCACATGGTAGAGGGTGTATTCATAGTGGCTTGTTTACCTATAGTGAATATTACAATATCTTTGCACTCAACAAGTTATTTGCATGTTTTCTGTTTACATGTATATCTTTATTTCTTTTATTTTCTGTGATTAGCATGCATAGTATTTTATAATTAATAAGTTACATGCATGCTTTATTTCATTTGATATTGAAACATGAACCATAATTATATATAATTTGGCAATATGTTGCTTACGTAGTTATGCAGCATGTGTGTGATGTTTTCCACCTGATATTTCCATGCACCTTTATTGCATCTCATTTGCTATTGTGTAGACATGCATGCAAGAGTCGCTAATATTAATCTAGCTTTTGTATGCACTTTTCTTTCCTCTCATTTTGCTATTTGGTAGACATGCATGGAGTAGTCGCTAACGTTATTCTGGCTTTTGTAAAGAAGGGAGATATGTTATACCTGCTGCTCAGCCAGTGTGACTGGGGTGTGGAATATTGGTGTGTGGTGATGCTGTGGAATGTTGGATGCTTGAAAGAATCAGTTGGAGAATGGGCTGAGCAGCAGGAAGGCTGCTCCTGGTGGGGCTCTTCTTAACAACTACTTAATAAACATCCTTCTTAATCTACTTAGGGCTACTGGACTTTTATTCAATTACAACAGAGGGCCACATCCATCTTGTTTTCCATCCCAATAGCTGAACAATAAGTGCTCTTTCCTGGGATTATTCAATCCCTGGGCACTCCAGATAACAAATCTGATTTTATGTGATCCCAATCTCCTCATACATCAAACATCTCTTCAACCGGAAAGGCAAAGCAGTTTTTAGCATACCATTTGATACAGGTGGCCACACTGCATTCAAATGCATAAAATCAACAACGTAACATAAATTCTCCCCACCCACTTATAATGCATTCTGGAAATAGGAGTGAAGACATCCCATACTTTCTCACCCAATATACCAAAAAAACAAAACTGTGGAAAGCACTAACAGGTGTGCTCAGCCCTCCATCACCTGCATGAATCCGCTCAGATAAATACCAGCGGTACCATAGTTACAACATTATTCAGCCACACACACACAAACACACACACCCACATTGAATTTATGCACAAATATGCAATATGTCATTACCTATAATGACCTGATGTTAAGAACTACACCCCACATCCAGTAACACCCACCCCTGTATCAAACAATGTCACCAACCTTAATAATTCCACATCACTTAATGGCGCTCTAAAACTACTTGGAGAGCTGAAAGACGTTATTTAAATATCTTCCTTGACAACTTCTTCCAGAACTTTAGTGCATCCTCAGTTTTTTTAGAGAAAAACAAAGAGCGGCCCCCAGATATCACCTGAAGTCTAGCTGGGTAGAGCACAGAGTAGACCAGTCCCATTTCTCTCAGCACCCTTCTGACCCCTGCAAATGAGCATATCGCCTCCTGAACTGCAGCTGTAGAGTCAGGATAGAACAAAATCTTTGCGCACAGATATTCCACTGTGCCACACTCCCTGGCCAACCGCAGAACCATATCCCTGTCCCTAAAATTCAGGAATCGAGCGATAATAGGGTGCACTTAGGCATCCTGCAGTGGCCAGGGGCCAAGGACATATGTACTTGCTCCACCACAAAACTCTATGAAAATGACTCACTGCTAAACAACTCAGTTATCAATTTCTCTACAAAGGACTCCATTGTTTCAATGGCAGTGGATTGGGCAGTTTCCAGTATATGCATGTTATTGCACCATGAGCATGCTTCCATATCTTTACATTGCGCCTTGGAGGTAGCAGCCATTTTCTTTCGGAGTGGGGACACAGCGCCAACAGAAGACTAAGGGCGTCATTGGGATGTCGGTGGGACTGCCATTGACAAGCCGTCAGTGGCGGTCCCACCGGCATCTAGGCCATTGGTCTGACTGCCGCATTACGATGCGGATGGTCGGACCACAGCGGTCTGGGCCACAGGATCAAGGATCTTGTCAGGGCAGAGTTGGACTCCTATCCCTACCAATACATCGGAGCTTGCGCAGGTACCGACATAGGGATTAGGATGTCCCTTTCCAACTGCCTTTTCATGGCGGTCCTACTCTGGAAAGAGACTTGGGCGCCCCAAACAAGGCCCCCGTTCCCCGTAGGCCACTGCTTAGTGACCTGGGGGGGAGCACATGTAGTGCCCCCCCCACACATCCATGCACCATGTGACATGCACCACATGGTGCCTGTTACACGGTGCATGGATGTGCAAAAAGTGCCTTTTACTACTGGGCTTCTGCTGCGGCCCTTTTCCTGGGCCACAGTGCAAGCCGCAGTAGAAAAAGGCACTTTCATCATGATAGAGCGGGTGGGACCGCCAACTCATTGTTGGCCGCCATCGTAATCAGGCCCCTAGTGTCATCATTCGGGGCTGGCTTTGCCAAGTTGAACAACCAATGTAGCCAATTGCTCTTTCAATTGGTCAAAGCATAGTGTTGCCATATCCAAACTATGATCAATTGCCTTAAGGTTGCTTTTCAATCCCAACAGAAGAAATTTCATGTCGATCATGGGTGTGGCAAAGGGTTCAGTCTGCGCAGTATCACCACCAGTCACACCATTTATATCTGCCACATGTGAACATTTCCTGTCCTGACAGGGGAGCTTTGATTGCCGACATCCATTTTCCCCATGCTGCCACAACAATGGAAGCTAGGAGGGAACACGTATATGATGAAGTAGATCGACTGATAGCAGGATGGTCCCCAACCTAGCAAGGTCAAAACTAGCAGCAACCACACATCAAGCAACTTTCCAGTTGCGGTGGTGCCTAGAAACTAATTGTCTATTCAGGGCCACACAGCTTTCACATGGGCTCCAGTGTCCCCATTAAATGTGTGATGAGCAGGCAGATGTGACATGTTGCTATCCAGCCAGCCTGGCAGGGCCCCAAGGCACTCACAGAACAAAAACATATCAGGGACCGTTCAGCCATCGTGGATCCTCAAGGATAGCGTTGAGTCCGATTTTCAACGTGCAGCAAATAAAGGATACTTTCCATTAAGGGCATGTCACGCAGGCCACAGTCTGGCTCAGTGGCCATCTGGATGGACAGTTGCCCATGCCCCCTGTCTTATTTTGAAACTATAATCCCTGATGCCTGTAAAAATAGTTCTTGGTAGGTAGGAGCTGTGCCTCTCTCCTTGAGCCATGATGGACCCCAAGAGTTACTAAAAAGACCAGAGGGCCAGTCAGGGAAATAAACAGAAATGTACCCTAATAGGTAACATTAATTTGACCTTGTATTACTATAGTCTTTCTTTCCCTTGGAAGGAAGGAAAGACCACAGTCTTTCTTCCCCTTACAAGGGAGGATGGACCACTGGTTACGGTTCTTGCTACAAGGCATGTCACAATACTCCATTCAATGAACCCATCAGTAGCATCAGGGATGGAAACACTAATGATCTTTTCTCTTTTGATTTCTTCAGTGATAAAGAAGGGAACTGCTGTGTATTTTTAGGTCTGGTGTTAGCCAAGACCTTTTCATTTCACTAAAATGATAAGTATAATGTACTTATGGGGGCGGGCTGCCAGCCAGTTCTCTTCATTCATTGGTCTGATGCTGCGTCATACACATTTTCTCTGCCCATTACAGCACAGAACATGGGGCACTGGGTGAGCCCACTGCAGTCTTTGGTTAACTTCACTGTAGTGATGGCATTCTGTACTTTTACAGAGACACCAGCACAAAAAGTAGCTCCCGCCAGAGCATACTACGGCAGTATCTGCTTTTTGAGAACAAAAAATATTTTTACTTGTTTCCAATTTTATTTTATTATTGGCCAGGGCTGGTAGCTCTCACAACAATGTTTTTTAAATAAA
Organism: Calotriton arnoldi; assembly: GCA_963921515.1. Classification (NCBI taxonomy): domain Eukaryota; kingdom Metazoa; phylum Chordata; class Amphibia; order Caudata; family Salamandridae; genus Calotriton; species Calotriton arnoldi. Next base: position 107,137 of record CAWUFW010012491.1, on the reverse strand, counting down.
CATCACAAAATAAAACAAGCATTGACAAAGTCAAAAGGCTGGCAGCCAATATCCCGACTGATTGGCTTTGCCAATGCTTGTTTTCTTTTCTTATTCAACAGTTGAAATGTAAATACAAGTGTGAGAAAAAAACATCCCCTGAGTCAACCACTTGTGGGTAAATCTCTACTTAAATGGTCATAAAGGTTGTGATCAGTAATAACAGTGATGAGATGCGGAGTACACTGCAAATAATAGTGCCACTGTTTCTATAAATACAGGGAAATTCCGTAGAATGAAATGCTGGGGTGTACTTCGATCCCATACAGTCCTTATGTTGCAGGAGCTCTCTCAAATAGCATAATAAGAGCCTTATAATTCCAACCACAAAGGCAGGGTGATGTTACTATTAAATAATGCATGGGGAGATATATATGCCCATTACATCTCTAAGTACAAGTAGAAAATGTTATTAAAAATGTTATGAATTGGAGTCTTCCATTTCATTTTGTAAAAGATAGTAATAATGAGCACATTAACTCTTAAAAATATAACACATATGTAATATAAATCATAAATTTCATCACGGCCCTAAGAACCTTTAATAAGTGCAGCCTTGCTTCAGCTCCCCACCTTGAAAGGGAATGCACAAAAGTCATTGTCACCTAGCTTCCGTTCCAACTACATGGCCCAGTCATGCTCTGAGATTTATACAATGTGAGCAGGCGGGAGCCAAACAGAAGAACATTTAACCGCACCCCGCACAGATGTTTCCTAATTTCGCATCAGCGAATAACTGAAGTATATTATTCTCTCGGAGTATTTGTGCAGCAGATAGGTGGAAAATGAGGAAAGACCGCCAACTTACTGTATTAGTATCAGAACCCACTGACTGACATGTCCTATGTTTACATGCTGCATCCAGTAATGGATTTGTATTGTCAGAAAATCCGTGCCTAAACTAGCAGTAGTAGTTAGCAACCCAGGTAAACAATTAAAGACGTTTAATGTAGTTGGAGCCGCCCACTCTATAATGGCATTGCATAGATTAACTTTATTTGCATACCTAAACTATCTAAAAATCACCGTTTAATTTTTTACTTTGACTCAAATTTAGAAGGGTAAAAAGTTTGCAGATTAAAACAGGTTTAATAACAGGTCTCCATGTTTTTGTGCATGGGAGACAAAAATTAAGAAAAACATGACCAGTGTCTTTTACCACCATCATAAGCAACACATTCGCGCTTCAGATAGTTAATATTCCCCAAGTATAGCTCATGAAGTTTATTTTTCCAGTCTGTCAGAGTAGATAAAAAAGAGGTGGGTGTAAATAATCCATATCTGCGAGGAAACTTTTTTTAATTAGTTCTTTCCTAATAAATCTGAAGCATGGTTGTTAGTTCCTGGATTCACACACAGCTTTTGTAAATTAACTACCTCAATATGATGATTCGCATTACACAGGACTTTCTAAATATACCTTCCAAGAGCATATACACACTTCTACTAATTCATTTATACTGGATGAAGAGTCCTTCAATTACTTCCTTCTTCTGGCATCTAGTTGCAAATGCATCTCAAAATAAATCAGATTCGTAGTGTCTTGCAAACTGTATTGTGGATCACCAACGCGTCCCTCCAAGATGTTAAGACATATTTCATAATGATGCACCAAGGTGACAGAGTGCTTTTAGTTCTTCTTAACATATCAAGAGCTTTGAATGGATCACAATAGATCTATCTACAGACTTACCAAAGCCGTAAATACATTTACATTCAGTAGAGTATAGTGTCCTCCATCTTTGCCATCGCTTCCTGCATGTTCAAAGATGCCTCCAACATCTAGCCTCTCACTACCCATGTATGGAGTCCCAGGAGGATTTGTACTATCACCCATTACAGTTAACGTGTCTCAAAGCCCTCTGCTAGACCCACTACTAGGACCAGGAGTTTGTATCAAAACCTGTGCTAAGGCTACTCAACTTTTCTTTAAGATCATCAATGAACCAGTTATTGACACCAAATTCTCAACCGCAAAAAGCTGTGTTATGGAAAACTAGGCAAGTCTTTTGATCCAACAACGGAAGTCATGCTACCAAATTAAACAAATTCTATTCTGACACCATGATGAGAAAAACAAGAAGTCATTCAAAACGTAGCCCTATTTTGCCACTTTCTCCATCATGACATAGGTTCTGTATGTTTCATGTTGGCTGACCTCAGTGATGTCTCTGGGTCTCAGTGTTTCACAAAAAACATGCAATACATCAATTAAATGAATACATATGATTTTGGCTCACTTCCTACGAATGGGGTGTTTGAAGAGTAACCTTTATTGAACAATTAGGATTTTTACAGTGAACTTTAATGTGCTGAAGACTTTATTATACAAATGTACTCTACATCTACTCTAACAGTAAAGTTGTGTTATGTCATATAGCTCAATGTGCCAGAAGGCTTCTTCCCTCTGGATTATACGAGGGCTCTCCCTTTTTATCAGTGTCTCTGCAGCTAGTATATTGAGACAGTCACTGAGGCTCAGACCATTGGAAAAAAGCACAAAAGCACATTTTGAAAGTTGAGTAGAAGCCAACCAGAAAATAACAGGATTACTGAAAATTCTACTCGGACAGCATCCAATCTGAGGAACAAACAATGCTAGGAGATGTTTATCTTATGGAAGTTGCTGCCTCTACGCTTAAAAAAGCAACACTTCATGTTACAGAAAAAAATAGGTCACCGAGCCCTGACGTCCAGAAGAACATATTCCAGTACTTCAAAGCCTATAAAGATGTTTAACTAATTCAAGATCTAGCTGGTTCATCTCAAATAGGGACAGGCAAAACAAAATGTATGCTTTATCTTGTCTTGGAATCTTTAAAAATGTACTTGAAAAATATCCTTAAAGGAAAAGGCAGAGGGCCTTGTCCGCAGCTAGATGCCATGCAGTAGCATTTGCTTAAATTCGTAGCATAAATTACATTTGAATGTGCCTGCATCAGTGGCTCTTAGTTTGAACCAGGATGGAAGGATGGCAGCGTCTAGAACTAGGGCCTGGTTCTGGAGTTTTAATTCCAGGGATATTTGTTGCTTGCTAGTTGAGCAAAGTCGAAATAACGTTTTGAACAGGTTGCACTGCATTTTGTATAACCACACTTAAAGTTCACCCAGGAAAGCTTCAACGCCATGGTTCAGTTTTGGCAAAAACTGTGCACTAATTACATCTAAAAGTGTTTCAGAGTCAGTCCTAATAAGATGTCAGTTTAAGAAATTCAGTTGTTGGAGGAGCAATGATTGCTTCGAGGGCAGTGAGATGTACCAAAATAGTGCCCCTAGATTGAACCAAGACCTCTAGATACTTGTAGGTTATGATATATTGTAGATCCAAATCATGCAGTTTCCAAGGCACCATGTTTTTTGGGCGTTGTACAAGGGTGAGTCATTTTCTTTCGAGTGGGCAAGCTCTCTGCGTTTTTAAAGCAAGACCGATGCCAGCGATGTACAAGTTAAACAATACAGTTGCAAATATAAAGCCTTTTTAGGCATACTTGATTTAAATTTTGATTGTTAAGAGTGGAGTTGTCGCAAGTTTTTACCAGTATGCAGTTATACAACTCAAAATGCTTGTACTAAAGTTGGGGAGATATGACTCTTTTTCAATTTTTGCTGCAGAAACCCTCAATTGATATTGTCGAGGAGCACAACATTAACATTGCCTCAAAAATATTGTCAAGTGTTCACATGGAACTCATGTTGGAAACACAATATAGTAAGACAGGAAATACCTGTCAAGAATCAATCTAATTCAAAAGATTTAAGGTGAGTCAGGAGATATCTGTCAAGAATCAATCTTAGTCACAACATATGAGTAACACCAGTATTTTATTGCAATATTCAATTTGACCGAATTGAAATGTTTTGAAATATGAATTTTAAAAGTGCATAAACAAAATTACGCAGTTAGGTGAGCGATGAAATAATTTTCCGAGAAACCCAGAGTGAAAAAACCATGAACCAAAAGAGAAGAGTGTTGACAAAAATGAGTGAACATAATAGACAGCCTACTTTGTTAAATACATAAAATGGCACTGGGCAATTTCCACAGTGTATAGTTTATAACAAGAGGTCTGTCTAAGATGGTGTCGACTGTGTTTCGACCCTACACGAGGTTTCAAGGTCTCATTAGGACTAATGATATAGGCAGAATTAGCACATGGGCTAAGAATAGCAGTGAACTATAACGTAGAATTTATGGAATACATACTGGTTAAACCAGTATGTACACCATATGTTCCATGTTATACTTCACCTAACTTTATAATTTTGTTTATGCATGTTTACAATTCAAATTCGAATACATTTCAATTCAGACAAATTGGATATTACAATGACATACTGGTTGTTACTCATATGTTGTGACTAAGATTGATTCTTAACAGATATCTTCTGTCTCATCTTAAATGTTTTGAACTAGATTGATTCTTGACAGGTATTTCTTGTCTTACTATATCTTGTTTCCGACATGAGTTCCATGTGAAAGCTTGAACCAAGTTTATGCTTGATACCCACGTTCACATCGACATTTGGGTCACTCTTGTGTTACAAAACTCAGAAATATTGTCAGGCACAAATATCATTAAAAAATGTTGTGGTGACAAGAATATCGTGGTACAGAATATTACTAGTAAGAAATTCATTTTATAATATACATTTAATATTGTTTATGTTTAATACATTTGTAAATAATATCGATTAAGTATTATATTGTAATGTTTTATGATGTGTTTTAAATTAATATGTTATTTTAGCTGTTTGTAATTTTAGTAGTTGCTTTATTGTTATGGTAATATTTTAAAGCATTACTTTTGAGTTGATTTTAAATTTTTTTAACTATTGGCAGGTTATTGGGTTTGTAGGGGAGTAGGGTGGGAAGTTTTTACAGTTTGTAAGATTTAATTGGTTCATTAGATCAAATATTATGTAAGTTATTACACTGTTACATAATTAAATATGTTTTTATTGATTATTTATATTAATTGTTGTGCAAAATGTTTTAATTCATTAATTATTTAATCTTGTTTAAATTGTTACATTATTCTAATTGGGCAATTATGTTATAAATCAGTTAGATTATTAATTAATTATTTTTTGTTTTAATGTCTTGTTTTTGCTTTTTTTTTAAAGATTTAGGGGATGATTCTGAGTTTGGCGGTCCGTGGAACACCAAACCCAGGGTTGTGCAGCAGTGGCGGTGTGCCCCGGCGGTCCGACCCCTGTACTGATTTTTGTGGTTGGATAGCCATTAGTCCACCGCATCTGCAGGGATCCGTGATCCCTTGGCGGTGGTGTAACGGTCAGAGGCCATAATATGCTGGCGGTGCAGCTGCTGCACCGCCAAGCATATTATGAGTTTCTTCACCGACACAGTTTTCATGGCGGTGGGCGGTGAAGAAACTATCTCAGGGCCATGGGGATGCATGGTGTGCCCCCTATCTGCATGTACGCCCAGTTCCTGCATGGCATGGAAACCTGCTCTCTCTTCCAAAAACCAAAGAGGATTGCTTTTCCACACGGGGAGCTGCATCTTAGCAGCTCCCCATGTGGAAAAGCAATGCCGGCTCCCGCAGGAGGCGGGGAGCCGGCAGGGTCCGTGGGGGAGTTGGGGTCCCCCCACGGACCCCAAAGGAGGGGGATGGGGTCCCCGGGGCAAGTAGCGGCCCCCCTCCCCAAAAATAATTTTAAAAAAATAAAGGCCGGCCCCGGGGGATGGGGTCCCCGTGACCTAAGGAGGCCTTAGGAGGGGGGCCACGCAGCCCCCCTCCATTAAAATGTTAAAAAAAAAATAAGGTGGGAAAGACCCGGGGGATGGGGTCCCCGGGTCAAAATTGGCCACGGGAGGGGGGCCCACGCGGTCCCCTTCCCGTACCTTTTTTAAAAAAAAAATAAAAGGGGGTCAGGCCTTGGGGGATGGGGTCCCCAGGGCCCAAAATAATTACAAAGAAGGGGGGCACACAGCCCCCTTTTAAAAAAAAAAAAATCCGGCATCGCGCCGGAGACCACGCCCCCTCCTTGTCAGCACTCTGCAAACGCGCCCCCTGGCGCGTTTGCAGAGGAGGAACAATTCCCCTTGAATACTGGGGGTCCCTGGGGGCCAACTAGCCCACCAGGAACCTCCAGTATGCGCCAGGGGGCTGCGTTGCAGAGAGGTGTTCTGAGTCCACGCCCCTTTTTACACCTCTCTGCAACGCAGCTCTGTGGCGCTTAATGGAGGTAGCTGGTAGGCTAGTTGCACCCCAGGGACCCTCAGGATTCAAGGGGAGTTAATCCCCCGACTTAAAAAGCGCCACGGGGCGCGTTTGCACAGTGGTGAAGGGAGGGGGCGGGGCCTGAGGTGACATGTGTGCAAACAGGCCCCGTGGCGCGTTTTAAGATGGGGAATTAAATCCCCTTCAATCCTGAGGGTCCCTGGGGGCCAACTAGCCCACCAGGTACCTCCAGTAAGCGCCACGGAGCTGCGTTGCAGAGTGTTGTAAAACGGGGCGTGGCCTCTTAACACCTCTCTGCAACGCAGCTGTCTGGGGCATACTAGAGGTATCTGGTGGGCTAGTTGGCCCCTAGGGACCCTCGGGATTGAGGAGGAATTAATTCTCCAACTTAAAACGCGCCACTGGGTGTGTTTGAAGACATGTCACCTCAGGCCCCACCCCCTTCCTTCACCATTGTGCAAATATTCCTATAAAATCAGCCGAACTACGAATTCCGATTTACTCACCTGTTATCAGGAGAGACCTCAGTGGTGCATCTTTCAGCCCAGTACTGATCCTGAAAAGTAATTTTAACCGTACTTACCAGTAACTTGAATTTCCTTCCATAGGCTAACATTGACTGGTTTCACTTGGAAATTCTTCTAAGTGTGGAGTTTTGGAACTTTATAATATTCCTCTAAAATCAGCCGGAAATACGAATTCCGATTTACTCACCTGTTATCAGGAGAGACCTCAGTGCTGCATCTTTCAGCCCAGTACTGATCCTGAAAAGTAATTTTAACCGTACTTACCAGTAACTTGAATGTCCTTCCATAGGCTAACATTGACTGGTTTCACTTGGAAATTCTTCTAAGTGTGGAGTTTTGGAACTTTATAATATTCCTCTAAAATCAACCGAACTACGAATTCCGATTTACTCACCTGTTATCAGGAGAGAACCCAGTGCTGCATCTTTTAGCCCAGCACTGACCCTGAAAAGTAATTCTAACCGTACTTACCAGTAACTTATATTTCATTCCATAGGAATCCATTGTCTGGTTTTCAGCAGAAAAGTTTCAAAGTGTCGATTTTCACAAACTACAAATATTCCTTAAAAATCGCCTGTATGACTTAAACGCATTCTTTCAACTGTTTACAGGAGATGCACCATTGCTGGATCTAGGATCCAACACTGAGTAAGAAAAAGTAACTGATAACACTACTTACCTGCTAAGTGAATTTCCTCCCGTAGGATAACATTGGTGATTCTATGTGAAAAAGTTTCTAAGTGTCAACTTTTAAAATACAATAATATTCCTTAAAAATCACTACTGTAACCAAAACGCTTTTACTCAACTGTTTACAGGAGATGTCCCAGGACTGAATCTAGGATCCAGTCCTGTGGTTAGAAAAGTAATCCATAAAGTAACTAATTGCATTTAACTAGAAATTCACATTGAGCTCAATGTTGCATTGTGTTTGAAATTGTGTTGCCCATTGCAACAACTGTAACTACTGTACTTAAAAGTCTATTGCCTATTTGCAAAGTATTTAAACTAAAGTAATTCATTCTGAGAAAGTATATTTTGTAATGTAATGTATAATGTAATTACAATGTAATTTAAAAATAAAATATCTAAAAATAAATAGTTTAAAAAATGTAGTAAATCAGTATCAAAAAAATAAATATAACAATTAATACATTTAAAAATTGTCATTTACAAAACCTTTGAAATTCACTGAAAAAAACCATAGGTTTCAGACATGTTAGAGTTAGGAATTAGCATTTAAAAAACCTTTGAAATTCACTGAAAAAACCATAGGTTTCAGGCACGTTATAGTTAGAAATTAGCATTTAAAAAACCTTACAAATTCACTGAAAAAACCATAGGTTTTAGGGACAGTTATAGTTAGTTGGACATTGCACTCGTACAAAACCCGTGAAATTCCCCGTTATAGTTAGTTCAGCTAACTATAACTCGCGCCCGTAATGCACTGCTGATGACGTCACATATTACATCACTCATGACATGGTCAGTGACATCACTGATGACATCACTGATGACATCTCAAATGACATCACTGATGACATCATCCACGTGATAATCTGATGCACCACCTCACACCCTAATATAACCTTTGATACACCCACTCTAAATTACAAACTGCCATTCGCAAAACCATAGACACTCCAAAACCAATAACTACATACCCACTCACTGATTCTTAGGTCTACACACACATCCACTCACTCACCCGTACAGTCAATCATACTTACGGTCACTCAGTACAGGACTATCATATGCACTCATACTCCTATATAGACACTCAAACACCGCCACTCATCCATAGAGGTACTCACACACCTAGTCAGTCATGCAAATAATTAAACACACTGCCATTTACTCACCTATACAGTTATACACACACCAGCTCACTTACTCATACAAATACTAGCACATTCTTACGCTCTTATACAATCACTGATACAAGCACACACTCATCCATACAGTCACTCTCACAATCACACACTCTCGCTTATAGCTATTTAAATACTCCAACACACATATATACTGCCTTTCACATATGTAGTTACTCACACATGTACCACTGGGACATACATTCACTCACTAACACACTCTTACACACACTTACCCACCCATACAGTCTATCACAGATGCACCCTTGAAACCATCCACCCAGTGAATCACCCACTCACACATCTATGCACAGAGTCGCACACACCCCTCCCACACAAACACTCAGGCACCCATACAGATACTCAGACAACCAATTAATAACTCATATAGACACTCATGTAGCTATTCACAAACCCATGCAGCCACTTACACAGCAACAGACAGACGGATACAGACATTCACCCAGTTTAGTCACTAACCCATGCATTCAGTAAGATACGTTTAATCACTCACTTATAGAGTTAGTCACGCACCTACTAAATCATCCATACAGACACTTATACACCCACTCATTCTTCAATACGCCTTTCCCTATATATATTAAAAATATTTAAACTTTACAGAAACACACAGTCACTGGATGATGTCATCAGTGATGTCATTTGAGATGTCATCAGTGATGTCATCAGTGATGTCACTGACCATGTCATGAGTGATGTAATATGTGACGTCATCAGCAGTGCATTGCGGGGCGCGAGTTATAGTTAGCTGAACTAACTATAACGGGGAATTTCACGGGTTTTGTATGAGTGCAATGTCCAACTAACTATAACTGTCCCTAAAACCTATGGTTTTTCAGTGAATTTGTAAGGTTTTTAAATGCTAATTTCTAACTATAACGTGCCTGAAACCTATGGTTTTTTCAGTGAATATAGATATATATAGATATAGATATATTCATTCAATTCAGTAAAAACTTAATCCGAATGTCAAAAGACAATCATAAAAGTACACAATAAATACGGATACATTAAGATAAAATTATTAGTAATTAGAAAAACATTTGATTGCGACAACGAATAGCTGTTTTTGAAAAGCATCCCATACCAAAACACACATCCTCATCATTTAACAATTATAAGAAACAAAGAGCCACTATGTACTGTACAAACTTATATTTCCTTAGAATAGTCAATAAAAGCCTCATTATCATTTGAAAAAAAAAGATACAAGTGCAAAAGAGTTTGGTCAGAGGCCTCATTACAAGAACATTCACAGATAGTAGAGCTGCTGTACTGGCTCAATGGAAAACATAAATGGTGACGATTCACGACAGATCTATATCTCAATAGCAAAGCCCTCTCTCAGCTACCATGTACAACTGTCAAATATGGTTCCAAAGGATTACAGGATTTCAAGGGAACATAGAACCTCACAGAAGGTTTACTCAACTCAACACCCTCCCTTTCAGATTGCCTTCTCTCCAGGAAGATATGCTTAATGAGCAGCTTATCTTCTTTACATAGAGATATCTTCTTTACATATAGATAGAGAAAGCTGCCTCAGCTGTTCCAAATTCTGCTTCGCCTATACTAGCCAAGGTATTTTTAATCCTTTATCACACAATAGACAACCTATAAGTATGGCATGGGTTAGTACAGCATGGGAATTATTCCAGATTGAAAGCTACAGTAATATAGGACCAAATGTAACGTAATTTTCTATGCATAGTAAATCAAGTGAGGGAGGGAAAGAAGTCATCTGCAGAATCGATTTTCTTCAACCTCTATGGCAGAACAATCAGTGTAACCCCATATGCCTGCTCCGTATGTAGCCGTAGGCACACTCTGAGCTGTATAGATATTCAAAAAATGTGAAATCAGTTTGCCACCCAAAAATCTCGACAAATTAGAAATGGCATCAATATCTTGGCTAAATTTTAAGCTTTGCTTAGTTATATTGGGAGCCAAAGGTGCAGTAGAATAAAACAGCACCCCAACTAAGAAAAAATAAAAACTCTTTTGAGTCTGTTGTCATATATATTGAGGATATGCATCTTAATGCATTTAGGACCGCAAGCCATGGTGTGGGATTTAGTAAAGTTAGTGGCCAAATCCAAATCAGACATTAATTTGGTAAAATCCTAACTAAACTATGTAATGAATAAGGGTTATGGGCCAGTAAGACAGCCTTGTTTGGAGTAGGGACCAAATTAACCAAGGGTCCAACCTGCTTAGCGGCTATTAAATCATGACTAAGCTTGTTTATATATGAAACAAAAAAAGTGGGATGAGGACACAACCCTGTCGTACTCTCTGCTGAGATTTTAAACTCTCAAAATGCTCCCCATTAGGATCAAATGTATTCCTACTAGATAAATCTTGATGCAAAGATGATAAAAAATTGACCAATGTAGCATACAGCCCCAAATCAAACAATATTTGTGTATCACAATATTTATGACATTGATATGTTATAGAAGCACTATCAAAGGGTGGCTTAATGTCTATGAAACAGGCAAACAACTCCATCGTTTTAAGCTTTTGTGGTTCATGAGTGAAAAAACTATAACATTTTGAACTGTCCCACAGTTATTAATAAAGTTCACCTGAGTTTCAAAATAGCTGCCCAGGCAGAAAGGTGTTGCAGTAAGCATGATGCTGCCTCCCCTAACCCTGTCCCCCATCACGGATATCCGGCCAACTTAAAAGTGACACTTACAGATGGAGGTAAACCAGCAATCTAGAACTTCGACATGTTTCACTCTCAGTTTGTTTTCACACACTGGGTGATCCCTAAAATATGGAATGGAATGGAAATGCATTTATTCTGTGTGTTTTAAGAACGTAATTTTAAAGTGTATTAAAATTTTAAGACCATGTTCGAAATATTGGATGAATAGACAAATATCAGAAAGGTTATTCTATGCTTCCACCAACTTTGTGAATGCTTAAAATGCTTACAAGAGTAGTTTGAATCATGGATATGTGTAACAGTAAAGACTCCCATCGCTCACTCAGGCTATTAATGAATGTTTGCATAATCTGCAATGAGGTCCTGAAGAAGTGAGAATGATGAACCATTGACAACAGTCACGAGTTCAGAATGAGAGTCGGAAAAACGTTGGGCGAGGTAAGCACAAATGATGGATGCGGTTACCTACTGCAAGGTTATGTCCATTATTTTCTGTATTTTATACACAACAAAGTACAACAAAAATCAGCCCTGGGGGAAACCAAATATGGCGTCCCCCATCTGTCGTCGGTGTGTTGAAAGAATGGGAGGGGAGGAGGTAAGGTGAGGGTGGATAAGAGAAAGGAGGGCCATGACAAGAAAAACAGACAAAATATGGACTCGGGTTTCTGTTTGTCACACGTTTCTTTGCAGCCAGGTCAGAGGGAGACTGCTGGATGCAGCATCTGTGCTCCTCTGAAGTTCTGCACCTTGGGTCTGGGCCCAGCTCGCTCACGCTAAATGCCGGCCCTGCCAGACATACAATGGGGCACTTGAGGACGTGTATAACACCTTATTCACACAAGCATGGCAGATGAAAGGAGGAACCCGTGGCTCAAATATGTGTATCTGTAGAGTTACTATTTAAAGCCAAGGTCTGTTCATTTCCAGAATGTTCTATCTTATATCAACAAACTTCTTCCGTCAGGGCCGGACTGGGAATCCAAAGCAGCTCTGGAAATGTTGTCAGACTGGCCCCCACCCCTGGGAGGGGGGCAAGCGTAAAGCATGCTGCTTAACAAAACCGGCACCCAGCACTGCTGCTTTTCTTACCGGGGGCCAATATTGTAGCATCGCTGCAAACTGGTCCCCGGTAACAAAACTGGCCCACACTGCTCCAATTCCGGCCCCCACTGCTCCAAAACCGGCCCTCACCCTTCCAGCCTCCCGGGCAAACGCCCAATGCCCGCAACGGCCAGTACGGCCCTGCATATCTTCGTAACACTGTATTTATGGCACCATCAATATCAAAATAAGCATGGTACATTCCACTCTGAATGTGATGTGAAAGGGAACCTTTGATATTAATTTCTACTGTTACCCAGTAGTAGATTTAGCAAGTTACCTCAATCAAATTCCGGGCCGACCACAGCACTGAAACCGCACTGATCGCCGCCACAGACAACATCAGAACTCTCCTCGACCGCAGAGAAACTGTGGCTCTGATCCTCCTCGACCTCTCAGTGGTTTTCAACACTGTCTCCCACAGCACCCTCATCAGCAGACTCCACAACATCGGCATACAGCAAGACGCCCTCAAGTGGATCGCCTCCTTCCTTACAGGACGCACAAAGAGAATCCGGCTGACTCCCTTCACCTCAGCACCCAAGAACATCATATGCGGCATACCCCAAAGATCTTCACTCAGTCCCTCTGTTTAACACCTACATGACCCCCCTCGCAGACATCGTCAGATCCCACGACCTCAACATAATCTCCTACGCAGATGACAGTCAACTGATCCTCTCACTCACCGAGGACCCCTCCAATGCCAGAACCAACTTCTCCAACGCCATGACCAACATAGCCAACTGGATGAGAGACAACTGCCTCAGACTTGACTCCGACAAGACAGAAGTACTGATCTTCGGAAACTCCACCTCCGCCTAGGACCACAGCTGTGGGCCAACTGATCTTGGACCCACTGCCGCACCAACAGACCATGTGCGCAAACTAGGGATCATCCTCAATAAACAACTATCCATGAAACAACAAGTCAACGCTGTCGCCTCCTGCAGCTTCCACACACTTCGCATGCTCCGCAGAATCTTCAGATGGATCCCTGTCGACCCATCGCTGACCATCAGTCAGGCCCTCGTCAGCAGCTGCCTTGACTATGGCAATGCTCTCTACGCCGGCATGTCCTCCCAGCTCCTCAGAAGACTCCAGACCATACAGAACGCTGCAGCCAGACTCATCCTGGACTTCCCCAAAGGGTGCCACATCACCCCCCCACCTCAGAAACCTCCATCCACTGGCTCCCCATCCTGAAGAGATGCCAGTTCAAGATCCTCATGCACGCCTACAAAGCCCTCCATGACCAAGGACCATCCTACATCAAACATCGACTGAGCCTCCATCAGCCTTCTAGACACCTTCGTTCGTCATCTCTAGCCCTCACACACATTCCCCACATCCACTGCACCTGCAGCACTGGCCGTTCCTTCTCGTACATCGCTGCCAAGACCTGGAACGACCTGACCCTGTAACTCCGTACTGCACCCTCCCTGGCGGACTTCAGAAAGAGACTCAAGACCTGGCTGTTCGACTAAGACACGGCTTCCTCAGCGCCCAGATACCTCTAAGGGTGGCAGTGCTATGTTATACAAATACCGCCTGATTGATTGATTGATTGAGGAAAATGTTTACTAATAACCACACACAAAGTTATGACTTTGTCGTTCTTCACCACGTTTACATTGCCCACTCCAATCACACATAGAAAATCGATTCTCCAACCTCTTGAGCACACTTATGACTGTGGATCAATCCACATGTCTTTAAAAATATCTGTGGTCTTAAGCGGAAACTCTGCACAGGTTACATGTGCATATCCTAATCTTCTTAATCAAGATCTGGGATTTCCAAGGAATTATTCCACTTTTTGTTCATCTATGTTATGCTTACGCATGCACGACATTATATACAGCAGGCCCTTTGTTTCTGAAGGCAGCTTATACCTGATGTGGCTAAAAAACAGGACAGTGTGGCGATGGAAATGATGATCTAGTTTGGCAAATTAAAGATGATTCACTGATATGACCAGCTGGGCGTCGCAAGAGTACTGTGTCTGCAGAACATTGTGCCAGTAGAGTAATGAACCAGAATACTGTGCTGCTTCAGTTCACCCAATCCTACCACTGTTCATGCGACTCCCCTAAAAGACCACCTACTCAACTCTACCTAAGCAGAGGGTAACAGTAGAACGTTTGCCTTTGCTCCTCAACATCTAAGGCAGCCAATTATAATGAGGAAGAACTTAGGTGGGCTTGGAGAAGTCTTAAATGGCCAGAAAGTGAACTCCCTTCATGCCCGATATATGGGCCACACTGAAATCATAAAATTACCAATTTGAGCAGGAGGCAGCAGAACTATTTTTGAAACCAGAGGGCCATTTCTTTACTTGATGATTTGATTGACACATTCTACCTCTGCCATGGCTACTGCTATGTGAGAATTCAGCTGTTTATTAGGATAATCAGCATCAACAAAGCGAGGCATCAAAGGTGATCAGGAGGCTTTCAAACACAGTGCTATGCTAACCTGAGCTTTGCAGAATTTAGAAGAAATTAAAGGGTGTGCATTACATTATAATACAAGTTAGGAAGGCCATTTATGGGAATTAGGCACACAACTGAAAATAAGTTTGACCCAATAACAAGCTATTTAAAAGAAGTGTACTAACAAGCTTGTACCCACACATTTACCACTATATAGCCAAGTCAAATGTCCTGCTATCACCACAGTATAGGAGAACATCAGAAATCAGAATACTGACTCACAAATTCCGTGATATTATTACTTTGCAGGAGCAAAACAACAAGGATCATGTTCAACATCTTCAGAGCCTCAGAAAGATTTTTACCCCTCTCTGGAGAACTTGGCACATCTGTGAATTAGAAAGAACAAAACCGAAACGTATATTTGTGAAAACAAACCCGTACCCAAATCAATATAATCCAAAACAAAAACCACCATTAAAAAAACTTTTCGAATTTGTGAAAGGGTCCAATCTCTCTATATCAAAGGGGAAACTGACATCTCCAAAGAAAGACATGACATATTGCAAATTTTTTGAAGATAAGATAAAACAACATAATTCCCCCTCATTCACTACACGATTCCCTTGAATGATAGTGAGGCTTCACAGGAATCAAAGGTCACTTAGGGCTTATTACGAGTACGGCGGTCCTAGGAACGCCGTAATCACAGTGGAGGTCCGACCACGACCACACCTGCGGGTCTGCCCTCCATATTCAGAGTATGGTGGATGGACCACCACAGGATCTCCGCCGGGATCCAGGATCCCTGTGGCAGTGTGTGAAGGGGCAGGAATATGCTGGAGGTGCTGATGCCGGCACCGCCAAGCATATTCCAAGTTACATTTCCACTGCCTATTTCATGACGGTGAGGCCGCCATTAAAAGGGTGGCAGACATGCAAGTAAGGGGGCCCTAACAGGGCGCCCAGGCGAATTTGCCCATGGAGGTGCATGCGGGGGGCACAAGTTGTGCCCCCCTATACTTGCACCTATGTGGCATGCATTACATGGTACATGCCGCACTGTGCAGGAATGTGCTGTAGGAGCAGTCATGGCGGCGGTCTGCATTTTATGCTCTCCTAAGAGCCCAACAGATTGCTGCCGTTACACCGCCGCCGCACTGCTCACCTGCCCTGGATTCAACTCTGAATATGGCGGGCAAGTGCACCACGGCCTTAGTCTTCTGTCAGAGAAGTCACCCCAATGGAACTGCTTATGAGCATCGCTAGCACTAAGCCTTTGTCACATTTCTCAGCACCCATCCCACCAAGCTCCTAAAAAAACAAGCATTGGCATAGCCAATAGGTCTTGCCATTTGGACCTCATAAGTATTTAGCCATGCAACACATTATCCTGGGTGCTACATCATCTACTGCTACTTTATGTGCAGTAGTGAAATTCCACACACACCCAAGGTTGGGATTCCATGCAAATTTAATGAAAATATAATAAAGTTATGTGCACGTGTGCCATGTGAAAAAGCATAAAACTCGTGCACCAGTTGGGAAAAATGTTTCACTTGTAAATAATAAATTGGTTAAAACTCCCCGAAATTGTTTGCACACTGTATAATCTGTTTAAACACCATTACAACTCCTAGATAAACTTTTTTTACGATAACGATCGCAACATTTGAAATACAAAAATATTTTCTTGGAACCCCAAACCTTTATCGAAACCCTCTCGGACCATTTTTGCTTTACCGAAAGTAAATCACCGAGGACTACGTGCACCGCATCCATGTGACGACATGACATCAGATGCATCACACAGAAAGACTGCGGCTATACTATTAGGGCGGATCTAACATTTTGAGTAAGTACATTAAAGGCTTCGCCATGTCGGTCAGCTGAAGTAGATTACCTGCCACCTTCAAGTACTTTGAACTCCTTCGGCTTGCTACAAAGCACAAAGTGATAGTGACAAACGGTGTGATACAGAGAACACTTTGCACGGGATGAATGTCCTAGTTCAGAGGGTAATCTACACATCGCTGTACCTCTCGTGCATTTCAATTCCTTTTCCACAAAAATAACCTATTTCGGGAGGTGCAAGCAGCTTACAGGTTCACAAAACCTGCTAGCTATTACTGTTTCCTGTCACTAATTATGTGTGAAAGTACTGGCCACTAATCTCCCGCAGTTTGGTAACACGTACAATCCTCATGTGTGCATGCCTGACAAAGGGGCCTCCTGGTTTCCCCCAAGTGAAGCCCAGTGTACGAGAAGTCTCATTAATCACACAAAAGGGAAAAAACAAATATCATACTGCTTCTAATTTACCATAAATTCAAATTAGACGCTAAAGCACATGAGAAACTTACTTTACTAAATTAGCACAATCCCTTCATAAGTGAGTAGTTTATTACATTCGTCCTATGTAGAGCACACCCCGCACATGGAGAGCAGTGCATTCAGTACAAGTAGTGACAGTGACTTTGACGCAACCAAACTACTGGATGGGAGATTACGTCTCCGCATGGCAGAGGATGCAGCTTTCGCCGGATCCAGGTGCTGGTGTGTGAAGCGCGGCCACGAAAGTGACAGAACAGATGGCACCCTGCGCGCCCCTGCTCGCTCCCGCAAGCCGGAGGTCGCCACACGCACGAGTGAAGGTCTGGAGTGATTCCAAGAGCCCTATCGTAGAGCACCGCATGCGCGCTGCGCTAGGCTCGACCTAAAAAACAGATCCTTGGTTACACCATACTGCACAAACCTGATTAATATCTCATCGTCTAGTGAACAGTTCTAGAGTGCCTAAAAAGGCCAGGGTCCACTTTTACAAAGGGGAATAAACCTACAAAATGAACTCCAATTGGGCTTCAGGTCAGGATGAAGTGCAGAGTCTGCCTCTTTAGAAACAGCGGATAAAGCTTTCTGCATTCTTAAGAAATGTGACTCTGGCCTAGTCATCTACTTAGACCCGTCAACAGTCTCCGAAACAGTGAATCACACTCCTACCTGGAAAGCCCACAAAGGTTGATGGGTATGAATGGCTCATTCTTTGCATAGTTCTCATCCAAATTGGAAAACCAGAGTCAATTCATAACAAGCTTTGGGAAAATCATTAGATCTGGTTTTACTGTGCCTATATATTGCAGAATGCTTTACTAGATGTCACTGTCGAGTCCGTACCACAAATGGGCAGTACTACCAGCTGGTACTAGATACCCATGTTGACTCTAAACTAGGGGTGGGTGTAACTTGCGGAGTTTTACATTGCGGAGTTACATAAAAACTTAGCGAGATTCTGTGGAGTTCTGCGAGCGGGGGAATTTCAGCAAGTTGCGCTGCTCGCGCTGGTTTTTACTCTCGGGAGCTTGTTTTGTGCTGTAAAATCAGCGCAAACGGCACCACGCACCGCGCCAGAGGGTGCTGCTTCTTTCTGCTGTTCAAGTAGATTTTCTACTAGAGTTGCATCTTTCTCAATGCGAATGGTAGCGACCTGCCGCGACCATCAGCGTTAAAAAATCGCCTGGGACTCGTTCTAGCGCTCAATTTTTCTCACTCGCCAACTTAACATTGGCGAGCCACGCATCAGTCAAAATTCCGCCAAACGGCGGTTCACAGAGTTTTTCCGAAACTCCAAAACTCTGCTGGCAGAGTGGAGTCTACCACCCACCCCTACTCTAAATAGATTTTCTTTAACAGCATAAAGGGAACATAGAACAGGTTTTATAATTAAATACTTTAATTGTGTTTTGGGAAAGGCTAATAAACACAGATAAACATGTCTATAACAACAAAACTTAGGGAATGCTCTTCAATTTGGGAAACAGTGTAGGCAAGGTTTTTGCAGATCATCATCAGACCCACAAACCTCTGGACAATATTTGTAAGCTGAGATTTGATCTCACAACTCTAAAATGTATGTTTTCATTCTCACAGAAAAATGCATATTTTAATAGCATTAATGTACTTGCAAATGTTTTCAGGTTGTTTTTGAAGAGCATAGTGCAAAAAGGCTCCACTGATAGTAAAGGAATTTTAATTACCCTGGTAAATGCTCATTGTGCATTTTACATCAAAAGTAAGAATGCTCGTTTCAAAATGCTCTCTTCCAGTGAAAAGGAAAAGGGGTATAAACATGAAATATGTTTCTAGGTAGACAAAGAGAGTGCCTGTTTTGGAAAGAAAGTAGACAATGCCTATTCCCCGGGAAACAATGCAGTTGAGGTACTTGTGTAAAATCTGAAGACCCACAATCCTCTGAGCAATATTTGCATATCCAGAAAGCTTATGACAATCTCAATTACCTCTTTCATTCTTATGGAAAACATACCTCCCTTAATAGAATTTAGTACTAGGAAAGGTTTTCAGTTTTTGCTGCCTCATTGGCTTTTGAAGAATACCCTGATTCATACAGATTCCTCTATAACAGAATCTGTCTTAATTTGCTTTGTTAACATCCATTGTAAAGAACCAAAACAAGCCCACATTTAAAAATACTCACTTTTGAAGGAGGGTATTCGATGAAGAAACATAAACAATGACTAATATATATAGCATATCCCATCCTTATTAGAATATGGTTTTCATTGACGCCAACGAAAAACCCAACAGGGCATGAAGAAAGGAGCTAAATAGCTGCAAAGAGCAAGCCCCCATCAGAGTAACAAGCTGCCAGGTCGAGCCAAGCAGGCGACCTGATTCAGAGGACCAATAGTTTAATAGCACAAAGCACACAAAACCTTCTACTATAAAGGCAGCTTTTGGCTGTGGAAGAGCCACAGACAGAAAGACAGTGAGAAGATAGAAGAACCTCTGGAAAGATGAGTGAACAACCAAACCAACCATTATGAAGAAAGAACACAAATGAAAATCAGAACAAGCAGGAGCCAGGACCACCCAGACAGGGATAGCACAGTTTACCAGTGATAAGTGCATAACACTGACACCCATCATTACTCCGAAAGACAAAACTGCAAAAAGCCAGATGCCAGAGGAAAGACATAGAACATCACAGTCGAGACTCACGACCAGACAAAGGGAGCACCTAAAGCTGATGGTACACAAGTGGAGAAAACAGAGAAGGCGGACAGAGTTGGAACTACAAAGAGACTCTTTGTGGTTTTCTATGGTGTGAACATGGCTAAACGGCATTAGAGTGCTTTACAAAGAACAAAAATTGAAATATGAATTTCAACACATAACAAAATTAAGCAAACACACCAATACAGACAAATCAGGGAACATTGGGCAATAGAACTTGGAGGTAGGAATGCAATATCTTAAGTATTAACCAAAGTGTCTCTGAAGCAGGAGGATTTTGACTTTCTTTTTTAGTGAGACATGCGTTTTGAGCAAGGCTGGTGGAAGTGACTTGCATAATCCTGTTACACTGTCAGATAAGGACTATTTCAGACTTACTCTAGCTTGAATGTGAGATGTTCAAGGAGAAGGGATTCTGCATTTCTCGACACCCATTGAACACCAGAGATTTTGAGTTTTTCAGCCAGAAAGGAAGGTGTTAAGTAGTAAAGGGCTTTATGAGTGATATACGCAGTCTTAAATTGAGCTCTTGGGGAGCCACTGAAGTGTTAAAAGGACAGGAATGATGTGGTCAAATTTATTAACCATGAAACACAGTGAGTAGCCTTGTGAAGGTGAAGCACAACTCTAAAAGGGATTAGATGAACTTATGAGGGACCAGAGAGGAGTGAATTACCATAATTCAATCTGCCAAGAATTAGTGCATAGACTACAGCCTTTAAGCCCTGATCGGGAATGAACTGCTTGATGCCCCAAAGGAGCGTGAGTTGGTACCGAGCGCTCTTGGCCATGGCAGAGATTTGCCTCTATAAGCCGAGCAGGAAGCGGGTTGAGGATAAATCCTAGAGAACTGACATTATCCACAACAGCCAGTTTACAATCCAGGGAAGAACAAGGACAAGAAGGCTGCATTTTGTTCAGTAAGATTAATAGAACCTATGTTTTTGTTGAGTTTTTGGTGGTGGTTTGAATTCCTTTTTTCAATCTGTCCATGGTGCTGGAGAGTGCGTAGATATTGTTCGGGAAAGATATCTTGATATAATTTGTATATTGATGACAAAAAATCTCAGCCTTTCTAAGTGATTCCAGATACACATTAGAGTTGGGGACAGAATCAATCCCTGAGGACCCTCTTGATGTAGTCTAACTTCGATAGAAATACCCCATCAATGCCAATCTGTCCTTTGTGATGTTATTCAGAAACAGCTGGTTTACTGTATCAAATGCCACCTTAAGATCTAGAAGTACCAGTAGGCAGGAGCTGACAAAGTCAAGGAAGAGGAGTGAGTCATCAACAGTTTGCAGAAGTTCAGTCACTCTGCTGTAGTCTTGTCTAAATCCAAGTTGAAAATGTCAAGAAGGTTTTTGGCATGGAAGTGAAGAGAGAGTTGGAAGGCTACACAGTTCTCTCTCATGCTCCCTTGAAAAGGTAGGGTTGATACAGAACTGATGTTGTTAAGGTCATTGGCTTCTGCGGAGTGTTTTTTCAAGAGAGCAACTTAGCTGATTTTCTGTCTGAGAAAACACCTTGTGTAAGTGAGGAATTCACCAAAGTAGTCCAGTAGGGTAACAGATGTGCGGTAAGCTCTTTGCTAATGGTTCCAGGCACTGCGTCACTGAAGTGATTGGCTACAGTTTGGAGTCATTCTGTTACCAATACATCATCCTGTGAGTTTTATAAACCAGCTTGCAGTCATCTGGGTTGTCAGATGGTGAGGGAAGTGATTGCTCAACAGATTTTACTTTTTCAGCAAAGAAGTTCTTTAAGTCTTCACACCTGGTTGGTGCATGAGTTGCGATATTTGAAGTTGGGTTATTTAGCTTTTTAATCACTTTGAATAGATGTTTTGGCCAATTCTTAATATGTGATGGCTTAGCACTGAAAATGGGAGATTTTTAGCTTCATCTGCCAGTTCTAGGCCTAGTCATATTATATGGCTTATCCCCATTTTCTTGAGTTTTCTCAGGAGTTTTCTTTATTCATATAGACCTTTCAAGATCCAGGGAGTGAGGGTTTTTTTCTTTTCATTAGAGCAGTTATCAATCATGTCCTCCATGCATTTGTATGCAGAAGTTGTTGCATTAATATTTTGCTGAAAACCAGAAGTGAGAAGGCTCCACTGAGTCTTGGGGAAGAGCACTAATTTCAAAATTCTTAGTGCAACAAAACCATTTTTTTCTGTTGTTCTGAAGTTTTCTGGTGGACAAAGGTCAGCATGAAAGGAATCTGAAGTTGGTCAGACTACCCAAATGGAATGGGACTATCGGTGGTCAGAAGTGTATCCCTTGAGATGATCATATCAAGAATGGATCCCTGACAGTTTATTGGAGTTTGGCAATATTGGAAGAGACCACTGTTTCGGAGAAATGACAAAAATAGGCTTACAAGTTTGGCATTGGCATCACCCCCAATGGCAAGCTGAAATCACCCAGGAAGATGCAGACCTCAGCAATCATTAGCTGGGTTGCGATAAATTCCATATATTTTTTAATAAGTTTGTGTTTTCACCAGCAGGTGATAGATAACATTCAGTATGAGCGTAGAGTCTTTGGGACAGAGACAGGCATTGGAAGAAATGGCACAGAAGAGTGGTAAGTTTCCTACCGCAAACGTCTTCTTATGGATAACAGTCATTTCACCTCCATGTCTGTCTTCATGGTCACATCAGCGAATGAGGTATTGTGGG
Organism: Calotriton arnoldi; assembly: GCA_963921515.1. NCBI lineage: Eukaryota > Metazoa > Chordata > Amphibia > Caudata > Salamandridae > Calotriton > Calotriton arnoldi. The sequence continues at coordinate 84,542 of CAWUFW010012491.1, read as the reverse complement.
CAGAGAAGAAGTTCTAAAAGACTGAGGAGTTGCAGCGCTAGGTTTCTGTCAAAACCAACATATCCAGGGCAAAGTCTATAATAGGTTCAAAGCAATGTTTAACTGCTGAATTGCAGTTATGGTTAGCACCGCATGAAGAGTGGGTTGTCTTGGACATAGGGTTATTTTTGGTGGTTCGTCATGTATTTGTATTCCATTTTTTTTGGGCTTGTGGGCAGGAAAGAGTGGAATGTGATTTTAAAAAGTGAGTATAGGGAGGAATAAAGGAGCTTGGTTTGCAATGTTATCCTATGGGAGGAAAAACAAATATGGCATGCAAGTTCTTTGCAGTGACTTACAAGACCAACCTGCTAGACTTGAGGCGAGTATGGGGCAAGGTCCAAGGTAGGACCAGTAAGTCACCTCCAGCTGAACTAGGGCTACTGGATGCAGTGGTGCCAAACAGTGTTCGGTGCCCAATGCAAGTCAAGAGGGATCGGTCTTCGTGAATAGAGGCTGCAGCGTCGGACTGGGAGGCTAGTCAGACTGAACCTACAGAGGGGCTCAGGCCTCACAATGCTCGGGGTAGTGGGACACCTTTGGTCCTCTTCTCCGCGGACCAGGGGCGACGGGTGCAGAGGTGTTCTTAAGCATCAGGTTTTTGTCACCGGGAGCAGTTGTGGTACAGGAGGCCTGCAAACAGAGGCTGCAGGCAGCGTGGAGAAGTCCACAGCGGGGAAACTCAAGGTGGGCTTCGAGTCTGGAGAGTCAGGGGACCAAGTTGGCACCATTGGCCCGCTTCAGCTCGGGCTAGGCGGCTCAGGTGCAATGGTCCTTTCAGGCGTCAGGTTTTTGCAGTCTAGGAGACACACAGTTCAGTCTTTGGTACTTACAAGATGCAGGGGAACAGTTTTCGCTGCTCCACTGGAGATCCTGTGTCTTTGGGGAAGAGTTGGCAGTCCTCCCAGGCTTTGGAGGATCAGCAGCTTGCAGGGCGAGATGACTTTGGCACAATTGTTGAGAATAAGCAAACAGGCCAGCAGGGCTAGTGCCAAGTCAGTTGCTTCTTCTGCAGTTCTTGCTTTCGCGGCTCTACTGCCCTTCTTCTTCTTTTGGTCGGCAGGATCTGATTCTGGGGTGTCAGGGTCACCCCTAAATACTGAATTTAATGGCATTAGGGGAGTATAGTTTAGTGGCCAATGGGCTACCTACCCTTGGGGTCACTATGCTCCCTATATGACCACTTCCTATGGGAAGTGGGCAGAACTCTGTCCCAGAATTCCTAAGTTTGCCATTACCAAGATGGCTAACTTTGAAAAGTCGTCTACACTTCAGGTAGCCCACCTTAAGGGTGCCACTAGCCGGAGGGTGGACATGCCTATCTGACTAGCTAATTTTCCGGCCTGGCCAGGTACCAAATGGCTCTGAACAAAAGGGATTGGCTTCCTCTCCTGTGAGAGAAATTAAATTTGCATACCAAAGGCAGTGGGCTCTTTGAAGCTCCCCTGCCTTGGAATGCTAATCTGCAGGTCAGTGGGGGAAAACACCCTTTTCCCGAGCAGGCTTGGTTTCTGGCCTCCTGAGAGCAAAGGGCCTCACCCTTGGGAGTCAGAAACTAATCTCTGGTGGCAGGCTAGGAAAAGCCAGTCAGTCAGCACACCAGTAGCTGGTAGGTTTTCCAGGGGCACCTTTAAGGTGCCCTCTGTGTGCGTGTATTACTAAATCCGGAACTGGCATCATAATGCGAGATGCTTGATACCAAACATCCCCACTTTCAAGGAAGCCATCATGTAGCTGGGGAACTCGTTTTCACTAGCGTCCAGCACATGCTTTAAAATGGCTTCCCTGATCACTTGTACTGGCAGTAATGGGACTGACCAACACAGGGGCATATCTGCTCATGCAGTTATGCAGTCACATGTAGTATAGTGCACCCTTTCTTAGGGCGGTAAGGCCTGCGATAGGGGTGACTTACTTATTTTGCATACAATGTCGGCAGGCATGGCACACAGGCTGTGTGCCATGTCCTGTTTTCACTTTTGTCCTCACCAAGACATGCAGCCTGCAGTGGCAGTTTGCATGAGCTTGGTGAGTGGTCCCTTAGGGTGGCACAATTCGAGCTGCAGCCCTTGGGGACCCTCTTTAGTACCTCAAGCCCTATGCACCAGGGGTACCATTTACTAGGGACTTGCAGAAGGTACTAACAGTATTGTCAATTGGGGGAAACAACTGCACAGTTTTGGGAAAGAGATCTGGCACTGGGGACCTGGTTAGCAGGAACCCAGTGCACTGCCAGTCGAAATCACATCAAATACCAGACAAAAAGTGGGGTTGACCATGTCAAAAAGGGCACTTCCCTACACCATGTATTTGTTCACAGTTGTAGGGTGCAATCAGATGAGAATATAAAAGAAACAGGCCAAGCATGAAAGTCTTAAAGGTAGTCTTCCATGCAACTCCCAGCTATGAAGGCACATAAGATAGAAGACATAGTACTACAGCGTTGTGTGAATCCGGATCTACAATGGGAGAGTTAGTGAGCGACCTCAGAAGAATTTCTACAAAAGATTACCACAAAGACACAGAGAGCGGCCACAAACATTTGACCAAAACAAATTGGGCATTTACCTGGAAGGGATTACAGTGAACCTCTGTTACTGTGTCAAAGAAGACCGAAAAAACAGATTATTACTGGGGAGAGACAGGAAATTATACCTTAGGAGAAGGTTGGAGATTTTTTTTTTAATTCTTAGGATTGATAGCACATGATTTGTCTATCTCCGGCTTGAGGTCTCACTTCAAGGGAGGATTGTGACAAAAAAGACAAACCAGCGAAATAGCTACTGAAACTTTGGATGCACATACACACCCTCTCAATTCAGTATAAAAACCGGGTCTGGTGGCTTAGTGGACTAATGCATCCACTGTAGGGGTCTGTGTTTGACCTCATGGTCACAGGTTCAAATCCCTGCCGGTCCACTCATCCTTCTGAGGTCGATAAAATGAGTACCATTGAGTTGGGTAGCAATAAACATCTATCATTCAGTGCCAAGCTACCCTTGTGGGTGAACAAATACACTTTATGTTATGAAAGAACACTAAGGGAATTCTTCTTAAAAAGGAGAAATTGATGCATGTTGAAAGCACGACTTAGCCACACCCAAATACGTAGTCGCCCCATGTAAAAATATAACCGGAATAACCATGTTCAACGATGTTTCAGTGAAAAGTATTTAAATATTTGCTGCACTGGACTGTTCAGACATATACACAATCTCTACTCAAAGCAAACATATTAAAAATTCTACAGTAGCACGCAGTCACTGCCTACTGATGTCATATTTTTAAGCAGCAGCTGGGGAGAAAAACTAACCACACCCAACATCACGTCTTTGCCTCATTCCAAAAGAATATTTAAAATCTAAATATTGGCTGCAGAGCGAGAAACAGGATATGTTGAAGTTACATCTTCTGTCTGCCCTGAAACACCTCCAGCAAACTGCAGCATCCACCCACTCTCACTTTCTGGTCCCTTCTGCCATAATCCGCAATGTCCCACCAATGCGACGTAGGGTCATGTGTAGAAAAACTACTCTTGCACCGAGTCAAAATGCCCCCTGACAAAAGAAAGTATGTATCTCTCACTGTTCCATGTCACCTGGGTCGTTGTGACACTGAAGTGTAACTGGGAATGTGTGAATTGACTCTGTGTGTGTGTGATATTAACTGGGTGTGACATCACCACCGGCGGAGAGGAAACTCGTAATATGCTTGGCGGGGCCGTGGCAGCCTCCTGACCACCACAACACCACCAGGGAATGGCGGTTCCCTGGCAGCTGCAGCGGGGCTGTGGCGGTCCCACCGCCCAAGTCATAATAGCGCGGTCGGGAGACCGCCCTTGCCACACCCCAGCGAATCTGTGGTCCGTGGACCACCAGACTCGTAATCGGGGCCTAAGTGTGTGAATTGGCTTGATTCCTATTAGGCCTCAGTAACAAACTGAATTGTTTTGTCTATGCTACACAGACTCCCGATTGCTCCGGATGAGTTCATCCAGTAATGTGAACATTGGCAGTTCGTGGATAAAACAAAGGAAGCTGGTGGTAAGCACTAGCTTGTTTTGCACTGAAGCAAAGATTTTGCAAAGTAGAGCCTACAATTTGAGCGAATTTGATATCCAGGAAATGCTTCAGGTCAGGAAGACAGATCTGGATTTCTGTGGCCTTTTCCCTTCAGTACAGTCTGGTCATATTTAATCTCGGTTCTTCTGTTTTTCAACTTTTATAAGAACATTCTCTACAAACAATGAGCACAAGGATAACAATCAAGGACACTGGCAGACAAAGTGAGAGCAGATCCAATCAAGAAAACCGGAGAGGGGTGAAAGTGCTTGTGGTGTGAAAGGCACGAAGATTGCCAGGGACATCTCACTCCAACATTCAAGGCCAGATCTGCAAAAAAAAAATTCTTGCACATGCAAGTGGCATTTCCATCCGTAAAAAGCGTACACGAGTCACGAAGAACCAAAAAGAAATGGTGCACATTAGAATGATCTACGCAAGTGGAATGTGCACTAAAGATGCATGACTGAATGACAGTACTTATAAAGTGCACAACATGCAGCTCAGTCTTTCGGCACTGTTGCATTACACACACACCATTTCTGAATGGTTGCGTGATGCACTATTAAGAACAGCAAAGTAAATTATGGAACATTGTAGGTTTGCATAAATGTTTGGGAATGCGCTCCTTCACTTACCTGAATACCTAACATATTTTCAGGAGTACCTGGCTAAGCTGTGCATAGAGTGCAGTCGAGTGGACCCATTCGTGTAGAAACTGAATAAGACTAATTGTGGGAAGTAATAACCTATGAGGCATTAAATGCAACATTAAACTAAATACTGCTTTTTCCGAACCCCACAGATGCGTACTGCACATTTAGCATATGTTACAAGAATTGTAGGAGAATAAGGGTGTCATTAAAGTATACGTATATAACATCCTGTGAGGTTACAAATGTGGAGTATTTACTTGCCTAGGCAAAAACAATCTTAATTTATTTTAAATCATAAGGCTTAACTTAAGCATTGCCAAAACAACACATTTTCCCCAAAAACATTTATGCTTTGACCCTTATTCTTTTTTTTTCCACTGGATAGACATTTGAATATTTTTCTAGTTTAAGAAAGTGAATGTGTGCACTATAGATGTTACTTCTCCGAAATGAATCTCAAATCAACAGCCTCAGCCAGGGCAATCCTGCCCTCAAGTACTTAAAATAAGTGCTGGTCAATCAATGAGCGCTCTGGTGATTTCCCATACTGATCAATATGGCAGGAGCCTTTGACAAACTAATCCCAAAATACTTCTCCCTGGATCTTCACCGATGACCAGTGATGTAACACTACACGCTCTGCGGAATCTGCTAATCGACACAACTCAATGATACTGCATATAAATCCCTCAATCTGTAGTTGATCAAATAAACAAGGAAAGACTCTTTTGGTTTCAAAAGGACCAAAACCACTGATGTCAGCTGCAGTTTAGTACATGTACACCTAAATTTGGGAACATCCAAGGTAGAGATTTTGCAGCAGAAACACTTGGAATTGTATTTGCTCACAGACTTGCATTGGAGTGAAGGGTATTTTTACAGGCACAAAATAATTGAAAGTTTACAAGTGGAAGGAATTGCTATTCCTTAGAAAGGGAGTGTTAGCAAGTAGGTGATCTAAACTAGCAGGATAGAGTATTCAGTTGTGCCTTTTAGTCAGAGCTGAAATTAGGAGTAGGGAGAGTGTATGTCTTTACCTCGGGGTCGAAGTCCCACCTTCCCCAGGTGGCACGGGCTTGTACCATAACACTTACAGTGGGATGGCACGTGGCTGTGTCTACTTCCTGCTGTCACTGTCACTCAAGCACTAAATGGACCTGGCAAAGAAGGCGGAGCGAAGATGTCTCGACAACCAAGGATTTTTTAATACCACTGAGGACCACAATTTTTTTTCCCAATCATTACACTATCGATAATGCAATGAGTTACTCACTGACAGCTCAGAAGGCTGTTCTGGACAATAATTACATCCGCTGAGGACAGAATGTTCTCTGAATAAACTATGATCCCGGGGAGTTCCAGAAAGTGTAAAACTTTCCTGAACCTCCCTGTGGCGTTGGACGCCCTCTCGCCATGACATCCGCTTCTAAATGCACAAGCTATGGGCGGGAATGGGGGAAGCATTCTCTCCACAGCACCTACCTACCTCGCCCTCTCTGCTGCCAGACTCCTCTGCCCCGTAGTTCCAGCGCCTACGTGGAGGAGGGGGTATTTAAGATGTTTCATGGAGCTGCAGGAGAGGTGTAGTCTGAACCTGTGGCAAGAGAATGTTTATGTCAATGATTATGCCAGTGTTTATTGCTAGTTAGCTCTATGCTGGTCACAATCACGTATATTTTCCAGTGTTGCAATGCAGACTTATGGCCCACTGCAGCTGGCCTTAATTGACATTAAATGCTTTTCACTAATTCTTGACCTGATTCGAAGAAGATGGTTAATTAGGAAAGGAAGCACATTCAATGACTTGCAGAGTCTACTGAGATGGGTTACAATTTATGTCTTTTAAAACAATCCCCTATTTGAAGGTAAAATGTTCTAATAAATCATCCCCTTCCCTGGAGCATCTGTGGGTGTAAATAACCCATGTTGTTTATCCATTCCTCTACTTTCAGACCCTATTAATGAAAAAAAATGAGTTACTGCAGGAGCGCACATCACTGTGAAAGCCCACGATATAACTGCAATACAGTTACACACAAGCATAGAATAGGAAACCTGCTCTCCCTTTCCCTATAAGCCTAAATTATAGATTTGAAATCCAAAACTAGAGTAGTACGTGCCACTGCTCCATACCCAAAAAAATGAAAACTTGTAACTGTGTGCCTACCTCCCTACAGTAGTTTACTTTCACTTCTGTGGCACACAAGAAGGCCTTTTGCCACCTAAGTGATTCCTACACTGAACCCGGCTGATAAGCCCATAACTAGGGCGAAACCAGTCCTGGGTTGTTGTATTCCAGTTGAGGGAGGACCTGGCTTGTCAGTTCGGGCTGGACTGTTTCCATAAGGAGCAGCGACAAGACTGATTTACATGTGCCTGGGTCCAAACTGAGGTGGCATGGTGAGCAGAAGAACGATGGGTTGGAATGCTACCCGGAGCGATTGTCAGTGGTTAGGCAAATTGCAAGCATTCCTTTCATCACCTTTTGTGTGTTTCATATACTGCCTTAAGTGCATGGGTATGCCCAGACGTGGGTCCCATGCTCACTGTGTCACTGGAACCAAGCTGTACCTGGCTGAGGAGCCCCTATCTAGGGCGAAACTGGTCCTGGGTTGCTTCTGTTCCGGTTCTGGTTCCAGTTCCGGAAGGACCTGGCTTGGCAGTTCGGGCTGGACTGTTCCCATAAGGAGCAGCGTCAAGACTGATTTGCATATGCCTGGGTCCCAACTGAGGTGACATGGTGAGCAAAAGAATGACGGATTGGGATGCTACCACGAGCAATTGCCAGTGGTTACAAAAATTAAAAGCATTCCTCCCATCACCTTTTGTGTGTTTTATTCCTACATAGACAGGAAGGAACATGCATAGCAAGATGGTAAGATTCCCTTCCTAACAGAGACCATGATTCTACACAAAATGAAACAATGACTGCACTTTTCAGGCTGAAATCTGAAAGGTCAGGCTATTTAACTCCTGAATGCAAGACAACAACCCAAACAAGCTTGCCAGCCAAGTGCTGCTGTTGTTAGGCACAGATCGGAGCAGAGTACTGGAAGGCAGGTCAAGCCACCCCTGTTGGGGTATAGAAGCAAACTATGATAAAAGTCCAGGTGTTCTTAGGGGAATGTGTGGGTCTGGCAGAGAATAGCATGAGGAAGGTTGGGGGGAAAACGTGAAGTACAAACAATGGGCTACTATGTAGGTTGCCATATGCCCAGGGAATCAATTTCCTTACATGCAGAGGGCCGTGTAAGGATCTTGTCTTGCAGAATATTCAGCCTCAATCTGCTTTCTTTGTCAGAACCAAACAAGGTTCCATTTAATTAGCTCCCTACTCAATAGACTAGCAAAGGTCTGAATAGAATGGATTGAGAACTCTCATTTCACTGGTGCCACAACTACATGTGACATCACTTTTTTACTAAGGGGGCAGCCTCCCAGTCTCAACATGTAATTTTTGATGCTGCCTTTGCATCCTAATTCTATGCATTTTTATTCATTTTACTATTTAATTCTTTAATCTTCTGCATGATCATGTTGCCAAATGCTACTTTTGTTACCCTATGTAATTCACTACATTTGTATACCTGTTTACTGTGTTATATTGGCAGCCCGAATTTCTTTACAGAAAATGGATACTTGGGCATTTAATAACTATTAAATATTGGATACTACTTAGGGGTCGATTACAATGTCGTTAGGAAAATACTCCAACCGAACCGGTTCCGGAATGCTTTCCAAACGACTCGGATCAGGGGAGTCCGACCGAGCGATTTTGATGCATCTGGATGCATCCGGATAAGATTCGGTCGGACTCCCATTGACTTCAATGGGAGCCTGTGCTCCGAACGAGAACACAGGCTCCCATTGAAAAAAGGGGTGGTTGGGGAAAATCGTGCACCCTGTGGCGGGCACCCCATGGTGCCTGCCACACTGTGCACGCGTCGGTAGAGGAGACCCATGGGTACCCCCACGGCGCCCAATTCGGAGGGCCCTGGGTGAAGGGGGGCCTGCTACAGGCCCCCAAAGTCAGATTTCCACAGCAGATCCGTTTTGGAACAACCGATTCGGAAAGGCTGTCTGAATCTGACATCGTAATCGCTCGGCTGGAAACGCACTCCGTAGACTGCTACAATTCTGCTCCATCCCACTCGGTTGCTCCCAATGCCTTTCGGAACCGAGTCGGACAGTTCGAACGCTTCCCAGCCATCGTAATCGCTCATTGGGAAACGTGTACGAGTAGGTCGGAAAGGCGGGTTCCGAATCGGATTCGACCAAATTGAATGCCGTTCTGAGCCTTTCCTAACGACATCGTAATCGACCCCTTACTCTGTTAATAGATATTTTCATGACGTGCATAACAGTGATATTGAACAATTATGCTATTCTGGCATTGACAGGGTTGAACGATCCGTAAAAGAGGGGACAGAGAAAGACTGTTGCAGCAATTGGAATCAAGGTACACTTTGAAATTCAACACTAAGTGCCCATCAGGCCTCAACATGACCAGAAATTGACAAACCTGGGTTAAGAACTTTAAGATGTGGAACTTTGTTTATATGATGGCATATAGATTACTTTAAAATTCATATGGAAAGGAGATAGTTTCCATGATGACTGGTGTATGCAGTATTTTGAACTGTACAGCAAATCTAAATGATGGTGAATGAAACGTATGAGGGATGCATCTTATACACAGTGATGAGTTATTAACAAAACAGATTAGAACATTGGTAAATACCATATTATGAATTGTGAACAATTGAGACGCAAAACTGTTTTCATTACTATTTTGATAATATCTTGTTGTGGAATAATTTGTATCCAGTTTTTATAGCACGTACGTGTTCAAACATTCTTTTCCTTAAGTTACATTTTGTGCTGTCAATGTAATACTCGGGCAAACTAGACTATAGATAACATATGTACTCTCACATGCAATTCTTTTTCTTATCACATATGTTTTCCCATTTATTTCTAAACTTGTCTTCAATTTTCCATTATTTTCGATATTAAATAAACACATTGAAATTTACTGAAAAAACACAGTAAAAACGGATTTATAATTAAAGTTCTCGCTCAAATGTGACAAAATGACCGACGTTGGCCAGTTATGATTACCAACGCACTAAACATATGCCATAACTTATGCCGCCCGCCATGGTCAAAACAATAGTTTGCCAATGGCATAGAAAAAAAAGAATTATAATGAAAGCAACATGGCGAGTGGTGCAAGTTATTGTGTGTGTGTGCGCGCGCGCGCGCGCATGGTTCGTGTACAACGTAAACGTTTCTTGCAAAAATTAGATAGCTCGTGAAAAAACACACAGACAATTTATTTAATGGGTGGACTATAAATATCAAAGACTCACTCACTTTCCATTGAACGACTGGCTTTCACGTGCCGTGCCCTCCTATTTGTATTCCTGAATATAATTCAAAATCTTCACGTGATAATGTGAGCGCGGCATTTCATGGAGCACTGAGCCGTGTTTTGCAGTAATATTTACTGGTAATCTGAGGCCACTTTAAAAGTGGGGCTCTGACGCCGAGATATGGTAATACAATGCAGAGTTGGTGAGGTCGGAAAGCTCTGTCTGCCTCAGGAAGGGAAGCGTATACCATTAATGAGGCACGTAAACGCCGATGCATGACTTCCTGTTGCTAGAAAGATTTATCCCCAAAAAAAAATCCAAACTCATTTAGTTCTAAAACTATAGATACTGCGCCACGTTTATTAAAATGCTGCTTCGAATGACACTTGGTTCAGCATCACTGTACGAACTTGGAAAGATCACTGTACGAACAATAAAATAGACTACTTTTTTAGGGACTTTACACCTGCAAAACCCAGAAATAAGATTAAAATACGGATGGGTGAGTTCGGCCTTGGAAAAACAGTTTGTTTTGTCTATAAAAGATATACACAGAAGACCCAAGTGCCTCACACTGAAGCTACGCTAGAGTTGGGTTTACGTTTCTATGGGTCGCCCCACATCTAACCAATTTTCTGGAACTCCCAACAATAATACACAGAAGCCTGAAGCGCCTGCTAAGCATATTTACAATTCAATGAAACATGTCTCGCGCTATATAAATGCAAACCTTTTTACCTCTTCTACCCCTTCGCTATCCTTCTCAATCCAAATAACTGACTAATATCCACCACTCAAATTACTTTCATATTTCACTATACTAATTCACCACTAACACTGTATGGGTTCCAGCGTACCGTGCACTCGCCGAAAAAGCACTTCAACACCCCATCAGGGGTAGCAAGCTCTATATAAGGGCAAACCTTTTTCCTTTCTCTATTCCTCCACTATCCTTCTCAATCCAAACAACTGACTAACATATCCATCACTCAAAACACTTTCATATTTCACTATACTAATTCATCACTAATCCTTTATGGGTTACGGAGTAGCGTGCTACTCGCCAAAAAGGTGCTTTGACGTCAGGGGTTGTAAGCGCTATATAAATGCAATTACAATACAATACAATGTCTCCTGGGAGTGCCTTATCTGGGATTGCTAATATATTTTGTGAGATAAAACAGGGGCCGAAACAGCTACACAACCTATTGTGCAACCACGGGCCAACTGGAGTCAGAGCTGCGGTTACCAAGAGGATATAAAACACTGCAGCAGCATTTCTAAAGCAGAAATCAGAAGCATGTAAACAGTAGTCAATTAGCCAGGGGTAGTGACTGCTGTCTCTTGCTTAACCTTCGGTCCCCCAGTCCTGACCTTGCTCATCCTGTTATCAAGGGTCATAAAGGAAGCTACCGCAAATAGAAACCAGTGGAGGAGTTTACTGAGAGACAGGTGTTCAAGCATGCCAATTGAGGAGGGTCAAAGGTCATGGACTTGGGAATCCACTTCCGCTAATACCAGGCTTTTTAGTGAAAGAACAGTCATTCATTTTTAGGTAGAGCCTGTAAGAGCGCATGCGCTCTCGCTTGCAAGACTATTGTATACAAAAGGGGCTTGCAGCTCGCATGTTGCATACCATTCGGTGGCTCTGTGTCTCTCTCTTCTGTGGTGCCTCCTAGTTGGCCAGCACACACCAAACGTCCCGCCCTCCCCTTTCTGTGGAGCACAGACCAAGCACAGATTGATTCTACTTAATTTGTGCCAGTCCACTGTTCAGCCCTGTGATTCCGATACTATTTCTGGCCCCCCACACTACTTCCCCTGTCCCGTCTGGTGCTCCCTGCTGTCTCCCCTGCACCTCGCTCATAACATGGCTTTAAAAAAGAAAGCGCCATGATGCAGTCAGTGTTGGCCGTGTCACACAGATTTTTTCTTGCTTTTTGTGAAGTGTGTTGATTTCTTTATAACTGCTGAAATATAGACAAAAAACTATAAAAATAACATCAGAAGGAATTATTTGTCCGTAAATGCTCCAGAGTGCAAGGGCATAGATTTCGGCACGCAGTCCCACTCGAATGTGCGTCACAGGCGCTAGATACCTTTCCCAGAGACAACCTTTTCAAAGATTCTTGGAAACAGAATGGTTGTTAATGGTGGCATAACCTACCATAGACTCCTCTCGCATGTCTTCAAAATATGCCATTGATTGGACAGATTCTCCTTTCTGTCACTGTTTACAATCATAAAATCCTTCGAAGCGATCTGGTTAGGGCCGCCTCTTTTGCTGTCAGGTGTGCTTTGGTTAGGGCCTCCTCTTTTGCTGTCTGTGTGCTTTGGTTAGGGCCTCCTCTTTTGCTGTCAGGCGTGCTTTGGTTAGGACCTCCTCTTTTGCTGTCAGCTGTGCTTTGGTTAGGGCCTCCTCGTTTGCTGTCAGGCGTGCTTTGGTTAGAGCCTCCTCTTTCTGCTGTCAGATGTGCTTTGGCCTCCTCTTTCTGCTGTCAGGTGTGCTTTGGTTAGGGTCTCCTCTTTCTGCTGTCAGGCGTGCTTTAGTTATGGCCTCCTCTTTCTGCTGTCAAGCGTGCTTTGGTTAGGGCCTCCTCTTTTGCTGTCAGGCGTGCTTTGGTTAGGGCCTCCTCTTTCTGCTGTCAGGCGTGCTTTAGTTAGGGCCTCCTCTTTCTGCTGTCGGGTGTGCTTTGGTTAGGGCCTCCTCTTTCTGCTGTCAGGCATGCTTTGGTTAGGGCCTCCTCTTTCTGCTGTCAGGCATGCTTTAGTTAGGGCCTCCTCTTTTGCTGTCAGCATGCTTTGGTTAGGGCCTCCTCTTTCTGCTGTCAGGTGTGCTTTGGCTAGGGCCTCCTCTTTCTGCCATCAGGCGTGCTTTAGTTAGGGCCTCCTCTTTCTGCTGTCAGGCGTGCTTTAGTTAGGGCCTCCTCTTTTGCTGTCAGGCGTGCCTTGGTTAGGACCTCCTCTTTTTGCTGTCAGGTGTGCTTTAGTTAGGACCTCCTCTTTCTGCTGTCAGGCATGCTTTAGTTAGGGCCTCCTCTTTATGCTGTCAGGCGTGCTGTATTAGTTCTGCTTTCCGGTGTTTTTGATTTTTTTCTTGGTTTAAAGAGTGATTAAAGATGAGCCATACCCATTACCAAATGCTACAGATTGTATTCACTACTATACTAAAAGCCAGTAATCCCTGTTCACCGATGTGCTGATGGCAAACTAACAGCATTGCTTTCTGCTTCAGAGTGGACCTTTTAAACCCAATGAAATCAGCAAAAAGCTTTCCCTCGCCTCACTAATTACGTCAGACTCAGTTGTTTGACTAGGGTAAGTCCAGTGAGTGAGGTGCTATTTGTCATATTGTTCCCACTGGCAATGTTCAGTATATATGAACAAGCACTGGCAAAGCCAATAGGTCTTGCCTATGAGGGCTATTGGCTTTAACCAGTAGCGGCCCGTGGAGGGAGTTCCGTGGGGCGGTAAGGTGGGGCGGGGGAGGGGCAGGGTGGGGGGTAGTAAACACCGGAATATGGATGAACGGAGGTTAGTAAACAATTAAATAAATAAAACGAATTTCGTTGTGTGCGCTGCATCGCATTTTGCGATGCAGCGCACTAGCTGAAATTCGTTTTATTTATTTAATTGTTTACTTACCTCCGTTCATCCATATTCCGGTGTTTACTACCCCCCACCCTGCCCCTCCCCCGCCCCGCCTCACGGAACACCCTCCACGGGCCGCTACTGGCTTTAGCAATGTTTTGTAGCCATACTTTACTGCAGCAAGCGCTATGACACAGCCAGGGCTTATGTGCTTTTTTTTTAAAGTCTATTAGCACTGGATGCATTATAGTCCTTTTTATTATTATTATTATTATTATAAATATTTGTATCCATGCTTTACAGCTGCTAGGCTATTATACAGCATGGCTAGAAATCATTGCTAAAGTTTCTATTGCGTTGCTGTACAGCATGAACAAAAGGCAATGGCAGAGCCAATAGTCTCATGGGTGAGACCTATTGGCTTTGCCAATGCTTGTTTAAGATACCCATTTCCTAACTATAGCCCTGTGCTGCCCATGCACGTCTGTTTTTATAGGACAAAGATATGTTGTAATCCCATAACATAACATATAGTCAGGACACATATTACAGGGTATAGTTTGGCCACGTACAGGTGCCTCCTTCACTCTTCACCTGGTCTGTCCACGTTACGCGAGCATTCTATTGTACATCACCTAGGGTACCCCTCCAGAGTTGCACCCATATAGGACCTGCAGGAGCTTTCACGATGCCTCTGCGATAGGATATATGGAGTCAAAACCTGTAGAATCTGTGTGTTTTACACTTACACAGGACTGCTGGGGAGCTGCAACACCCAGTTTGCCTGAAAACTTGGGGAGAAATGAGCATACTTAGGGTACCCAAAATGGTTAATAACTGTGTCATCTACTTATTTGGTTGTTTTTCAGTTTCACGGACTTAAACTAGTCGACTTACTGAGCAGTACCTCCAGTATGATGGAAACATACGCTAGAAAAGCTGGAGTATATATTTATTTGATTAAGACAGAGGAATTTAGGAATGAAATGAGGGTGAGGTGGGTGTGTTGTGACTGTGAAGCGTTAGGTAGCCTAGGGCGGATGGTCACAGGTACTGGTTGGAGGATTGAGTTGAAAGTTTGTGTAAACGGTAGGTTTTCAAAAAAATTCCGAATGCTAATCAGCTTGAAGTGGGTATGTGTTTGGTGAGAGTTAAACAAAATAGCTTTGTTGGCCATCCCAATTAACAGTGCTTGTGAGCATACATTGATAAAAGTACTGATAAATAGGCAAACTATAGTTTCAAAGAGTTGCAAGGCTTTTGGAAAGTGCAAGTGCGGTGGTGTTAATTAGATCTCTGTGACAATGTCGCCTGGTAAAAACTGCATTCCATGAATCCACATATCACTAGAAGTGAGGCTCTCTGAAGGACAATTATTCCGGTATAGGCCAACACCGCTGCCAATGGGACATATTGCGGAGCACTACCACCACCGCCCGGTCACACGGAAGAGGCTTGAGGCTTCTGCGAGTAGGCGAGGAAGTTGGCCCCTCACATTATCACAGAATTTAGGATCGTGTCAAAAGTTGGGTCTGCTCTCACAGTCCCATTTCGAGCTCCTACGGGCTTACTACAAGGCATAGCTGGCAGGTACTTAACAGGGTACTGGCAAATGTGGGCACATGGGCAGAAGACCTACCGTCAGGCTACTATTAGCCACCAGGCTGGAAAACCATACAGATATGTAAAGTTGCTGTTTTGGGATATTGTTAGAAATAATGTAGTGCTTCTTTTGATGTTATGCATCTGTGTATTTTAATAGTTTGAGTTAACACGTTTATGAAGGGTCATATTTTTAAACCACCCCTTTTGTTATATATATATCTATATGCATGCTCTATTTAAACCACTACCAAAACATGAAATTAACTCTCACATAAAAATAGTCAGTAACCAAAGGTAATTTTGCTGGCAAAATGAAATAGCACCATTTCAGAGGTATCAGATTTTTGATATCTTGTTTAGTAAAGTTAAAAGTACACACTTGTCTAAACAACAAACACATGCAAATACTGCGAGACAAACATGTTCTAAACCTATGTCGGTCCACGAGACTACATTATGTTAATTTACACTATGTTTGACCACAGATTGGTAATTGCAGCAAAGCCTGCAAACATTCTCGCGTTTCAGTATCTTGACCAGGAGTGAGGTCAGCCTCATCTGTTGAGCGTTAATAATTTATCCACACTTTGCTCTAATGTGTAAACCTTTATCGCAGGGTGCGCCGTTAGCTAGTAACAACAGTTCTACATATAAATATACACGTTACCTTTCTTCTATGTGTAAGTTTCATTGGGTCCATAATTTGAAGAAACAATGTTGTTTGTGATAAACGTCATAGAATGTAGTCGGGGAATCGAAGGGCGCAGCGCAATCACTGCTCACATCACTCAGGCCGAAGGTCACCTACGGAAGGCTGGAGCGCGCGCCCACTCCTTGGGGATTGGGAAACAATGGAACTATTCCCTCGTAACACATCATTGGAAAGTTAAACACGGAACTTGGAGGGAGTAAACAGACAATAACTTACGACTGATCTCGTGGAAGGTATGTAGACGAATCCACGACTTAGAGGTGAGCACTCCAACAAATTAACAAGGCGAGCCAAGACAGAGCCGAGCCAAGGGTCTGGCTTGGTTCTTGGGTGCACCAGCCGAGCCCCGGAAATGTTCACCACGTAAATCATACAACAAACATCACGTAAAATATGATAAAGTCTCTTCAAAATTCAAAAAAGTGTACTTCGTTAACAAGTGGAAGCTGTGACATTAAAAGGTCACATTACAGCACTATCTGAGACGTACTTATTAAAAATGGTAGTTTTTAACTTGAACTTATAACCATTCCTGCCCCTGCCCCCACCCCCACCCTGGCAATAGTGCTATTAGCAAACTAAGGGGCAGATGTACAAGCCCCTATCGCCATGGGAAAGTCACTATTTCCGACGTTCCTGTGGCGATAGGGGCTTCGCCTTATTTACAAGGCAGCGTTAAGCCACTTAACGAGGCTTAACGCTGCCTTGTAAATAAGGCCACCTTTCACACTATGCGTAGCGTGAAAGGGGTGGGCAGTGGGTGTTGCAGTGGGCGTTCCAGCGCAAAACCCATTGATTTTGACGCTGCCCCCTATTTACAAGGGTGGCGTAAATAGGAGGCAGCGCCAAAATTAAGACCAGGGAAAACCTGGTCTTAACTTGGTGAAACGAGGAGAAATGCTTTATTTCTCTTCGCTTTTGCTTTTTCCATGTGTGCTGCCTTGTGCAGCACACATGTAAAAAGAAAAATGCCTTGGATTGTTTATGTTCAGGAAGGTGACCCTCCCTGCACATAAACAATCTCTTAAAAATGACATTTTGTAACTTCCATGTGTGCTGCATTAAGCAGCACACATAGAAGTGACAAAACGGCATTTAAAGATTGTTTATGTGCAGGAAGGGACACCTTCCTACACATAAACAATCTTCCCCTGCACGCAGACACCCTTGCACTATGGTGCAAGAGTGTCTGCGATGGCGCTAGGCAGCTAAGTGTAGCGCCAGCGCAGGGGGAAACGCAAGGTTGCACCATATTCTTGTAAATATGGTGCAGCCTTGCGTTTCTCAAGTGGCGGAGTAAGGCATTAAGCCATGATGGCTAAGGCCTCACTCCGCCACTTCTTTGTACATATGCTCCTAAGAGGCAAGACAGTTGTCACGTATTTGAAGGTTCTTTAAAATATGACAGTGAAAAAAAAACAGGTAAAAAGAAATAGTTGCTTAAGATCACACAATTTAGTCACGGTGGGGGGCGCTGTGTGGTGGGGGGCGGTGTTGAGCCACAATGATTCCAAGTTATTTGGTTTCACTTTCTACAAATCATTCTGAATGGGTACCTGTTTGTCTTTCCTTTTTTACCTCAAATGTTAATGTTTTGTTTTTACCTCTTTGTCTATAAAGGTAGAGCGAGGGTGGTAGGCAGAAGCCACATGAAGACTCGGCTCGTTATGGGCTCAAAGTTCCAATGGGACCTCAAGTTGAGCCAGATCCTGAATTAAGCTCTAGCCTGGCTCGAGCTTTCAGTGGCTCGCCGAACTCTATCACAGCTCACGACATACCTATGCAACACTTTAGTACTCCTTTTGAAGTAACATGCAGTTTCACACTGCATCAACTATTGCTATTTCAGTTGTGAAATGTACATTGCATATATGTTACCAACCTAAATGACAGTAGCGGCTGCTACCGGAACCGAGTGGTGAGGAGGGGGTAGGGGGGGACTAAAAAAAGTAAAAAAAAACACTTACCTGTGACGGCCGGCCGCCTCCTCTCCTCTGTCCTCTTCTTCCTGACTCCGGTCCCGCAGCAGGATGCAGGAAGCAGCAGGAAGCACCCGGTTGGTTCCCAGCCTCCTGAGTGGCAATCACAAAGCTGCAATGCAGAGTTGTGATTGGTCTGAGCGCCGTGGATCGGCGCTCAGCCAGGGAATGGGCTCCTGGGCATGTTCTTCATGCAGGCTGTAATGCAGTATGCATGGAGAAGATGCGAAGTGCGCATGAATGTTTGGCCGGTCCAAGGCCGGCCAAACAGTCATGTGCACTTAGGAGTGGGCAAACCACTCCTCCGCTGCTCCTCTGTCGTCGTAGCAGCCCCACCCCAAATGCAAAGCTGTAGCAGAAGGAAACATAAAATGATAATAACGTGAGTTATTATCATTTTTTGTTTACTTCACTGCTGCGAAGCAGTGGGGCAACGCCCCTCCGCCTTAGCGGAGGAGCCACCACTGCTAAATGATTCGATTTAAACACCATCACTTTGTTGTAGGCATAGTAAATGGCAATAGAACCCTTAAAGGAAGACGAACAGGCAAAATAACTTTCAATAATTCATAACCATGATGATGAAAACACATTACAAAGAGAACAACGAAAGGGTACATGCCATTTAAAAGTATTAATTTACCAAGACTAACACAGCGCAGGCAGTGTACGGTCAACAGTAACGTACGGATGGATGGCAATTAGAAACAGAGACAAGGAAAGCAATGGACGGGAAGTGTAAATGTTTTCATTTTTTAGGTTTTTAAGATTTATCTGTGTGTCGGAGCTTAGACAATCAAGAAAAAAAAGCAAAATACATATTTCCCCACCCTCTATCCCTCTCCCAAGCTATCAATACCTGGGATACCAGTAACTCTGGGTGCAGAGGTGTTAGGGGGTTACGAGGGACATTTAAATTGTCCCTTAGAAACTTGTAATGGTAGAATCAGAGGGCTCAAGCCCCGGCTTGAGCTAAATGCTTAAGCAGTTCTCTGAAAAGCGTGCATGCAGTCAATATTTCTCAGCTATGCTGCAAAACTGATCATGCACAAGCTTTCTAAGTGATGGTTTAAATCCATGCATAAAATAGAATTTGAGCGATGGTGCAAATACGGCCATGCCGTCGACATTTCTAAATGACTGTGAAAACATCAGCATGCACTGATTACTACTGGGCGATGGTGCAAATCTGGGTATGCAGTTAGGATTACTGAGTGAAACATGCAACTCTGAGCTCGCATTAAGGATTATTGAGGGATGTGCATATTCAAACATATACTCATAATTAATAAAATGTGGGACAAATCTAATTATGCATAATGATGGTCATTTTGAACATTATGTGGGAATACTTGGCACAATGGTGTGCTCAGTAATGCTTGCTGTGGCATAATGGAAGGAAATCTTAACATACTGTAAGCACTCTTGGCACAATTGTGCCCACTGGGACAATGGGTCAGTCACCTAGAGTCACTGGTTAGCTGGGAATGTCATTCAAATTTTTGAACAGCCCAATGGACAGTCAATTGGTGGCTGGATTATCTGTCGCCATGATTGATGGCAAGTGGGTTCTTTATGTCAGACCATGCATCAGGAATGGGCAAACTCCAGGAGGCGATGTGGTCAATCTCCATCAGTACCACCACGGGCCACACACAACAGAGGCGGTCCATCCAACAGTGCTGGGGTTCCATTGCCATCTTACATGGAGGAAGCATGGCTCACTTATCATGCCACTCCAGGAGCTACTCTTTGCCGTGTGCTGGGGCCAAACGGTGTGCAGTCCTCACAGTATCTGGGATGTTCTTTCTAGGCTTTGCTTCTACAGACTGCTGAGCAGGGCATGCAGGACATTTCATTGACACGGAAACTTCAAACAAATTTCAGATTCAGAGTATTGACAGTCTTTGGCCAGATGCACTTGGACCAGTACCGGTTCCCAAGTCGAAAGTGAAGAACCTAGGCATATTGTTTGCTGAAATCTATCATTTGACAGCCAGATAGCCAGCCTCATTGGCAAATGTTTTGGTAACCGAAAAACATTGAACAAGATCATGGGCCTTCTTCCTGAATCCACCAGGAAACCAGTAGTCCAGGCACTGGTCATGTCCAGACTGGACTAATGTAATGTGTTATATCTCGGAGCCACACAAGGGAGATTGAGAAAGCTCCAGAGGGTGCAGAATTCGGCAGCAAGTTTGCTGCTGAACATTCGAGGCGCTCCTCCATGGGACCAGCCCTTGCTACACTACACTGGATCCAGCTGAGCAAGAGAGTGTTCTTTAAAGCCATGTGCTACAACCATAAAATCTTGAATGATAACGGGCCTCATTACCTACATTCTCTGGTGAAGCCTTATTGACTCAGCAGAACTCTTAGGTCTGCAGGAGCCGCGCTCACCTGATCCCCATCGTGAAAAAAGCAGTTATGGGTGGATGTTCCTTTAGTTTTCTGGCTTCCAAAATGTGGAACAGCCTGCCTCTGGATCTGAGACAGGAATGCTCAGGATTAGTCTTTGGTAAGAAACGTAAGACTTGGCTTTTTAGCAAATTTAGGGCTGGTAGATTGTGCTCTATACTGGAGAATTAATTCCTAGCACAGGGACACTCCGAATGGAGTAATCAGGCGCTTTATACATTTCTTATTATTATTATCATTTATTTTGCAAAAGAAGATTAGTGCTTGTCATCCCAAGAAAAAGATAAACCTTTGAAAGGTAGAGTGACTTATTTTAAATATAAAATGAAACACTTGGAATATGTTACAATGTAAGGAAAAGTCAGCCTAATTATGGAAAATCACATTTAAAGATTGCAGCAATAGAAGAAAGGATTGTGGGAATGTAGATGTGACAAAGGTTTGTGGATATTTAAATATCCTACTCAGCTACCTTCTCTACAGAGAAAGACTGGATCTTCATTCCCTCTGGATCAAATGCTTCTGAGCAGGGAAAAAGGGACTCAACGCAATACTTTTATTAGTAACACAGATCAATGTTGACTGCCTAGACACCTTCGGGTAGTAGTGCGCTGTACAAATTTTCATTTCATTTCACTTCACTGGGTGTGGAGTTGGAGTCCAGTAGAGCAGTCTCAGGGGTTAGAGCTCAGCTCAGAGAGGAAACTAAGGCTGCAAGGGCCGAGCACACAGCATTGTCTGGGGAATAATGTGCGAAGGCTGCGGCTCCAGTGCCAGCCGCTAGCGGTGCCTTTGGTGATGGCCTGTCTAATAACATGCACAATTGTGGTTAAGTGTTGTTTGCTTTGTTTAAGATGTGAATATTTTTGGGAGGTGCTTTACTTGATAATATCAGCATGGTTACTCTTAATTTCAGATAGGCTCTCTCAAGCTGCTTACTTTTGATGATCCTGTTTTTGTTAAACAGCAAAGACTTGAAATAAGCCCAACCACAGCAATGTAATGGCTCCAGGGCTAGTTTAATACATTCTGAAAGTAACAACTCAACTAACTTGGCAGTATGTTTAAGGTCAGGTGATTGGAGTTTTAATGCACTGCTGACAAACATTAACTGGGTTGTAAGTGTCTGACTGCTAAGGCAGCCAAGAAGAAGAAAGAATGAAGGAGAGTCAAGTTGGATGTAACCGGTAGGAATGCTTTCAGCTCATGTGCACTTTCCTTCGGCAATTACTTGGAACCAGGCAGAAAATACACAAAGGTTTGGGATCCAAAATTTTAAAAGGGTAAACAATACTCAAGTTAAGAAGGCACCTCTCAAGCCAATGGTTCTTAGATTTTTACTTGTAAACTTGCAAAAGCAACCCTCTACATTCCAAGTTTTATAACCTATGCCACATCCCTTCATTCATCTAAAATAGGGGACGTAAGTATCATTAGAGCAGCAGGAACAGTGGCACCAGGACCCAGGGACATAAGGGGTTACTGCACTCTGATTAGGGCTCTCTTTTACTATACAAATTATACTTTTCTAGATAACTCTAGAACACAGAGTTCGGTTTTCCAGAAACCTTGGCAATAAGCAGTGGTGTAACAATAGCCTCTGCAGCCTCCATGGTATGGGGGGTCGAGCTGCAGGGGGCCCCTCTGGCACTGTGCACGGGTGGTGGACCCCTGGCCTGTAAGCTCCTTACTGGGTCTGGAGAGTGATGGCCCCCCTCCATGTACTTTGCAGGGGGCCCCCTCAAGTTTCGTTACACCACAGGCAATAAGGACTCAGTTAATGTATCAACCAGAGACAGAAAACCACTTGGACTGCAACCACCCCACAAACCAATGAGCATCGTGTGAGAGATGATCAATCTCATGAAACATTACCGGGATAGTTGTTGGAATTCCAAAACCTCTTTTATTAAGGAAGAACATCCTCAAGAACACTAGCAAATAAAGGGTCCATTTTAAATATTTGTTTATAAAAACCCGAACCCAATTGTAGTGTGCATGATAAGAATTGTAACCACAATAAAGACAAATAGAATGGCAGCAGCGTTTGCTAAAAACATAAATAACAGGAAAAATCCCAGCATATTTGCTGCATACGAATAGAAATCCTACCCTCATTCTGCTACTTCCAGGCACTAAGCTAATTCTTACACAGCAGAAAACAGAAGGCCTAATTTGAGTTTCAAAGATGGTTCACACTCTCATTCCAGTCTGAACAGTTTGGCTTGTGTTCAATACAAAGCAGAGCCATCTATTCCTGTCATGTGAGGTGAGCCGTGCTGATAAGCTTAGCAAGCAAAGTCTGAATGCCTCCCTTCCCAGCAGCCTTCAATTAGAATGGGTGATACGATTCTGCACCGCCTGGTCTCGCTGTCACCTGGCGTTGAGGTGACAGCCTCTCACCTCTTGTGCTCAGCTTTGATAATCTTATTTTGTCATTATTGAAACTCTCAGAATAAGCAACTAACAGAATCTGTGTTCTTTTGAGTAATAACAATAAAGGAGACACAGAGTTATCAACCTTCTAGAAACTTTTTAGACATCAATAACTGATGTAGAACAGAACAGTCAGCTTTTAGATAAAATAATGTGGATATATTCAAGCAAACTTGATTGTCTTTTTACATAGAGAAATAACATAAGCTAAATGTGTATTTTATATTAAATGCACATTCACGTTTGATTGATTAACATATGTTACTCAAGAAGAGGAATACTTAGAAAAGTCATAATAGTCATGACACAATGAATGGCCCTATTGGCACATTTCCCTTCTTGTGTTGGAGCCCATGGCACCCTTGCAGCTCCACTGAGCTTTCAATATTTGTGTGTAAAACAAAAGAGCAATTGCCTGTGGCAGCTGGCACCTACTGATGGGAGGGGGGTGGGCAAACAAAATAAAAAATACAGAAAAACACTTACCAGATCATGTCCGTCGACGTCCACCCAACTCCGACCTCTTCTGCTGAGACTGCAGTGCAGGCCCCAGCAAACTCCCTCGACCAATCCTGACCTGCTCACGTGCTGTTAACCAGCATGTGAACAGTGTCCTGATTGGTGGGAGTGGCCTCTCCCGGAGCTCCCGAGATCACTGGATGCCTCAACCTAGCTGTCTTAAGACAGCTGGGTTGAAAGGCTCAAAGTGCGCATGTGTGGCTGGCCATCTCACGACGGCCGGCCAAAGAGACATGCGCACTTTAAACAGTGCAAAGGCAGCCCTCTGCCCACCACTCCTCCCTGCTGTCACTCAGCAGGCCCCGCCTAATCCTGATGCTTGGTTCAGGACGGGACAATAAAAAATAAAATGGTAATGAATTACCATTGTATTTTTCATCTCTGGGGCTTTGGGGGGCACTTAACGGGGAGGGAGGGGCTCTGCTCCTCTGCTCCAATGGAGGAGCCGCCCCTGGCAATTGCATTGGTATACAGTGTAGAGCCCAATCTTGGTGTGCACAAATGCCGTAAAAATGTTTGTATTTTTGGGGAGTGCTTGTGAATGAAAAAAAGAGATTTTTGCTTAACTGTTTCAAATAAAGCAACAGATAAGTCGACAGAATTTCATACATGTTTGCAATTGATGCGCTGTTTTGCTGTTGCTCTAGACAGAAGGTGGATTTTGACACAGAGTAGTGGAGTAACAGAAAATCCTCGACATTTGTAGGAGTTGTTGAATCCACAGGAGAATCCACTTGCAGAACTTCCTCTTGCATAGGGAGAGGGTATGGAGATGTAGGAAATATGATGCTGATATCTCCTCCAGATGTAGTACCTTTACACTATTTGACACATTTTTCATTACCACCCAATCCTAGAAGTGTCACAGGGCCTTTTTATGTCTGTTAGATGCAGATGCAGCTGCCTCACAGAGTTAATTTAATTTATACCGAGGCATGCGTCCTGTTATTGATAGTGGGTGGCCGTTAATGTATGGGGTTTAGGCATTGTGCAATTACCATAAAATATTTCCCCATGCAATGATGCGTCCATATACAGATGGCTCACGGTCTAGTCTTGGCTTTTCGCCTCCATTTTATTTCCTTCTTTCCTGATTTGGGAAAATGTTTTTTTTTTACTTTGACCAGACATCACAACCAAATGTGTTTTTAAAATCTGCCATTTTCTTTCATTAAAAACAGAGTACAGGCAGTACCTTTTGAATTTGGCAAAGGTGCCTATCTCGGTTTTATCAACAGGTGCGCTTTTATGTGCTTAAATCACAATTCTCACGAGTACTTAGGGATTAAAAAATAGCCAGAAGACTAGCCTCTGGGTGAGGGAAGTGGTTCCTACAGACCAGTGCCTCTGAACCAACATGTTGTGGCATCACTTTGACAGGACGATAAGGCTGGGGAGAACATTTCACATACCATTTATTTATTTATTTGAGTTTTATATAGCGCTGACTAGACCCGGAGGTATCAGAGTGCTTTACATAAGGATCAGCGAGTTACAAAGTTAAAAACAGTGTTGCACAATAACATTAGTTACAATAACATAGCAGAAGATATAGACATGTCCAAAGGGGTATGTAAGGTAGGGGGAAAGGAAAAGGGGAGGAAAAGGATCGGACCAGGTAGAACCGGCAAGGATGGAGGTGTTCCAAGGGAACCAAAACACAATATGAAAAATCGAACAGGGGATCAATAGAAATAACGTCAGGAGGCGAGGTGACTGAAAAGGAGAGGAGGGAGACCAAGGGGGGTCAGGACAGGGTAAAGGAATTGTCGGGCGACAAAGGGCGTAGTCCAGCAGCAAGTGAGGCGGCCGAATCCTCCAAGATGGATGACCCGGGAAACGGCCACAGTTTGCAAAGTCACAAAATGGCGGGGCAACACACGAGATCCAATTCGCAAATTAACAAGGGTGCTGGAATTACGGAGCAGAGGAGAGGGGGGGGGCAGTCACAAGAGCAAGGAGGGAAAGGGATTGGGGAAACGCCGAAACACAAACGGGTCCTTTAGACGGGCAAACGCTCAGGGTTTCTGGGGCAGCAGAGTCGTCGAGGATGTTGATACACAGTCTGACCAAATGCACAGGCTCTATGCCGCGAGGGTAGCAGTGCCATCAGGCTGCACGCCGAATGTCTGGGGAAGTCCGCCAGGGGCAGCTGTCCCAGACCGAGGTAGGCAGAGACGCAGTCCATGGAGGGGCGCCCCCCCAGGCTCAGATAGCAAAGAAAAACCCGGGGGCGTCACGCCGTAGTGCCGAGATTCTCCCCGCAATTGTACCCCCGTACCTGGCAATAAGACTTGCGGGTCCCGGTCGTCCCACGGGAGGCGAAGCAGGAGGGCAGGCCGTGGGGGAAGCGGCAAAAGTCGAACCCAGAATGCATCGGGTGGGGAGACCTCATCCAGTTCTGTAACAGCCAGCCGGAGAAAACGCCCCTAGCACCGCCGAGAGTGGATTCCGACGATGGCCGGCCATCACCGAAGCGTCGGTAGGCAGGGGGAGGAAAGGCAACAGCAGTGGAGAAAACGCAGAGCAACTATGCCAGATGCCCGGCTGGGTAGGTGACGGCCAGGGCGGTGCGCCAGAGCCATAGTGCCATTATTGGCAACCTCTCCCCCTTGTCTGATCATGCAGTAAATAAATACACAAGACAACTTTGTAGTGGGAAAATATTGCTGCAGGTTTATTCCATACAGGAGTATGCAATATGTGGGTTATCTTACGGGCGATCCAAGGGCGGGGCAGCTGTGCCAACCTATGCTGCCCCCGCCCGCCTGGTGAGCCAGCACTGTGGGGCACCCCGTCAGTGCTACCTTAGACGATCCTCTTCCGGATCACGTGACACGTTGGTCTGTTCTACTCACGCCCTTTTCAGGGGCGGAGCGTAGCAGGGCAAACCCCGGTTGGTCAGGCCCCCAACCGCCCAAAGGACTAACGGGCGCCGTCGCGGTTTTCCCGGAACCTGCCCTGAGGCTCCCGGTCTTTGGCTCTGGCACCCCTACTGTGCCGCGCAGAGGTACCCTTACTGTACCGGTCTGCCGCAGAGGTACCCTTACTGTACCCGTCTGCTTCCAGATCGCCCTGTAACTCCGCCTGCAACACAAAAGGAAAACATTAAAACATTCAGGATACCCTGACCCCCAGCCAGGACGCCGGGTAAGAGGTGGGGCGGGAGACGGCGTGGCTGGGAAAAGAGACCGCCAGGAGAGGGCAGGGGAGGCATATAAGCCCTCCCACCCTCCCCGGCGCACAGGAAGGACGTCACGGAGGTGCCCAGCCGAGGGCTCGCAGACCCCACTGAAAACTAGAGCGGGTGGGTGGTGCCAAGATGGCACTAAAGGGCCGCCCTGCTGAGGTGGCCCCCTGCGGGGCCGCGGACAGCCACATAGTGCCATTATTGGCAACCTCTCCCCCTTGTCTGATCATGCAGTAAATAAATACACAAGACAACTTTGTAGTGGGAAAATATTGCTGCAGGTTTATTCCATACAGGAGTATGCAATATGTGGGTTATCTTACGGGCGATCCAAGGGCGGGGCAGCTGTGCCAACCTATGCTGCCCCCGCCCGCCTGGTGAGCCAGCACTGTGGGGCACCCCGTCAGTGCTACCTTAGACGATCCTCTTCCGGATCACGTGACACGTTGGTCTGTTCTACTCACGCCCTTTTCAGGGCGGAGCGTAGCAGGGCAAACCCCGGTTGGTCAGGCCCCCAACCGCCCAAAGGACTAACGGGGCGCCGTCGCGGTTTTCCCGGAACCTGCCCTGAGGCTCCCGGTCTTTGGCTCTGGCACCCCTACTGTGCCGCGCAGAGGTACCCTTACTGTACCGGTCTGCCGCAGAGGTACCCTTACTGTACCCGTCTGCTTCCAGATCGCCCTGTAACTCCGCCACAGCTCTGGAGGCGGCTCCCGTCGCCGCCAGAGCCCCCCACACAGGCTGTAAAGTCACTTGCAACCCGCGATCTGCAGTGCCTCCTGCAAGTCAAGCAGGAACAGGTCCATCCCCACCGGGGACAGGTGGACCCCATCCTTCTCAAAGTAACCCTCGACTGAGGACTGGATCAGTTCGTGCCTGATGAAAACCAGCCCCCTCTGATCAGAGAACTTACGCATGGCACCATTGACCCTCTTGCGAGAATGCTCCACCGCCTCGCTGGACCTGGCCCCGTGCCACTTCCTGCAGAGATTATTTCCGACCACCAAAGTTCACATTGCCCCAAGCGTTTGCTGACTTCACCCAAGTCGGACTTCATTGATTGTAATAGTGCCCTCCTTCCCATGGGAATAAGGTCATTGCCCCCAAGGTGGATCACGAGGATGCAGGGGAGAGGGCCCCCTAGGGCCAGCCTTTGCTCTAGTCTGGAGGTGATGCTGCTCCATCTCATTCCTGGAAAGCCCATCCAGACCAACTGTGTTTGCGTAAACCCCCGCATCCAGTTCCTGCGTCCCGCCCACTGAGCCAGCCTGGCAACGAATGAATGGCCGATCACCCATACTCGGGAACCTGGTGAATAAAATGAACACCATTTTCAAAAACTCGTTTATTACCTCTAAAGTCACACATTGTCACGCTTACTACATCACGGCACACAATTTTAATATTAACATTCTGGGCCTTCAGGGGCGAATGTAGCGCTCGAAGCAGCGCGATTGCCAGCGCCCAACCCTCTTCATGCCCGCTGACTCCATGCCCGCCCTGAATGCCGCCGTGGCTGCCCCTATTCGAAATGAATGGCTGGAATATGTTTTGTCGGGGCGGGCGAGGCCCGTCCGGGCCAGGCAGGCGCCCATGACCCGGTCGATCTGAAATTTGGTCAGGGGACCAGAGTCTGCATGAATCAGGAAGTACCCCTGAGCCGCTGGGCGCACGGACACGTAATCCCTCACCACTGCCACAGGGCAGTACCTGGGGTCTCCTAGTGGTTCCAGGACCACCTCAGCCCCCCTCCCTGCCTGATCTGTCTTGGACCTCCTGATGCGCAGCACTGGTTTGTCTGTGAGTTTGACATCTTGGGAGCTCAACGAAAATACTGTGCTTAAATACAGTGCGCACGGTCTGCAATATGGTGCCTAGCATTCAGGATTGACTAAGTCCTACCTTCCCCAAGCTAGATTATTCCCCGATAAGGAGGGGTTCACCTGCCCACCCCTGTGCAGCCCCAGCAGTGGAAAAATAGTCGGCCCTGTTAAATTTAATTTTTGTTGAATACTGAACGTGCAAATATTTTTACCTAGTAGCCTTTTGTGCTTGACACCCTGTTTCCCATTTATTGGGACAGCAGCACCCTATGTTGGCTGACAGCGTCCCCACCCAGCGTGGCTAATCTAGCTAACCAGGCGGGGCATTTGAGCTTAACTGAAGCAACATGTCACCTACCCTTGGTTCTGGGGTGCACTTACTTCGCCCCGTTGACCAGACAATTGCACAGACCCCTTTAACTGCTAAACCCTGGTGAACACCTTATTCGTGTCAAATCTGGTTTGAAACAATATATGTACTGTGCCCACTATTGGCGACACCTCACCCTTTCTTGTAGTGACAACTTACGCAGCGAACCCCACTTGCTTAACTGCTGGCGGATCACAGATGCCAGTACCTGCTAACCATCTCTGACCCTGGATGCTTAAACCCGCAAAAGTGTCGGAATCCCAGATTCCCAGTTTCATGTTAGCTGCAGTACACCTTCAGTGGATCCGCTGGGAGATACCACCAACCGCATTGGTCATGAGAACCTTAAGAAGCACCCAATTTTCACCTGGGCGTACCTCTAAATGAGACTGGCTCCACACAGCTGTAAGGCCAGAGACACACATATATATCAAACCTATTTACTGGTTTTTGCCACTTGGCACCCTTCTGGTTGAAGCTCTGTTTTTGTGAAGCGCGTGTGCCCCCGGGGCATGATGTCGCTGAATAACCGGTGTATGTTACCCACCCGCTGATACTATGTATCGCTATCTGCCCTACTTGGATTGAAGGAATGCTGAATGCTTCCTAAGGACTGTAGACTTACTGCTCCAACCCAGTTTGACCCCCAAACTTTGTGACAACCTAAGTAGTAACCATGCCCTTCATGGTACATCTACCCCAGCGTTGACTATCAACGTATTTGGGACACAGGTCGCAGCAGATGCCCCTTCCAGTCTCTGGTTCTAGCCCATAGAAGGATAACCCAGGGGGCAGACAAATCTGTGGGAACCGGAGGGGGACTGTTAGAAATGGGATCTCTAGTTGGCAAGGGCTTGCACCTTTGTCCAAGTAGGGACCCTTCTTCCTAGTCAGGGTAAGGGTTGTTACACTCGTGAAGTAACCCCTGCTCACCCTCGTGGTAGCTTGGCACGAGCAGTCAGGCTTAATTCAGAGGCAGTGTGTAAAGCATTTGCACATAACCAACAGTAATACAGTGTAAGCACTACAAACAGACACCACACCAGTTTAGAAAAATAACCAATATTTTATATACTCAAGACAAGACCAATTACGACAAAAATCCACAATACTATACTTTACGAATGAATACTTGATACGTTAACTTCTTCTTTGCAGGAATAGCACAAAAGCAAAGTTCGTGCGAGTCGGTAGCTCCGTCCGAGCCTACCGTGATGCTGAAAACCACAGAGTCTAACAGTTCCAGCCGACCGCGTCGATACGGGCCAGCAGAGTCGTGAGCAGACTCGGTCACAGTACCTTTTCTCGTTGTGGCTGGTACGGAGTGTACGAGCCGGTCGGCGTTCGTCGCGGTTGCGGTGCAAGACGGAGCGATGCAAGGTGCGGTGTCCCTCGATGCGGTGCAGGCAGCGGCTCGATGAGCGTCGGGCAGACGGAGTCGGTGAGTCCAAGGCGTGCGATGCAGGGCGAGACGATGCTCGATGCAGTGCTGACAGGTTGCGATGCAGGCGACCTAGCCGGAGTGTGGGAGCTGGCGTCGGACAGCGGTGCGAGTCGGAGCGGTGCTTCGCAGACGTGCGAGCGGTGCCCCAAATGCGGTGCGGTCTCGACTCTTGAGCCAGTTGCAGCGACAGTGTCGGTCTGGTCCGGCTGGCCCAGTGAAGCGATGCGATGCGAACTGCGGTGCCCACAGGTCACGGTGCAAGCAGCGGCTCAATGTCGGCGGCGTCGGACGTCGCCCACGGTGAGACCAGGGTTGCGATGCGAAGCGGGGCGATGCGGTCTGCGGTGCAAACAGGTCACCGGCCAGGGATGGATTCGGTTGACGGAGTCGGTTGCAGTTCCCTTCCTCTGTGGCAACTGAAACAGCGTTCCAGAAGCGGTACCCAGAGGCTTGTGAAGTCTTTGCAGTCCCTGAGACTTCTTAACAGGAGGCCAGCTCGGTTTCTGGCCCTTGGAGATACTCAGCACAAGTTTGGAGAAAGTTCAGTCCAGTCCTTTCACTGCCCAAGACAGAAGCAGCAACTGCAGGCCAACACAACAAAGCAACAACACAGCAAAGGGGCAGTACTCCTCCTGGCAGCTCTTCCAGCTCTTCGTCTTGGCAGGTTCCTTGATTCCAGCGAGATCTAAATTCATGGGGTCAGGGCCCCAATATTTATATCCCAATTTCCTTTGTTCTCTGAAGGCAGAGAGGCCTTTGCCTAGTCCAAACCAGTTCTGGAGCACTTTGTTGACAAGTCTCCGTCCCTTCTTTCAGTGAGTAGGCCAGGGACATCAGACGCACCACAGGAGGTGGAGCCAGCATTGTGGAGGGAAGGCACTGTCCTATTCAGGGCCCAGGTGCGACCCCTCCCACCCATCTACAGGTCGATCTGGCTATTCAGCCCTGCACTGACTCACCCTGTCTCCTGGCATCCCCCAGCCCCTGTCACTCACATTCCAGACAAGGAATACACAACCTCGCAGAGGCAGGCTTGGATGGTTAGGCAAGAAAATACCCACTTTCTAAAAGTGGTATTTTCAAACGCAGAATGTTAAAACCAACTTCACTAAAAGATGCATTTTATCATTCTGAGTCCAGGCATACTAAACTCGAATTTCTACCATGTTCCCGGGGTCAGTTAGGATTATAAACTGTAATAATCAAAACTGCCCGTTCTGGCCTAGGGGAACAGGTAGCCTTGCAATAGTGAAAAACGTACTAGGCTGTAATTCACTATCAGGACATGCCGCACACACCCGGGCATGTCCTACCTTTCGCATACACCGCACCCTGCCCACAGGGGTACCTTGGGCCTACCTTAGGGGTGACTAACATGTAGCAAAGGGAAGGTTTAGGGACTTGCAAGTGTGTGCACTTGCCAAGTCGACATGGCAGCCCCAGGCTGCGCACAGGCTCTGCGATGGCAGGCCCGAGTTACATTTTACGGGCTGTTTGCGTGGGTGGCACAATCCAGTGCTGCAGCCCACCAACAGCATTTGGTCTATAGGCCCTGGCACTCGCAGTGCACTTTACAAGGGACTGACAGATAAACCAAATAGGCCAATCATGGAAACACCAATCCATAACACATTTTATACAGAGAGCATATGCACTTTAGCACTGATTAGCAGTGGTAAAGTGCCCAGAATCCTAAAACCAACACACACAGGGTCAAAAACAGGAGGCCAAAAAGCAAAAAGTCTGGGGGTAAACCCGCTGAAAAAGCCAAGTCTAACAGGGACAATATGTGCAAGTACCTGCCCTTGCTGCAGTCCACTTGTTACATGACAACTACCACACCCGCCTGCTGCCCTGGCTAAAGCGCGGGTGAATATGTCTTAACTGAGGCGACCTGGACCCTGCCCTTGTTTGCAGAGGGCACATTTTAGCTGCATTGACCAGACATAGCAATTGGGCTGGTAACCGGTGGCAAAGAAAGACAGAACCTGGGCATAAGATCCCAGTTTCCTAGAGTAAAACAATAATTATCCCGCACCATCAAATGTGCCAATCCGACCCGGATCATACTAGTTTGCACAGTCCCGGTTAGCCCAGGTGAATGTTCCCTCTAAGCCCTGTATGGGGCCTAATTCACTCTTAAAGCAATGCCTATTCTCTTGAATTTCAAGTGATGCAAGGTTGACTGGCGGCTACCATTCTTACTCACGCCTGCATTTACCAGGCTCAGAACACGGAACACTTGCTCAACAATCACTTGGATTCTAGCCTAGCACTCCTATGTCCAGCTGTACCAATCGATATTGCTCTACTTGATTATAATGACCCGAAAGACATCAACCCAGCGGAGACAAGCTGGGGATGCTAACCTGCCCCAAACTCTGCGGAAACAACAGCATGTGCAAGCTTGCGACAAACGTCTGAAAAGCTGCCGCCAACAAACCATACCCCGCACCCGGGGGACATGCCGCCATTCCTTCACCTGTACACTGACCGAGTTTAAGAATAATAATGGTATTGAAGGACCCATCTCTGAGCGCACTGCTTGCAACGCTATCCACTGCCTCACTCTAGTTAGTAAAGCCACTGCAGGGTGGTATACAAAGCTAAGCCACGCATAAATCACCTGCCGTTGTGAGCGGACCAAGCATTCGCCGCTCCCTAAGCCATCAGACTTGTTGATGATAGGCACTTTTTCTCCCTTATCATAAATAAGAGGACCTCAAAATACATCCAGAGCTTTTTAACGGACATAGTTGGGCTTTGCATTGAAACTACACACTTCCTTTCCCTATTTGTCCTCCACCAACTGCACTAACACATCTCCTTGCTCACAACACAAGGAGTGTTTGGAACTAAACTGCTTATCGACGCAACTGCTGCTGATTAATCAGTCTGCTATAATTGAAATTAGAGGTGTGTCCCTCTATGGTTGCCGAACATCTTATAATGAAAGGTGTAAGAATGACTTGGCATAGCGTGCCGCATGGTTCTGCCTCTTTTGTCCTTGTGTCCATCTCTTTAATCAACCCGCCACATTGGACGTATCACCAGCCCGGGCCAATGACTTATCAATGGTTAATAGCTGCATAATTTGACTAAGCAACAACTCTGGCGTCCTCGAAGAGTGTTGAAAATTCTTATGTTCTGCAACGAAGGGACTGTAAGATCTATGATGAGTTTCTTGTAAGTTACAACCTAGTTCAATACTCCACAAATCACAACTTTCTCGCAGTGTTGCATGAATCTGGGCAACCTGTCAAAGTACCCAAACGCAACTAAGAATTCAAACCTTAACCCTGAAAAGTAACAATCACTGGCCCCGAAGCGAGGCAAACAATGCTAGGGCAACTCAGCAGCCTCACCTCAAAATTTCATGCAGGTTATTTGCTTTCAAGACTGGGCAGCTAATAGCTAGTTCCCCGTGTCACCCCTGCTTGCCATCCTGGCAAGAGAGTAGGCCTTAAGGACTACTTGGCAGGCACCATTTTTCTCCAGTGCCTTTACAAGACCTTTGTCGTGCTGCCGTCGCCTACTGATTCTTGCCCTGCACTAGAAGCTCTCACTTCGGGCGTTGGATTAAAACAATTCACCAGGAACGTCGCTTAGCATAGTGTGCTCCATGGTTCTGTCTCAGTCATCGCATCCAATTATGTAATCAACACGTATCATTCCACCTACAGCAAGCAGGACTATGGACTCAAAAGTCACTTCAGGAGTCACAGCCCCTACACCGGAAACGGCCAGGCTCACCCCAAACCTACTGATGCTCAGCGCGAATCAACGGCATGATACACACGTCTCTTCTTATCCCTCATCCTTGGCTGCTCGCCCTTGCCCTCAGCATCGGGTGACCAGGATGTTAAAGCCAAAACCGGGACAAAACGTGAACACTACACTTTACTTCCACCTCTAACAGGAGCACTACACCTACACCAAGCCCATCTATTGGCTTTGTCGATACTTATTAATCGCATAAGATAAATAAGCCACAATTATAGCTTTGTTGCATAGCATATTGAAAATGCATCCATTGGGTCCATTGACTCTGGTCTCGGCCCCCAGGCTGTGCACCTATGCATGGTGTAGGGGAGGTACTCTAATGCTGTGGAAGGTGTAGATGTGGAACTCTCACTACCGGGGCAAGCATGAGAATTGCGACTGTTAATGACTTAGAGGCAACACATTGAAAACCGTTTGCGCTGTTATGCTAGGGGAAACTGTCGCATTACCGGGCCCTTGCTGCACCTATCTGAGCGACAACCCAAAGTCCCAAAGGCTACATAGTACCCCCGGGACCAGGAAGGAGTGGTCAAATTTGGAGCTTCAGTATGCACAAGCACGCAGTCGCTTAATCTATCAGCCTCACAACATTCACTTCCATATAAAGGATGATACACAACTTGCCTTGCCAAGAAAACACCGGCTCAGCTTGGTATGATTCTTGCGCTCATGTTGAGCAGAGGAAAGATTAAAACATTGAACCTACTTGACCTTGTCACAATACCATGTTGCAGCTGGTGCCTACAGCGGTGTAAACAGGCCGCCCCGCCCAAAACAGCAGTCCGTGGTCCTAAACAACCAAATGGGAGGCCCGTGCACGCGCACAAAAACGCTGGCTACAACACCAATATGTTGGGCCCCCTTCCCAGAGAACCAGACTCCAAGTGGACCTTGACCCTCAATCGTACATTTGACTTAATAAGTTGACACTCAACACCGCTCCCCCCAGTTGCGCCGTGGGGTTGGGGGGTGCGACAGCTGCAGTTTCCAGTGCTAGAAAGGAAGCCGCACACGCAAGAGCATGCGCCTCCACTTGTGCGGCGCACGCATCAACAAAGGCCATACACCCTATGCCCTGTCACATAGGGACCCTCCACCTGGGTGACCACCCCGAGGCAGTGGAAACAATGGTATGGAAGGCCATACCGAACGAGTAGCCCGCGAAACAGCAAAAGAACATGCTGAACTGCTCAGGTCCTCTGCCGGGAGGGATAGGGACCCATGAAATCCACCTGGTCGCATGCGCACCTCTGCTCCACCGCAACCTACTCTCGGACGAGGACGGGCTCAGATGTGCGTTGGGTTTCGCACCCACACACCCCTGTCTCGCAATCACCCAGGCAACATGCACTAGCTCAGTGATGATGGGGGACTGCAAGGGCCTCCAAGACCTATCTTCTTCTTTCGGGACAGACTCGGCCGAACAGCGGAACAGAACGCAACTCCCATGGGCAGAACCCAATGAAATCAAAGTGCCAAGGTGCAAGCCTGCCATCCAACGCCATGCGATGCAAAGGCCAAATGCCGAAACCCCGCTCTGGATCGCCAGCACTTGTGCCGAACCGCATGTGCTGTTCCCCCCCTGCAACGCAGGCCCAACCTCCTCCGAAACTCCCTGGACATGACCGGTAAGCCCAAATAGCACCGCCCGCTCAACACAGCCAAATGCTTGCAGTTCAAATCAACGAGCCACTCCGAGTGAGCCCCTGTCAAAGTGCCGCTGAGGAAGTGCTTAAACTATACAGCGCCATACAAGAATTCTCGAACCTTGCCTTGTAGCTGCCCGGGGCAGGACCAATTGGCACTGCCCCTAAATACAGGGGCTCAAAGCTTCCCCCTCGCTGCGCACCACCAATGTTCCCGGTATAAACCAATGAGCCACCAAAGGCACACCCTAGTAGCCCAGGACTCACACGAGAAATCAGACACTGTTCCCTGGCAAACGGCCCGACGCAGCACAGCAAAGGTGGCACCCATGGACACCGACGGCATGTCCAGAGCCAAAGAGGCGTTACAAGATCCCGCAGCCCCGACAAAATTGTTCTACCGGCGGGAGCCAATCTCCCGCCCAAGCAACCACCAACACAATGAGCGCTGAATTGGAACGCCTGGGGGGCAGGAGCATCTATCCCCAAAAGATCGTCTAAGGAGACGAGAGGAACTGCCCCAAAGGGCACAGACTCACCGCAAAACCCCGACTCTGCCTCCAACCAGAGAACTTGACACGACGCGGAACCAAGAGCCGACCTGCAGACGGCGTGTCCGACGGCGTGGCTGGGAAACAGCGCCAACACACTCACGGGTACAAAACCGGACGCCAGACCACGAACGACGGCGTCCTGGACGGCGTGTCCGACAACCCTGGTGGGCCCTCGCTGACGCCATATACAATAAACATGGAGTCTGCCGCCTCTAAGAGCTCCCAGCCACACCGGAGTGCAGAGAGTCATATCGAAGCCCAAGGCGGTGGAGGAAGTCCCGGGATTTCAATCTCGGGGGCAGTTCTAAAGCGGTCGCCCCCAGCTTACCGCACCCCCCAGCACAACCCATGCTGCGGCCAGCACGACCCGAGGGCCTTCGCTCGGCCCAGACAATACCTCCACGGAGCCCTAAGAACTCCACAAGCTCGGACCGCAGCAGGCAGTGCCTAAAGAAGGGAGGGACAACCTCACCTCACAACGCAACCCTGGATCGGCACGATACGATCCCACGAACACGACGCTCCGCGCTGTAAAGACCACAAAGACGGCGTGGCTGAGACGGCGTGGCTGGGAAAAGAGACCGCCAGGAGGGGCAGGGGAGGCATATAAGCCCACCCACCCAACCCCGCGCACAGGAAGGACGTCACGGAGGTGCCCAGCCGAGGGCTCGCAGACCCCTCTGAAAACTAGAGCGGGTGGGTGGTGCCAAGATGGCACTAAAGGGCCGCGGACAGCCACAATCTCCCCTACAGCCGTCGATGCAGCTCCACAGGACATCGGCCATGCCGCTCGGGCTCCGCCGGTCAGGGAAAAGCCTCAGATCCAATTCGAAGAGTTCGAATCCAGAAGAGGAAGCCGGAGAGACAATGGCAGCAATCAGAGCACGACCCTGGTGAGTAAAGAGGGTCCAGGGGGTGAAGATTTGGGGATTGAAGCCCAAAAAGGCAATCCCTGGCCGGGAGCTCCCGGCCGGAGCTCCTCACCTGTCGGCCATCTTGCAGTTGTACCATATGCATCTCTGTACTGATCAAAAGTGGCAGAGGAGAGTACCAGTCGAGGCGCACTTCTGGCAAAGCAGCAGAGTTAGACAAATGGGGGTGCACATGTTACAAGCATGTTGCTGGGATAATGCTGGTCACATTTTAGGCATACATGTGAAAGGTCAATTAGGCTAGGACAACTTTTGTGACATATCAGGTGCCTTTGTGAAAGGTAGATGGAGCTGGTACAGTTAGTCCAAACAAAAGTAGAGACATCCTTAACTGTCTAAAGGGACAGGGTAGTGTAAAACTAAACAATCAAAGTTCTCTTCTGTGCACCCTCTTTGTGTGGCACCCTCTAGTGGCTAATCTCAGACAAATGGACATGTACCATAGGTTTTACAAGGACGTGTATAAATAATCTCTGTCACACTGTATATTAGTTTAAGCATTATATTTAATTTTATTCTCAACCGTAATATTCATTCATATTCTACACATGATTAAATCACAATCAATAGTTAAAAGAAGAACTATTACAAGTCTAACATCTCTATTCCACCTAAAAAGATTTTTTTTTTTTAAATATCTTAATCATGGCAATGCATAATGAGCTAAAAAATTACATTGAAATAAATGAAACCACAGCAATTCACAATGAATTAAACATAACATCTTTTTAGGTGGAATTCGACAAAGCGAACAGTTAGTCTAGGATCAGTGGCTAGCAGAGACGGTCATTCATGTAGACAGACAACATATGTACTGACACGTCTCTCTGTGTGTGAGGAAATCTTGCACCACTGACGGCCATGTGGTCCATGCGCATGGTGGGAAGCTTGCACTGTTTCAGCCTGCAATATACGTGTTCTGTGTGTGCGCGCAAACAAAGCCTGCATTGCTAGTGATCACGTGGTACGAGTTGGGGGATGGGGGGAGGCTGCTGTTAGTCAATTAGGCAAACACTTTGACACGTATTGACGTGGTCCTTTCAAATGCCAATTTCAAAGAACTTCCTCTTTTAGACTTTGACTTTCAGGATGTAGCGAATTGTTGAAAGTAAATGCTAATATCTGAGTGTGTTAAGTGGTAGAAGGTCTACTTCAGAGAGCAAATGTATTATTTACACTAAATATAATGTCCAGGCACTTTTATTCTTTTAAGTAAAAGTCTTAAGATTAAGATAATATGCTCAGTACCTTTAAGAAGCAATAAGTAACCAAGCTGTATGCACTTTAACAACTGCTTACAGTCCTAAGCTAAGTGACCATCAGAGCGTGCTTACTTATGTCATGAAGATTAGATGCTCAGTTCAATACCTTATTTATCCTTTGTGATATACAGCTTCATTCAGTCATGCACATGGATCACATTTGACAGCACTGCCCAGACAAGTAGTAGTTGCACGTTATTTCAGCTACTGCCTGCGAGTGGGGTGTAGTGGCAATGCGGGGTTGCAAGTGGTGTAGTAATTGTACCTAACACGGGCATCATCACCATTCAAAGAGGTGCACAGCAATGCATGGAGCAGACACATGGGCCTCACAAACAAATCGGCATCATGTGAGGGCAGAGTGCACGGCATATGCACAAGGCACATGGGCTTCACGTGGACATCACTTGACGAAAAGGCACAAGGCAATGCAGGACAGCAGTGTTACTTAAGGTAGCAGCAAGCAGTGGCGTAGCTAGACATTGTGCCGCCTGTGGCAATTCCTGCAGCGGCCGCCCATGGCAGCCGCATGTAGGAGCGGGGGGTGCTCGCAATTCTTGCGATGGGCGCAGGTAAGAGCAGGGGTGAGGGGAGGTCGCTGCCCCCAAAACTCGGACCCCGGCCCCCCCTTCCTATGCCACTGGCAGCAAGGTAAAGGAAACAGGCTTTGGGACCAATCCCAAGGGATATTGCAGATCCCACACAGAAGCAATTGCAGGCTACTGATCTCACCAAGCTCAGGATCTGAGGCCTCCGCTATGCATGGTTCTGGAATGCTGGACGTGTGATGCAGGCTGATAAGGCAGGTCCTGTACCTGCAAGACCAGCCATCTCTTTGTCTCTTTCACACAGGGGTGGCTCCTCCATAATGGCAGAGGAGAGTCGCCCCACAGCACGTACCAGCAGATGATAAACAAAATGACAATAACACAGTTATTATAATTGTATTTATGCTGTCTCTCTGAGCCCTGCAATAACTATAGGGCGGGGCGGGCCGGGCATGTCAGAGAGGAGCAGAAGAGTGCACTCATAAGTGCGCATGTGTGCTTGGCCGGCCGTCCTAGGCCAGCCAAACACACATGCCCCTAATGTTTCTCCAACCCGGCTGTGTTACACAGCCGGGTTGGAGAAAAGGCACAGGCTCCAAAGCACCGTCTGAGCAGCAAACGATGCTGCTCAGACCAATCCTGGTGCTCATGTGAGAGCAGCGTCTGGATTGGGTGTGAAGCCTGTGCCCTGAGTGCCCATCCCCTTCCAGCCCAACGGCACCGAGAGGAGCAGTGAGGCGGCAGCCAGCGGAGCGGCAGGTAAGTTTTATTTTTTTTATTTTAACCCTCCCTACCCTAACCCCTACACTCCCCCCACAGCCGCCCTACCACTTAAGATAGTCAGCGGCCGCCACTGCTATCACACGCCAAAACCAAAGGGGATGATGGACGGAGTGTTGAACATTGCAAGCACTCACCCCCAGTCAACTGATCTGGGTTTAATCCATCATCATTCTTTAGCTCACTCCGCCACCCCAGTTCAGACATGGCCATATGCAAATCAGTCTGACCCTGTGCCTCATGGGAACAGTCCAGCCCGAACTACCAAGCCATGTCTTCCCTGGACCAGAAACAAGCATCCTGGGACCGGTTTCTGGCTTACAGCCGTCATCAGCCAGGCTATCTTGAATCCAGTGGCAAAGTGAGCAAGGGACCCACGTCTGGGCATACCCTGCCAACTTAGGGCGAACAAGCGATACCAAAGGGGATGATGGACGGAGCGTTAGAGCAAATCAAACACTCACCCCCAGTCAACTGATCTGGGTTTAATCCATCATCATTCTTTAGCTCACTCCGCCACCCCAGTTCAGACATGGCCATATGCAAATCAGTCTGACCCTGTGCCTCATGGGAACAGTCCAGCCCGAACTACCAAGCCATGTCTTCCCTGGACCAGAAACAAGCATCCTAGGACCGGTTTCTGGCTTACAGCCGTCATCAGCCAGGCTATCTTGAATCCAGTGGCAAAGTGAGCAAGGGACCCACGTCTGGGCATACCCTGCCAACTTAGGGCGAACATAGCAAAACCAAAGGGGATGATGGACGGAGTGTTGAACATTGCAAGCACTCACCCCCAGTCAACTGATCTGGGTTTAATCCATCATCATTCTTTAGCTCACTCCGCCACCCCAGTTCAGACATGGCCATATGCAAATGAGTCTGACCCTGTGCCTCATGGGAACAGTCCAGCCCGAACTACCAAGCCATGTCTTCCCTGGACCAGAAACAAGCATCCTGGGACCGGTTTCTGGCTTACAGCCGTCATCAGCCAGGCTATCTTGAATCCAGTTGCAAAGTGAGCAAGGGATCCACGTCTAGGCATACCCTGCCAACTTAGGGCGAACATAGCAAAACCAAAGGGGATGATGGACGGAGTGTTGAACATTGCAAGCACTCACCCCCAGTCAACTGATCTGGGTTTAATCCATCATCATTCTTTAGCTCACTCCGCCACCCCAGTTCAGACATGGCCATATGCAAATCAGTCTGACCCTGTGCCTCATGGGAACAGTCCAGCCCGAACTACCAAGCCATGTCTTCCCTGGACCAGAAACAAGCATCCTGGGACCGGTTTCTGGCTTACAGCCGTCATCAGCCAGGCTATCTTGAATCCAGTGGCAAAGTGAGCAAGGGACCCACGTCTGGGCATACCCTGCCAACTTAGGGCGAACCTTTGGTATCGCTTTGTTCGCCCTAAGTTGGCAGGGTATGCCCAGACGTGGGTCCCTTGCTCACTTTGCCACTGGATTCAAGATAGCCTGGCTGATGAGGGTTTTGAACCCGAAACCGGTCCCAGGATGCTTGTTTCCGGTCCAGGGAAGACATGGCTTGGCAGTTCGGGCTGGACTGTTCCCATGAGGCACAGGGTCAGACTGATTTGCATATGGCCATGTCTGAACTGGGGTGGTGGAGTGAGCTAAAGAATGATGATGGATTAAACCCAGATCAGTTGACTGGGGGTGAGTGTTTGATTTGCTCTAACGCTCCGTCCATCATCCCCTTTGGTATTGCTTTGTTCGCCCTAAGTTGGCAGGGTATGCCCAGACGTGGGTCCCTTGCTCACTTTGCCACTGGATTCAAGATAGCCTGGCTGATGAGGGTTTTGAACCCGAAACCGGTCCCAGGATGCTTGTTTCCGGTCCAGGGAAGACATGGCTTGGCAGTTCGGACTGGACTGTTCCCATGAGGCACATGGTCAGACTGATTAGCATATGGCCATGTCTGAACTGGGGTGGTGGAGTGAGCTAAAGAATGATGATGGATTAAACCCAGATCAGTTGACTGGGGTGAGTGTTTGATTTGCTCTAACGCTCCGTCCATCATCCCCTTTGGTATCGCTTTGTTCGCCCTAAGTTGGCAGGGTATGCCCAGACGTGGGTCCCTTGCTCACTTTGCCACTGGATTCAAGATAGCCTGGCTGATGAGGGTTTTGAACCCGAAACCGGTCCCAGGATGCTTGTTTCCGGTCCAGGGAAGACATGGCTTTGCAGTTCGGGCTGGACTGTTCCCATGAGGCACAGGGTCAGACTGATTTGCACATGGCCATGTCTGAACTGGGGTGGTGGAGTGAGCTAAAGAATGATGATGGATTAAACCCAGATCAGTTGACTGGGGGTGAGTGTTTGATTTGCTCTAACGCTCCGTCCATCATCCCCTTTGGTATCGCTTTGTTCGCCCTAAGTTGGCAGGGTATGCCCAGGCGTGGGTCCCTTGCTCACTTTGCCACTGGATTCAAGATAGCCTGGCTGATGAGGGTTTTGAACCCGAAACCGGTCCCAGGATGCTTGTTTCCGGTCCAGGGAAGACATGGCTTGGCAGTTCGGGCTGGACTGTTTCCATGAGGCACAGGGTCAGACTGATTTGCATATGGCCATGTCTGAACTGGGGTGGTGGAGTGATCTAAAGAATGATGATGGATTAAACCCAGATCAGTTGACTGGGAGTGAGTGTTTGATTTGCTCTAACGCTCCGTCCATCATCCCCTTTGGTATCGCTTTGTTCGCCCTAAGTTGGCAGGGTATGCCCAGACGTGGGTCCCTTGCTCACTTTGCCACTGGATGCAAGATAGCCTGGCTGATGAGGTTTTTGAACCCGAAACCGGTCCCAGGATGCTT
This sequence comes from Calotriton arnoldi, assembly GCA_963921515.1. Lineage (NCBI taxonomy): Eukaryota > Metazoa > Chordata > Amphibia > Caudata > Salamandridae > Calotriton > Calotriton arnoldi. Next base: position 41,985 of record CAWUFW010012491.1, on the reverse strand, counting down.
GTTTCCGGTCCAGGGAAGACATGGCTTGGCAGTTCGGGCTGGACTGTTCCCATGAGGCACAGGGTCAGACTGATTTGCATATGGCCATGTCTGAACTGGGGTGGTGGAGTGAGCTAAAGAATGATGATGGATTAAACCCAGATCAGTTAACTGGGGGTGAGTGTTTGATTTGCTCTAACGCTCCGTCCATCATCCCCTTTGGTATCGCTTTGTTCGCCCTAAGTTGGCAGGGTATGCCCAGACGTGGGTCCCTTGCTCACTTTGCCACTGGATTCAAGATAACCTGGCTGATGAGGGTTTTGAACCCGAAACCGGTCCCAGGATGCTTGTTTCCGGTCCAGGGAAGACATGGCTTGGCAGTTCGGGCTGGACTGTTCCCATGAGGCACAGGGTCAGACTGATTTGCATATGGCCATGTCTGAACTGGGGTGGTGGAGTGAGCTAAAGAATGATGATGGATTAAACCCAGATCAGTTGACTGGGGGTGAGTGTTTGATTTGCTCTAACGCTCCGTCCATCATCCCCTTTGGTATCGCTTTGTTCGCCCTAAGTTGGCAGGGTATGCCCAGACGTGGGTCCCTTGCTCACTTTGCCACTGGATTCAAGATAGCCTGGCTGATGAGGGTTTTGAACCCGAAACCGGTCCCAGGATGCTTGTTTCCGGTCCAGGGAAGACATGGCTTGGCAGTTCGGGCTGGACTGTTCCCATGAGGCACAGGGTCAGACTGATTTGCATATGGCCATGTCTGAACTGGGGTGGTGGAGTGAGCTAAAGAATGATGATGGATTAAACCCAGATCAGTTGACTGGGGGTGAGTGTTTGATTTGCTCTAACGCTCCGTCCATCATCCCCTTTGGTATCGCTTTGTTCGCCCTAAGTTGGCAGGGTATGCCCAGACGTGGGTCCCTTGCTCACTTTGCCACTGGATTCAAGCTAGCCTGGCTGATGAGGGTTTTGAACCCGAAACCGGTCCCAGGATGCTTGTTTCCCGATCCAGGGAAGACATGGCTTGGCAGTTCGGGCTGGACTGTTCCCATGAGGCACAGGGTCAGACTGATTTGCATATGGCCATGTCTGAACTGGGGTGGTGGAGTGAGCTAAAGAATGATGATGGATTAAACCCAGATCAGTTGACTGGGGGTGAGTGTTTGATTTGCTCTAACGCTCCGTCCATCATCCCCTTTGGTATCGCTTTGTTCGCCCTAAGTTGGCAGGGTATGCCCAGACGTGGGTCCCTTGCTCACTTTGCCACTGGATTCAAGATAGCCTGGCTGATGAGGGTTTTGAACCCGAAACCGGTCCCAGGATGCTTGTTTCCGGTCCAGGGAAGACATGGCTTGGCAGTTCGGGCTGGACTGTTCCCATGAGGCACAGGGTCAGACTGATTTGCATATGGCCATGTCTGAACTGGGGTGGTGGAGTGAGCTAAAGAATGATGATGGATTAAACCCAGATCAGTTGACTGGGGTGAGTGTTTGATTTGCTATAACGCTCCGTCCATCATCCCCTTTGGTATCGCTTTGTTCGCCCTAAGTTGGCAGGGTATGTCCAGACGTGGGTCCCTTGCTCACTTTGCCACTGGATTCAAGATAGCCTGGCTGATGAGGGTTTTGAACCCGAAACCGGTCCCAGGATGCTTGTTTCCGGTCCAGGGAAGACATGGCTTGGCAGTTCGGGCTGGACTGTTTCCAAGAGGCACAGGGTCAGACTGATTTGCATATGGCCATGTCTGAACTGGGGTGGTGGAGTGAGCTAAAGAATGATGATGGATTAAACCCAGATCAGTTGACTGGGGGTGAGTGTTTGATTTGCTCTAACGCTCCGTCCATCATCCCCTTTGGTATCGCTTTGTTCGCCCTAAGTTGGCAGGGTATGCCCAGACGTGGGTCCCTTGCTCACTTTGCCACTGGATGCAAGATAGCCTGGCTGATGAGGGTTTTGAACCCGAAACCGGACCCAGGATGCTTGTTTCCGGTCCAGGGAAGACATGGCTTGGCAGTTCGGGCTGGACTGTTCCCATGAGGCACAGGGTCAGACTGATTTGCATATGGCCATGTCTGAACTGGGGTGGTGGAGTGAGCTAAAGAATGATGATGGATTAAACCCAGATCAGTTGACTGGGGGTGAGTGTTTGATTTGCTCTAACGCTCCGTCCATCATCCCCTTTGGTATCGCTTTGTTCGTCCTAAGTTGGCAGGGTATGCCCAGACATGGGTCTCTTGCTCACTTTGCCACTGGATTCAAGATAGCCTGGCTGATGAGGGTTTTGAACCCGAAACCGGTCCCAGGATGCTTGTTTCCGGTCCAGGGAAGACATGGCTTGGCAGTTCGGGCTGGACTGTTCCCATGAGGCACAGGGTCAGACTGATTTGCATATGGCCATGTCTGAACTGGGGTGGTGGAGTGAGCTAAAGAATGATGATGGATTAAACCCAGATCAGTTGACTGGGGGTGAGTGTTTGATTTGCTCTAACGCTCCGTCCATCATCCCCTTTGGTATCGCTTTGTTCGCCCTAAGTTGGCAGGGTATGCCCAGACGTGGGTCCCTTGCTCACTTTGCCACTGGATTCAAGATAGCCTGGCTGATGAGGGTTTTGAACCCGAAACCGGTCCCAGGATGCTTGTTTCCGGTCCAGGGAAGACATGGCTTGGCAGTTCGGGCTGGACTGTTCCCATGAGGCACAGGGTCAGACTGATTTGCATATGGCCATGTCTGAACTGGGGTGGTGGAGTGAGCTAAAGAATGATGATGGATTAAACCCAGATCAGTTGACTGGGGGTGAGTGTTTGATTTGCTCTAACACTCCGTCCATCATCCCCTTTGGTATCGCTTTGTTCGCCCTAAGTTGGCAGGGTATGCCCAGACGTGGGTCCCTTGCTCACTTTGCCACTGGATTCAAGCTAGCCTGGCTGATGAGGGTTTTGAACCCGAAACCGGTCCCATGATGCTTGTTTCCGGTCCAGGGAAGACATGGCTTGGCAGTTCGGGCTGGACTGTTCCCATGAGGCACAGGGTCAGACTGATTTGCATATGGCCATGTCTGAACTGGGGTGGTGGAGTGAGCTAAAGAATGATGATGGATTAAACCCAGATCAGTTGACTGGGGGTGAGTGTTTGATTTGCTCTAACGCTCCGTCCATCATCCCCTTTGGTATCGCTTTGTTCGCCCTAAGTTGGCAGGGTATGCCCAGACGTGGGTCCCTTGCTCACTTTGCCACTGGATTCAAGCTAGCCTGGCTGATGAGGGTTTTGAACCCGAAACCGGTCCCAGGATGGCTTGTTTCCGGTCCAGGGAAGACATGGCTTGGCAGTTCGGGCTGGACTGTTCCCATGAGGCACAGGGTCAGACTGATTTGCATATGGCCATGTCTGAACTGGGGTGGTGGAGTGAGCTAAAGAATGATGATGGATTAAACCCAGATCAGTTGACTGGGGGTGAGTGTTTGATTTGCTCTAACGCTCCGTCCATCATCCCCTTTGGTATCGCTTTGTTCGCCCTAAGTTGGCAGGGTATGCCCAGACGTGGGTCCCTTGCTCACTTTGCCACTGGATTCAAGATAGCCTGGCTGATGAGGGTTTTGAACCCGAAACCGGTCCCAGGATGCTTGTTTCCGGTCCAGGGAAGACATGGCTTGGCAGTTCGGGCTGGACTGTTCCCATGAGGCACAGGGTCAGACTGATTTGCATATGGCCATGTCTGAACTGGGGTGGTGGAGTGAGCTAAAGAATGATGATGGATTAAACCCAGATCAGTTGACTGGGGGTGAGTGTTTGATTTGCTCTAACGCTCCGTCCATCATCCCCTTTGGTATCGCTTTGTTCGCCCTAAGTTGGCAGGGTATGCCCAGACGTGGGTCCCTTGCTCACTTTGCCACTGGATTCAAGCTAGCCTGGCTGATGAGGGTTTTGAACCCGAAACCGGTCCCAGGATGCTTGTTTCCGATCCAGGGAAGACATGGCTTGGCAGTTCGGGCTGGACTGTTCCCATGAGGCACAGGGTCAGACTGATTTGCATATGGCCATGTCTGAACTGGGGTGGTGGAGTGAGCTAAAGAATGATGATGGATTAAACCCAGATCAGTTGACTGGGGGTGAGTGTTTGATTTGCTCTAACGCTCCGTCCATCATCCCCTTTGGTATCGCTTTGTTCGCCCTAAGTTGGCAGGGTATGCCCAGACGTGGGTCCCTTGCTCACTTTGCCACTGGATTCAAGATAGCCTGGCTGATGAGGGTTTTGAACCCGAAACCGGTCCCAGGATGCTTGTTTCCGGTCCAGGGAAGACATGGCTTGGCAGTTCGGGCTGGACTGTTCCCATGAGGCACAGGGTCAGACTGATTTGCATATGGCCATGTCTGAACTGGGGTGGTGGAGTGAGCTAAAGAATGATGATGGATTAAACCCAGATCAGTTGACTGGGGGTGAGTGTTTGATTTGCTCTAACGCTCCGTCCATCATCCCCTTTGGTATCGCTTTGTTCGCCCTAAGTTGGCAGGGTATGCCCAGACGTGGGTCCCTTGCTCACTTTGCCACTGGATTCAAGATAGCCTGGCTGATGAGGGTTTTGAACCCGAAACCGGTCCCAGGATGCTTGTTTCCGGTCCAGGGAAGACATGGCTTGGCAGTTCGGGCTGGACTGATCCCATGAGGCACAGGGTCAGACTGATTTGCATATGGCCATGTCTGAACTGGGGTGGTGGAGTGAGCTAAAGAATGATGATGGATTAAACCCAGATCAGTTGACTGGGGGTGAGTGTTTGATTTGCTCTAACGCTCCGTCCATCATCCCCTTTGAGTATCGCTTTGTTCGCCCTAAGTTGGCAGGGTATGCCCAGACGTGGGTCCCTTGCTCACTTTGCCACTGGATTCAAGATAGCCTGGCTGATGAGGGTTTTGAACCCGAAACCGGTCCCAGGATGCTTGTTTCCGGTCCAGGGAAGACATGGCTTGGCAGTTCGGGCTGGACTGTTCCCATGAGGCACAGGGTCAGACTGATTTGCATATGGCCATGTCTGAACTGGGGTGGTGGAGTGAGCTAAAGAATGATGATGGATTAAACCCAGATCAGTTGACTGGGGGTGAGTGTTTGATTTGCTCTAACGCTCCGTCCATCATCCCCTTTGGTATCGCTTAGTTCGCCCTAAGTTGGCAGGGTATGCCCAGACGTGGGTCCCTTGCTCACTTTGCCACTGGATTCAAGATAGCCTGGCTGATGAGGGTTTTGAACCCGAAACCGGTCCCAGGATGCTTGTTTCCGGTCCAGGGAAGACATGGCTTGCCAGTTCGGGCTGGACTGTTCCCATGAGGCACAGGGTCAGACTGATTTGCATATGGCCATGTCTGAACTGGGGTGGTGGAGTGAGCTAAAGAATGATGATGGATTAAACCCAGATCAGTTGACTGGGGGTGAGTGTTTGATTTGCTCTAACGCTCCGTCCATCATCCCCTTTGGTATCGCTTTGTTCGCCCTAAGTTGGCAGGGTATGCCCAGACGTGGGTCCCTTGCTCACTTTGCCACTGGATTCAAGATAGCCTGGCTGATGAGGGTTTTGAACCCGAAACCGGTCCCAGGATGCTTGTTTCCGGTCCAGGGAAGACATGGCTTGGCAGTTCGGGCTGGACTGTTCCCATGAGGCACAGGGTCAGACTGATTTGCATATGGCCATGTCTGAACTGGGGTGGTGGAGTGAGCTAAAGAATGATGATGGATTAAACCCAGATCAGTTGACTGGGGGTGAGTGTTTGATTTGCTCTAACGCTCCGTCCATCATCCCCTTTGAGTATCGCTTTGTTCGCCCTAAGTTGGCAGGGTATGCCCAGACGTGGGTCCCTTGCTCACTTTGCCACTGGATTCAAGATAGCCTGGCTGATGAGGGTTTGAACCCGAAACCGGTCCCAGGATGCTTGTTTCCGGTCCAGGGAAGACATGGCTTGGCAGTTCGGGCTGGACTGTTCCCATGAGGCACAGGGTCAGACTGATTTGCATATGGCCATGTCTGAACTGGGGTGGTGGAGTGAGCTAAAGAATGATGATGGATTAAACCCAGATCAGTTGACTGGGGGTGAGTGTTTGATTTGCTCTAACGCTCCGTCCATCATCCCCTTTGGTATCGCTTTGTTCGCCCTAAGTTGGCAGGGTATGCCCAGACGTGGGTCCCTTGCTCACTTTGCCACTGGATTCAAGATAGCCTGGCTGATGAGGGTTTTGAACCCGAAACCGGTCCCAGGATGCTTGTTTCCGGTCCAGGGAAGACATGGCTTGGCAGTTCGGGCTGGTCTGTTCCCATGAGACACAGGGTCAGACTGATTTGCATATGGCCATGTCTGAACTGGGGTGGTGGAGTGAGCTAAAGAATGATGATGGATTAAACCCAGGTCAGTTGACTGGGGGTGAGTGTTTGATTTGCTCTAACGCTCCGTCCATCATCCCCTTTGGTATCGCACTGCTATCACACGCAGCAGCAGTACACTGCTTTCCTCAGTTCTAGAGAATAGCCCTTACCCCTAAAATGGGGACAACCAAAAATAATACCTCTGGTCCTCTCCTTCCCTTTACAAAGGCTGGCAGAGATTCTTGAAGTAAAAAGTAAACACTAGATAAACCAAATTCGCCAGACTAGAGTTGGCCTGAACCCAGCTCTAAACTCCTATTCAAAGTTAGCCCCAATCATTAGGGAGGGACCAATTTTGACAAAATGTGTTTCCTTTTCAGGTGTGCCACAGCTCCATGGCAACCATCCACGAGGAGCTGTCACTCTCTCTTTTGTATTGGCATCAAAAGAACCTTTTGACCAATCAGATGCGGTTGCTGGGGTATTTTCTTTCTCTTAAAACAGAACACAGAGTGCATAGGAGGGGCAGGTAGCCCATCTCTTTTGAAGAAGGTGTGTACGTGGCATATGTCTTTGTTCACAACATTTGTCCGATTGCAGGCTGATCTGTGGAAACACTTGCTTGGTCAAGGGTAAGTGGGCAATAAAATATCTTTCCTGCTCATTTCATGTGGATCCAAATTTGAGGCAGACAGTTCACTTGGTTATGCATATAATTCTATTTTGAGAGTAGAACCAAGAAGGGATCTCTGGAGTGTGCAGGGATGGAGAAAGGGAAACAGCAGCCCTGATTACCACTAAATCCAGCAAAGCATTCTATGTCCCTATAAGATACACAGACAAGGGGCAGCCACGCCTCTATGTATTCTAGTGCTACCATGCATACTACATACAATCTGGGTGTCGTGAACAATGTGATTGTTCCGGTTTAAGCCTCAGTTATGTTCACTGTATGCTTGCTTTTAGTTTCTTTGATCTCTTTTTTAGAATGTTGATGTTTTTAGACACACGCAGAAATGTTGATATCAAATCTGCTTACCATCTAGGCTGAAATATATTATTGTTTTCAGTTATGGGTGCTGCCATAACATCATGGACGCTCACTATATTAGCAGACATGTTTTTATTGTTTTTAGTTATGAGGATGTAATAAAGTATGTGAATCGAGATAGCGCATTTATCACAATGTTTGTTTAGTCTTGTTGATCCTTTAGTATCAGCATGTGCTGTTTTGTTTTATAAATATAAGATAAAATAGGTGATTGGATACTATAAAAACTCAGGTATAAAATAATAAGACAGAGGGGCGTCGCACTAGGACTGTTACGCCAGAGGTCATGCCAGGTTGCAGCTCCAACCAGTCTCAGTAGGCGGTGATGACGGAAGCAGTGCAGAGACGTGGAGTTCAGTCTAGCACAGTTTTTCATTCCCAGGCAAAGCTGTTATAGAGAATAGTTGAGTTGGTATTTTCTTAACAAAAACTGGTATGCTGTGTGAGCCATCTTAAGAAACTTGAAAACAGGCTTGCTATTTACTGCTTCGACTAAAATCTAGCTTAGCGTCTACATACAAATAAAGCGTGTTAGGATGTCAAGAACTCACTAACCATGTTAGAAATGTTCTTGCTGGTTACGCTGGCCATGTCATACACTGCTGCATTCCTTTTTGCATTCGGTGAAGCTACCGTTCATATTAGATGCACTAGACTAGGATTTTAAAATAAACATCTCAAAAACCCTCTCTTATTTATTAGTGCAATTTTGAGTGTATTATTAAGTGACGCAAGAAGCTTTGGTGCTCCACTGTGGCCCTGAACTCATCTTGTGTGACTGATCATTACAAAACACACTTCCCGCACAGTATTTCCACAGCTTGTGTATGGATTGCAGTCCAATTGGATTTCTAATTCGCACTGCTGCACTGACAGGGTTCTTGCTCCAGGGGGTTAGCAATCCTACTCCTAATCCAACTCCTACTGGAGATCCAAGGAAAGATCAAAGCAACCAGTCATGACATATTGCACAAACTTACCAGGGAGATCCAGCATGCAATCTCCCCTACAGTGTGCAGGTAAAAAGGCTTTTGCCTCCCTAGTTTTGGCTCAACCAACTGTTAGTTATGTTATGGCCTGGTCAAGAGGATGGTAGCCCCCATGTTAAAAAGTGAGTGTAGAACTATCACTAAACAGAGTCTAGCAACTTTGGGCCTGATTCACAGAACTAACTTACGTCAAAAACGTAAAGTTAGTACTTTTTGGTATTCACAGAATACACTTACTCATTTTGGTATTCACAGAAGGCACTTACTCATTTCGGTATTCACAGAAGTTAGTAGTCCTAACTTTAGGACTCCTAAATGCCTTCTGTGAATACCGACAGTCTTAAAGTTAGGATTTTTCTCAGTTTAGGAGTAGTAAAGTTAGGACTCCTAACTTTAGGACTCCTAAATGCCTTCTGTGAATACCAAAAGTCTTAAAGTTAGGATTTTCTCAGTTTAGGAGTAGTAAAGTTAGCTTACTACTCCTAAACTGAGAAAATCCTAACTTTAAGACGTTCGGTAGGACTCCTAAATGCCTTCTGTGAATACCGAAAGTCTTAAAGTTAGGATTTTTCTCAGTTTAGGAGTAGTAGGAGACAACAACGGCACACACTCCTAAATGTAACAAGCATTAGCAATGCCAATAGGTCTGGCTTATAAATGCACAGTCAAGCCAGACCTAAAAATCCATGGATTTAAATGACTGCCCAACTCCAGTCTGTGCTGTTGTCAGAGAAAAATGCAGTAAGTTATCTAGTTATCTAATGCACCTTAATAGCAGTGCAATGGAATGCTTGTGCACCTGAAAGTTCAAGCTCAGGTAGCTTGATAAATAAACAATATGATCACAGCTGTGTGAAGGGCAAACACTTTTTGGTGGAAGCACACAACTTCTGCCCAATCAAAACATGTACTCCTGGCCTCCAACATGTAGGTGGAGCCAAAGTCCCTCTCCTGGTGATTCTCTCATTATTGTCTGGCAACAGCTGTTTTGTCAAGCCAGACCATAAAAAGCCTAAAGGAGAACACAAGTAGCAGGTACAAAGAAAAACAAGCATTGACAAGGCCAATAGGCCAGGCTTTTTGGACCTGTTATTGGCTTTTGCAATGCTTTTGGCAATGTTTCACAGCATTAGCAAAAAAAGAAGAAAAAAGGTGTGATGGCAAGGCCATTATTGGCATTTGCATCTTTCTGTAGGCACACATGCAGTATTATGTTTGCAGGCTTCATTTTTTATGACTGATGTACAATGGCAGTCACCACTTAGAGGTGCTGGTGAGGGGAACAACGGGGAATGGTGTGGGGGAATAAAATAAAAATAAAGCAGGGTGTGGGACGAGGGGAAAAGCATTGTATAAGAGAGACAGCATTTTGGAGTGCAGAGGAGAGGAACACATGAGGGAAAGCAGCAAATGAGGGAAAGAGCAACATGGAGCATGGGGGGGTTAGCAGGGGTAGGAGCACAAGTGGGAGTGGACTAGAAAATTAATGCACTGTCATTCAGTGCTTAACAAAGAAATAAAAAAAAAGTTGCTCCATAAAAGAGAGCAATGGATGGATACAAGTCAGCCAGTTGAAAGGCTGGTAAAGAGGTTATGCTCCAAGGGCGGGAGGAAAAGAAGAGGAAGAAAAGCCATTGAATATGAAGCAAGCAAATGAGAGTAACAACAAAGTCAACCAATAGAAGCAGTGGGCGGGCTCTCACGCCACTGTAAGTTCTTGGTATAGACCAAAAAGGGTCTCTCACAACCAGACTGTGTAGGTGAGATGTAAAAATGAGCTCAACAAAATGAATCTACGTTTACAGCTATACAAGACAGCCACTGGAATAGATGCATTTTTTACTTATTACATATTTTAGTAGAGCTACAGGGCACCACATACTGACTTAGGAGGGCTATGTATACTGCAAGATTTGAAAACCTCAACAAGAGTATTCTCCAGTTACCACCTTCTTTGTTGCACTTAAATGCCAGTTCAACCCATTGAGAATCACTGACAGCTAGGTTCTGCCTTCACAACAGGCTTGCAATCATTACAGAGTTAGGATCTGAATATTAACAGAAATTTGCCTCTGTGTTTTAGTCTTTCGAACCCTTGTTGATGCTTTAGATTAAAGATGGTTGTTCAGAGAGCTTTGGCTGGGTGTATTGTAGGCTATTAATTTCTGTAAGGACACACAGTCTATTAACCAGTACAAATTATGTACTGTGCACAAAACATTGATTTTAATTCTGGACATCAGTGGGTACCATTAGAGTGATTTCCAGTCAAGCTTTTCCATGGTCTGTTTTTTTTATAAATGAATCTAGCTGCATAATCGGCACAGTCTGCAATCTGTCATTCAGATTCTCTGGTAACCTGTTGTAGAAGATGCTGTATTGCCAAGTCTCGGGTTAGCTCCACTTGGCACTGGATTTGAAGGAGCAGTATGAAGGATATTAGGAAAAATTAAAAAAAATGACGTGGAAGTCTTTTACCACTCTGCTGATCAGGGGAGCAAAGTGTGATCTGCATTAAAGATGATCTCCAGGTTGTTTGATAATGTGGTCCTTCAATTCTAAGCTTACATGCCATTCATACAGGTAGGAATCTGGTGTAGGTGCAACCAGAACCAAGATCTCAATGTCTCCTTTTTAAACAGATAAGTAGCGCTCTTTCAGCCACTAACAAATACGTCAAGGAAAATTGTTAAGCATTATTATCGCACCGTACGGCAATCACAGCTACAGGTAAATGCAATTCAGATATTTACACCCCACTCCAAAAAATCATCTGGGAGCCTTGCAGGAGCTTTCTCTTACCTGAAGAGAAAGAAAAATACAGCTCCATTCTCCTACGGTGCTCCATGAGCCTCTTCAGAAGCACATTCATTATACAGGGCTGCTGGGCTCGTCCTCCTCCTGATTTTGTTGAGCGGCAAGCCCAATCAGCTTCAAAAATATGTTTGTTTATTTTTCAAGCTCTTTTGGCTAACTGAGCTTCCCTCTGCTAAATCAAAGACAGGAACCGAAACAGGTGTGTATGTATACATACACATCGTGAATTACTTTTCGGGCGGATGTGCACATATGATCAAGAATAATAACACTCCTTTTAGGGCAATACAGCCAATGATGGAAGTGGACTGACTCATTGTCCCATACTGTTTGCACAAAATGAGAATGACACTAGAACAGACTAATGGCTCAAGATGGATGACCCAAAGCCCTTATAGATATGTATATGTAGTTAATTTTTTTTTTTTTTTTACCAAGGCCTAGCAACAATTAAAGCTGTAAAGGGAGGCCTAAGCTATGCACATACCACTGAGATGTATGCAGTTTATATGTGGGAAAGGATGAGACTGCTAAACTGTACATCAACCTTTTAATCTATGTCTAATGGTCTGCAGGAATAATGTAACTCCAGGTTACACCTATTGCCTCAATAATTTGCAGAGTTCTACGCAAAAAGGAAAACTATTCTGCAAAATAATGCATCTGAAATATTCAAACAGAGAAATTAGGCAATAAAAAAAAGACCAAAGGGGGTTCAGGTTTCACTTCCTCTTGTACAATGAAGCCGTCTCTTGCAGTAAGAAGCAGAAATGCGCTATTTCTGTCTGCTGTTGCTTACTTCATCGCTTCCTATCTTTTCGCCCCGTTTACCTCAAAAACAGGACTTTCATGGAATGCCTGATTATCACGTCTGGCTGAAAAGCCACCACTGACAGGTACGAGGCAGGTCTTGAATAAGTGATAGTCAGTGTCGCCAGACACGCGCTAATCAGATAACAGGCGGGGGTGAGATTAATGCTGCTTGCTCCACGGTGCAGTGTTTTACAATGACACCGACGTGCAAGCAGATCCCTGGACCGGCACGTGAGCCCAGTGACGTAGCTGCAGAGCTTGGCCACCAGTGACCAGTCAAGCATCAGTGACCGAAGAACGATCGACTCGACACTTGCTTGTATCTCTCTATAGGGCTCTTATTATACCAGTATTTCCTTCGTCATTCCTGTGTGACAAAAAGGGTGTTAATAGCAAAAAGATTAACTAGAGGGTTCTCGATTACATGTCTTCGTGTTCCATTATCTTAATTTTTGAAAGATGTAAATAACATAAATAGTTTGTGGACTTCATTTGACCCGGAGTTGCTTGTTTAATATTAAAGAGAGAGAAAGAGTGAGGGAGTGCGAGAGAGAGAGAGAGCGAGAGAGAGAGAGAGAGAGAGAGAGAGAGTGTGTGTGTGTGTGTTTCAAATCCTTACTAACCAATCAATGTACGTACAATATGCAATATTTATATGTAATGCACTCGTTTTGAAGTATGCTTCAATACTAAGGGCCTGAATTAGAACTCGGCGGATGGGTTACTCCGTCACAACGTTAACGGATATCCTGTCCGCCGAAATATAAATCCCATAGGATGTAATGGAATTTACATTTCGGTGAATGGGATATCCGTCATTGATGTGACAGAGTAACCCATCCACCAAGTTCTAAATGAGGCCCTAAGGGCATCATTATGATGCTGGAAAGGTCGGACCGCCACCCACCATCACTGCAGTCCGGGACCGCCCGACATGCAGGCAGCGGCAGTTCGACCGCCCAATTACCATTAGACCAACGTGGTGGCGGTCAGAAAATGCTTTTTAGGTTTGGCCTGCACAGCACTTGCGCTGTGCTTGTGAAATCTATTGTATTCACTATATCTTAAAAGGGGCTTACATCCCGCCTTCTCTTCCAATTTGTCTGTGTGCTTGTCACTTAGTTTTCCTTTGTTTCTATTGGTTGAGTGTTGTATTTCCTTTACCAATGCTTGTTTTTTTAGTGTACTTCTCTTATCAGTTTCCTGAGGCCTGATTACTCATTCTCATCTGCCACGATGGCTGGAACTACTTTCGCCGATGCATCTGAAGAATTCTTTTCGTCGCAGCATGCCTGCCTACATTTTCATTTTTGGCCTAACTTTCTCTGGCTTGCACGCCCGGGCCCCCTTCCCGCTTTGTTTTACAATGCTTTGAAAAAAACGGTTGCATATAGCAATGCTTGGGCTGCAGCATTAGTAAGCCGCAGTAGAAAAACACTTTGTGCACATCCATGCACCGTGTGGCAGATACCATGTGGTGTGCATTGATGTGTGGGGGGGGGCACTACGAATGTCCCCAGGGCCACTTTACAGTAGCCCACATGGTACAGGGGCCCTGCTTGGGGCCCCCAAAGTCCCTTTCCGACTACGTTTTCATGTCGGTTGGACCGCCATGAAAAGGCAGTCGGAAAGGGACATCGTAATCCTATGGCGGTGCCTGCACAGGCACCACCCCTATGGCAGGGATACGATTCCAACCGCCGCCACGACGGGATCTTAGATCTGTCGGAGGCGGCGGTCTTTCCTCCAGACCTCTACGGTCCGACCGCCTGCATTGTAATGCGGTGGTCGGACTGATGGCCTGTATGTCGGTGGGACCGACATCGTAATGAGGCCCTAAATGCTCCCTCAAAAAATCCATGTTGCTTTTTCACAGAAAGAAATGTTATAAACTGGGTGGGAGGAGAGGAACAGGCTGTCTTCAATCAAGCACGGGTTATACATCTGCAGCCCGCACCAAAAGAAGTGACTTATACACCCACAGCCATATTTCATCAGTATGCAGCATATTAATTGTTGAGATACAAGCATGGCTGATGCAGTGAGCTGTGATACAGCTGGACAACATATGGCACCTAGTGTGCAGAAACTATGTATAGACTGTACATGAGATGACTGAGGGGTGCTGGTAGTGTGCTTAGATGCATTCCCCTGCACACTAATAGAAATTGTGGTGTACTTCAGTCTTAAGGCGGATGCTCTAGGATGTCCTGGAACAGAGTGACTGCACCATCATGCAGACACAAGGGTCAGGTGACGATGAAGACATGGCGTTGTGTTGGGGCGTATGGTGGGCGTGAAAAGGGGCTGTTTTTGGTTCGGAGAGTGTCTGTGGTACTGGGTGACTTACAGAGAACTTGGCAAGTCAGAACGGTGGAAAGGTACCATAATGGAGGGGCAGTGGAAAGTGACAGAGGAGCAGGGGAGGCTAAGCGGGAATGGCAGGGGGGAGTACGTTGAGCGATGGGACAGAGATGGTGACTGGAGAGTCAGCCAGGAAAGAAGCGAGGCACAGAAGCAGAAATAGGGGAGCAGGAAGGATCTGGAAAAAGTACTGTCAAGAGGGGATGGTGGGCCATCTGCAGAAAAATTAAGTGGGGTTCTTGAGAGGTCTCCCTCGTGATTTTTCATGAGACAAGCAAGAATTATGATTGGAACTTGTACTGCGGATTATGAAGAAGTAAGGCAGATTATAGTCTATGGATACACGATGGTTCACCACAGCCATTTGAATGTGTCTCAGTTCGCCGCAGTCAGCACAGTGTATGATGCACCAATCTTCTGCACACGTCTATGCCATGTAGTCTAAGGTCAGTGGAAACACAAGGGAACACTCTTGCGACCCCATATTCACAATTCACCATTTATACTGGGATACCACGATTACAACTTGCCCACCTTCAAACGGTTATTCACACTCCCCAAACAGTGCTGAAGATTCCCTTACTAAATTGTTGCATTTACTCGTCGTGTAGAGTGGATGTACACTCTCGCTCTTAGACCCTGTAAGAGGGCTGTTGCTAATGATGGGTCAATCCACATAGATGTTTTAGAATGAGACAGTGGTCTTGAACAAACCTGCTAACAACCTATCTGATGCTCGCGCCCGGATACACATTTGCCTCACGCTGAATTACACGTAATTATGTGGTACTTGAGCCTCACACACTTATACTGCATCAAACAAAAGATACACTGGTTTGACAAATGGCAGGTTGCTTTTGTTCTGTGACGCGTGACTCATAACTACTACATTAACCGCCAGAACTATCATTTACAAATGAAACAACAACCAGTTGTCACATTTGCCCCAATATTAAGAAGTACAATTATAACAGTGGCTTAAGTGAAGGGGCACATGGGCTGATTGGACAGGAAAGGAAAGCAAATTCCCTTATTCACTGTGAGGGACCACACATGGATTTAAGTTGAGACAGCTTTCCACCAGAGTTGAGACAGCTTCACTTGCTAGGCAACGAAGAAACATGGATTTTGACATCTAGTGTTGCACATCAAAGCATCAACATCTAGAAATTCATGCAAATGCAATATTTTATGCAGATTATTAATTTGATTTACAGATGTAGCTCCAGAATATGTGCCCGCCTGAGCGATGGAGGGTTCCCCATCAGAGATGACTGTCTCTGCCAAGGGAGGAGCCACTTTGGTGGCAAATAACCTGGCTCAAATTCTACCACTTCCAGTGGCAGATGGTGGAAACTATGCTACCAATGTACTGCTAAAGTGGGGTACATCACCAGTTCCCACTGGCAGGGTCAAAAGGCATGCTCTTGATATCATAATTCCAGGCAAGAAACATACATCGCTTTAAATTGCACAAGCAACAAACTACATGGTAGTAAATAACATTTTGTATGATACCTGCTTAACGCATATACTTTTCTTCCTTAAACATTTTTTCGAAAACGCATTTAGATCTAATTATAGCGAGCTTATGCCACAGAATATGCAGCATAAACCGACTTTCATTAATCACATAATATGTATTTTTTGCTGGAAAATTCTACCAAACCTGTATTATCAAGCTATTGCACTGGCCATAAGAACAATTCAGAGGAAAAAAAGAATTTAGATTTCCAGACAAATAGAACAAAAAGTTACATAGTGAAGTATTTCAACGTTAGGCCTACGATTAAACCTTTGTATTGCTGTAGTACCACCCCTGCCCGACGACAAAACAAAGCATAGACTATCTGTGATTATCTAAATCCAAATCCAGTAGAACATAGGTCAACCCTGAAGAATAACGGTAACATATGCTCATTATCAATAGCCAAATAAATGAAGATGTGTATCTTGCAGAGGTGTCCAACACAGCTCAAAGAGGGCTGTATCGATGCCACATTTTCAAGAAGATTAGGCAAGATAAAATAACATAATTCAACAAAATTGAAATAGTTTACATAACCACTGGTTATCTCGAAAACCTAGCTTGGGGATCCGGCCCCTCTGGACTTAGATTTGACACAACCACTGTATAATGACATCTCATTCAACACTGTAAAATAAAGAAGGGGTTGTAGGACATAAATGCTACCTAGACTGAATGGCGTAACCGGAATCCAAATTCTAGGACCAGATTCCAAGGGGTCGATTACGATGTCGTCCGGAAAGGCTCCGAACGGCATTCGATTCGTCCGAATCCTATTCGGAACCCGCCTTTCCGACCGACCCGGACACTTCTCCCAAGCAATTACGATGGCTAGAAAGCGTTCGGACTGTCCGACTCGGTTCCGAAAGGCATAGGGAGTAACTGAGTCAGTCAGAGCCGAATCGTAGCGGTCTATGGACCGAGTTTCCAGCCGAGCGAGTATGATGTCAGATTCGGACAGCCTTTCCGAATCGGTTATTTTGAGACGGATTGGCTGCCAGAATCTGACTTTGGGGGCCCGTAGCAGGCCCCCCTTCACCCGGGGCACTGCGAATCGGGCCCATGGAGGTAGCCATGGGTCCCCCCTTCCCATGCATGCACAGTTTGGCAGGCACGATGTGGTGCCCGCCACAGGGTGCAAGGTTTTCCCCAACAACCCCTTTTGTCAATGGGAGCTTGTGTTCTCGTTGGAAACACAAGCTCCCATTGAAGTCAATGGGAATCTGACCGAAGGATGTTGGGAAGCATCGTAATCGGTCGGTCGGACTCGCAGAACATTATTCATTCGGAAACAATTCCGAAACCGATTCGGTCAGAAGGGTTTCCAAACAAAATCGTAATCGGCCCCTAAGCTTCTCTTCATGTGTATGTTAAATAGCCACAAATTTGCTGGGTCCAAAATGAGGAAGCATGGTGTGCAAAATAACATTGGACTTGGATGTGACCCTGAGTAAATACCAGTGGCTGAGATTAACTCAAGCATTCCATCCACCATGTTTTGTATATAGTTCAGTACGATACCCTAAAGCGGCAGGTGAGTTCTGTGCTCACTGCGCCACTGGAACCAAGCAACACCCAACTAACAAGCCCCAATCAAGGCAAAACCGGTCATAGGTTGCTTGCGTTTTGGTTCAGGGTAGACATGGCTTGGCAGTTAGGGCTGGACTGTTTGTATTGGAGCAGTGTCAAGACTGATTTGCTTATGGCTGGGTCCAAACTGAGGTGGCATGGTGTACAAAATAACGATGACATATGATGTGGCCCTAGTAATTACCAGTGATTGAGATTAATTAAAGCATTTCACCCATCACTTTTTGTATATTTCTGTGTTCATTTGCTAACTGCATCTGTTCCCAGCCCGAAAATTCTGAGCCAAGTATGACTGTATGACTTCCACCACTTGTTAATTATAGCCTTCCACCCCCAACTGCTGATTGGAGGCCTATTTTGAGTGATGTGTAATCTACACATCACTGATTTCATTAAGAATGTGTGCAGCCCTCAGAGGAATGTGCGCCTAATGTCAGCAGTGGCACAATATGGCTCTGGTTCAAGCTCTGTCCCCTCACACGCAAAAAAAATTATAAACACTGAGAGTTTGTCTTCCCCATTCATGGAAGGAGGATTCTTACCAGAAACCACAAGTGGCAGTAAAGTAATAACACCACACTAGGAAGTGGTCCATGAGAATGTGGAAGTGGCACCCGGATCTTGGTTTCAATTCACATTTCTTGTCAGATTCATGAAATCTGTAAACCCTCTGCGTTAGCGAAGAAGTTGAAAATGCATTCTCATATTCACAATGTGATCTGCTTTTTTTAGCACAATGCATTGTGGGTCCATGCATCATGCAGGATCCCTCGTTTAAATATGCGGGAAGATCTGCGCCTCCTGCACATCCCATTGGACGACGGCCATCTTGTTTGAGCCGGTTACTGCAAAGCAATGCGTAGGAACAGAAATACCCCAAGAGTTACGCAGGCCTCCCTACCCTGAAGCTCGTGAAAGGCAAGAGCAGTGGAGTACAGAAATACATTCCTACCCATTAGGACAGGCATGCGTCTCTGTTTATCTCGTGCCCAACGGCCTTTGAGGCCTGTACAGGGAAATGTGCTCCCATAAGCCACTTGGGAGGGCAAAAGGTCGCCCGCAACCCACGTGACGCACGGAAGCCTATGCATACTGCAGCAGCAGGTGCATGCCTACTGTGCCACAACAAAAACAGTGCCAGCCAGTAAAGGAGTTCAGTAGCCACGGAGCATCGCGTCTTCACAGTAAACTGACTGGGCTGTTGCTTGAGTCTAGAAAAGCACAGCAGCGCATTTGTGCAGAGCATTGTGTCCACTACAAGTTCGCTCCTGCTTTTTATTCACTTCAGCCGCTTGTTCATTTTAGTTCATCCAGTTCATATTTCCGTGCCACACATTTGCAAGTATAAATTAATGACTGAATACAACCAAATATGTAACCAAAAACGTAGAATAAATGTATCCAATGCACAGCTCTTCTGTCTTCCTTAGCACTTTTAAATGAAAGATTCTCCTTGACATCTGTGGGTAACGCCAAGTTCAGGATGCACACTGCTGGGGTTGCCATAGATTTAAAATCCCCACAGGAGAAGTTTCCTCTGCAACCATAATGCTTTGCGAGTTTGCACTGTATTAATCCAGATGAAGTGTGTGGGGAAGGAGACAAGTCATGTTAGGCCAATGCATAAATCGAGGCTTCCCACACTAGCAGTGATGAGAGAATGCATCTTTTATATTTAACGAACTGTAAATCTCCTCAGAAAAGTTGGACATCCACCAACGGTGTATTTTCACACCCTTCGGAAAGAAAATATCACCTAAAGCCTACATCCTTGATTGCTGTGGCCACGCGAGTGCGTAAGACGGGCGTCTGCCTCCCTGGCTGAGGAAGATAATGGGCCCTCAGTCCCAACAGCAGCAGCCTCTGTCAGCTGGTGATGCAAGCAGGCACTTCTATCAGATTTTCCATTTTAACCTGTGTTTGCCTTTGTGGGTTTCTAGTACATTTCCACAGCTCTCCTGTACACATTTCCTTTTACACTTTTGCTGTCCGCATTGATTCAATACATATAAATCAATATCTCCTGAGGGTGAGTGAAAAGATGAAGAGAATGGGTAAAAAGTTGTAGAGATAAGGGAACAGATCACACATCAAATACTGTATTTTTCCTGTAACTCTACCATGAATGCCACGTAAAGGAGTAAAAGAAAAGTCCATTAATCACCTTAATGTATTCAAAATACAGTCAGCCAAACGGCAAAGCATTACGATACTTTGAAAGTATAACATATTTAAGATTAGATATTACTATAGTACTAGCTACTACAATGAGTAGAACTAGGGCACATTCATCAGTTTCTTTGATTTTTTTTTCTAAACGCAGACATGCTATTCTCTCTTGTATGGAGTATATTCCAACAAAATAAAACACACACACAAACATAATATTATTTGAACATGCGCCTTTTTTTCTTCCATTTTTTTTTCTCTCTTGGAGCGGCTAAAGGGGGAAGAGAGGGTGAAAGGGTGCAAGGGTGTAATGTCATGGCACCATTCTTTGGTAGGTTTATACCGCGAGGGGTATGGTGGGCTCTTCCCCTCCCATTAGGGGTGGGTTTCTGCCCAGGGTATAAGGGCGTAGGGGTTTTAGAGGAAGGGCAGAGAGGGTGGAGAGGGAGCATGTGGATCAAAGAGCAGATATTTTTAAGGCATGAAGTACTGGTAAAAATTGGTAGCCAGGAGCTCAGTGGCAGGAAAGGTGCTAAATGTTATACGAAGGGTGCTAAATGTTATAATACAAGGCTTCCAGGATGATGTCTCTGGAGAAATGCAAAATTAGGATTCTTTCATGCAATGCCAATGGGTTAGCAAATAAAAAAAATATAACAGCTTAATGGGCTGGTTGATATCTTTTTGCCAGAGGATCTCTTTTTACAAGAGACCCATTTAAAAATCAACACTCCAAAGCTGTCAACCCCCCCGAAGATTTTCTCATGCTTTTTTTGTGTCAGCACAAGCAGCAGTAAGGGGAGTTTCAATTTTTTTAGGAAATAGTATAGATTGGGGGGTGAAGGAAGTGATTCGGGATCCATTTGGAAGGTGGATTTGGGTCAAAGAAACAACTAGTGGTCAAGATCTGAATTTTATCAATTATTAAAGCCCTACAACTGATGAGACGGATTCCTTTTTAAAGATTTTTTATATTGCCTTGGGGACATCTGGGCATTTGATCTGTGGTGGGGATTTTAATTTTATCCAGAACTTGGTTAAAGACACTTCAAATAGAAATAGCAAACAGCTTAAACCCAGAACGAAAAAACGACTTCAAGTTTGTAAGTCAAGCTTTCAACTAGTGGACCCCTGGAGAGAGAACCATTCCAGAAACCAAACAATATTCATGTTTTTTGATAGATTTAGGACGGCCTCTCGAATCGATTTCTTCTTAGTTTCTAAATCGTTAAGTAGGGGCAGTCCGAAATTAGGGCTAATGCTTTTTCAGATCACTCCGTAGTCGCGCTAGAAATAGCGATAAGTCTTAAGCACAGGGACAGACCTAGATGGCAACTGGATAGGTCGCTGCTCTCAAATCCACACTGGATAGCTGAAACGAAACAGTTCATTGCTGAGTTCTTTATTATTAATCGGAACACGGCCTCCTATTTTTCTATCTGGGAAGCTTTTAAATCAACCATAAGAGGGAGATTGATAGCATATAAAGCTAGTCAAAGAAAACAACATTCTCAGCAGATTGTAAGTCTCCAGATAGCTTTAGATAAGGCCATCAGCGCCAGGGAGCAAAGCGGAGGGATCGAGCCCGAGGTTTGCCAAGTGGAAACAGTAAAACAAAATCTTAGAGATTTCTTTATTTTAGAAGAAATAAATAATTCCAATAGCTACCATCAGAAAATGTACATGGAAAATCAGCACATTGGCAGGTTTCTGGCTTGGTCCACAAGAGTTAAGAACGAAAAGGTATTTATAAAGTCTTTTGAGAATCCCCTAACAGGAAAATTAGTACACGATCAGGAAGAGATAGGGAAACTCTTTGTACAGCATTACTCAGATATTCATCAGACTCAATATATGGTATCAATAAGTTAAATTCAACAGTATTATGAGAATATCCCTCTTCCTCATTTATCCAAATCTCTCTTCCAGCGAATTTTGGAGCCCATAACATTAACTGAGTTAGAACACTCTTTAAAGCAAATGCAAAAGCATGTGGAAATGATGGTTTTCCCACAGATTTCTATAAAATATTTTTCAACGAGCTTGCGGCATTTCTAGTAGATCTTTTTAATTTTATTAAAGGAAGGGGTGAGATCCCTCCCACGTTTCAAGAAGCAACAATAGTTTCTTTTTTGAAGAAGGATAAAAATCCAACATCTGTTCATTCCTATAGGCAAATTAGCTTGCATAATTCGGACTACAAATTGTTAACAAAGATCTGGGCTGTCCACATAATGCTGCACAACAGCTGATTCATACAGACCAAAGCGGTTTTATAGCTGGCCGGTTAATGGCGTCAAACACCCAGTTTCTTATTCAGGCCATAGATTATTTTTCAATGTATCATAGCAGAGCCTTAGTCATGATGGTCGATGCCGAAAAGGCATTAGATCTGGTGAATTGGGATGCCTTATTTTATTGTCTCCAGAGCTTTGGTTTTCCTGCTCAATGTTTGTCGATGCTATCCAATCTATATAATGGTGCTCAATCTAAGGTGTCAGTGAACTCTATGATGACAGGATCGGTTGTGATTAAAAGAGGCACTCGTCAAGGGTGTCCCCTTTCACCCATTCTGTTTACATTTTTAATCGAACCGTTAGCAATCGAACTTTGTAATTATATCAATATTAGGGCACCCATAGAAGGCATGACGAAGCTTCAATTGTTTGCAGATGATATGATATTATATCTCCAGCGAGATGAAGATAATATAAAACTAATTTTTCGGGTGATTAAGGATTTTACTAGGATTGAAGGATACAAGTTAAATCAAAGTAAAACAGAATTGTTGCTTATTAATGTGACAGTAGAAGACCTCCCTCTTCTTTACAGTCGCAAGCTAAGACTGCGTCTCCAATTAGATATCTGGGTATTTGAGTCACAAATAATTTTTCAAGTCTTTTCTATTTGAATTACGGAAGAATGCTAGGTAAAATTAAGGGATTATTAGTCAGATGGTCCAGATTCCCCTTGACCATCATAGGTCGTGTTTCCATGACCAAAATGTCTATCCTCCCCAGTTAATATTTTTATTTTCTAATGTGTCAATAAAAATTCATAATAATTTTTTTCAGGAACTTGATTCATTTTTTAGAAGTTTTATTTGGAATAAAAAGACGGCGAGGGTGAAGTTGGAGGTGCTTCAATTGAAGAAAGAGGAAGGAGGGTTGGTATGTCCTAATATTCATATGTATTATCAGGCAGCCTTGATAGATGTTCTCTCTCGATGTTTAAATAGTACCGGGGAATTCGATAATTTTTTTATCACAAAGATGATTCAGGAATCAGATATAAGTGTGCCAGTGTTTTTAAAAATAGCGAAGCTTCCAAAAAGACCTGGATATAAGTTCTTGGGTGATATACATAGTTGGATGGGTATCTTGGGCAAACTTTATAAGTCCTCTTTTGATGGATTCTCACTTAAGCTAGAGGAGGGCAGCTATTTGGGCCTCTCCCTGACAGCTCTTGAGGTTAGATTCTGGAACTCTATAGGTTTTAAAACTTTTGGTGACTTTATGGGGCTAGGGAAACCTATTTTATGGAGAGATCTAATTGCTAGGGTGGGCTCTCAGTGCAAACAACTCTTTTTGAGTTTTAATAAGATCAAGCATTGTTTGCAGAGTCACTAGAAAAATAAGATACAAGAGATTCACTTGATTAGCAGTATTCTCGATAAGGGCAAATTACAAGGAACTGGAAATTGGTATAAAACTTTTAAGGAGGTTTCCGGCAAGCCAGATCTAGCAATTTTTTTTCAAGGGTGCTAGAAAAAACACAATGCCAGCTATCAGTGAGCGAGTGGAAACTAACTGCAGAGTTAGGTTGTAAATCTTTATGGGCAGCCAATTATAAAAGAATGGCATTTCTGTCAAGATGGCTGGCATATTATACTCCGGAAATTCCCCACAAAATGTATCCAGCAATTTCCAACAACAGCTTTCGGTGTCAGCAATTAGGCCAAGGGGGATGGCTCCATACGTTTTTTACATGTTTACACCTTACCAATTTCTGGCAGCAAGTGTTTCAGGATATAAGTCAGGCCATAGGATGTACAGTTCTACCAGATCCTAATTTGGCTTTATTTAGCGTCTCTAAAAGCAGCCAACAATTAATAAAGGGTCAACAATATTTTATTTTTATAGCATTGCTGATTGCACGTTCCTTGATCCTTCAGAATTGGAGAACTAGTAAGCTTCCTACGAAGTTGCACTGGAAAGACAAAATGACCAGCACCATGAAGTTTGAAGAGGCTTATGCAAAGTGAGTAGGGGACTTAAAAGCTTTAAGGCCATCTGGCAATATTGGAAGTAAGGTCCTGAAGTAAACAAGGAATAGGTTACACAGTGCTAAATGAATTGCGGTTTCTTTTACAGAATGTTAAAAAAAAGATGAGAATATTGGTTTCTTTTTAGAGTTGTTCCTGATATGGCAATTTTGCTCTACCAAAGTCTCAGTGCACACAAGGATATATTATTCGCTAGAAGAACTAACGCACTTTATTGTGAAGTTTTTATATCGGAGTATATTATTCTTAGCACTATGCCACGTGTTTTTTTTTTTTTATGAATTGTTAAATGGATAGAATGATTTAGTGACAAAATGTTGATATCAATATAATTGCACTCTTGCACTAGCTCTTTACAAATCAGGATTGTCTACGTGGATTAGAGCAGAGCCGAGGGAGAAGTGGATACGTAGATTTTAGAAATAGTATAATTTTTGAGATATGCACTTCTCTAGCTCTCCAAAGTAATGAAAGAATATACGGTAGAAACAAGCATCTACAACACATATAATGAAGGGAATTATTTGCAGATGTTTTTACTGTGTATATTAGATGGTTGTTCAGATCAAGGCGCGATGCGATTTTTTGTATGGTTCATTTTAATTGCACTATTTACCATTCATGTATTGTGATTTAGATGCCAAGTCTGCTCAATAAAAAAAAATATATAAAAAAATGAACATGCGCCAGTGAAAATGTGCGCAATGAACAGTAGTATGAGAAAGAACACTTAACGATACACATCGACAGCAGTGCACCCAAAAAAGTGTTAACGCACAGACATGCCAGTGGAATGTCTTTCCATCCACTAGAGGTGGGCGAGGCAATAAAATAACAGGGAGAGCCAAGCCAGAGCCAAGCCAAGGGACTGGCTCGCCACCTAGAGCCCATGTACAAGCCGAGCCATGAAAATGTTTGCTACGTAAATTATGCAACAAATATCGCATAAAATCTGATAAAGCATCTTCAAAAAAAATTTTTTTATTTCTTTAACTTGTGGAAGCTTTGAAATTAATATGTCACATTATCAATTCAATTCTTGATTCGATCATTAAGAACAAATGATCATAAAAGATACGCAACAAATGCAGTTAAAAGGCTCCAATAAAAAGCACGAGATAAAAAAACGATAACATCATAATGCATGTTAAAACACAGATATTTTTTAAAAGTGCAAATCAACAATAAGAGGTACAAACGAATATAAATAGATAGGAATGCATCATTAGGTCGCGGCATGTCAAATGGCCATCAAATGTGCAAAGACGAAACAAAGTAAATAAACAAACATACTCCATCAAATCTCAAGATGCAAAATGGTCAACAGACAATATTTTACGTTTGCAAACAGCTGACTTTAAAAAACAGCCCACGTAAAAACAGATTTTTAAGGTTCATAAGCTGGCGGAGAAAATACATAGCTACCATATACTGAGTAAGGCAAACACAAGGAGATGATGGACGGAGCACTGAAAAGTTTCAGCGCTTCGTCCATCATCTCCTTGTGTTTGCTTTGTTCGCCCTAAGTTGCCCAGATGTGGGTCCCTTGCTCACTTTGCCATTGGACTCAAGCTAGCCTGGCTGATGAGGGTTGTTACCCCTAAACCAGTCCCAGGATGCTCGTTTCCGGTCCAGGGAAGACCTGGCTCGGACGTTAGGGCTGGACTCTTGCCATGAGGAACAGGGTCAAGACTGATTTGTATATGGCTGGGTCTGAACTGGGGTGGCGAAGTGAGCTAAAGAACGATGATGGATTCAACCCAGATCTGTGACTGGGGATAAGTGTCTGAAAAGTTTCAGCTCTCCGTCCATCATCTCCTTTTGTTTGCTTTGTTCGCCCTAAGTTGGCAGGGTATGCCCAGACGTGCGTCCCTTGCTCACTTTGCCACTGGATTCAAGCTAGCCTGGCTGATGAGGGGTGTTACCCCAAAACCGGTCCCAGGATGCTTGTTTCCGGTTCAGGGAAGACCTGGCTTGGCAGTTAGGGCTGGACTGTTCCCATGAGGAACAGGGTCAAGACTGATTTGTATATTGCTAAGTCCGAACTGGGGTGGTGAAGTGAGCTAAAGAATGATGATGGATTCAACCTAGGCTGTGACTGGGGGTGAGTGTCTGAAACGTTTCAGCGCTCCGTCCATCATCTCCTTGTATTTGCTCTATACTGACTAAAGCCATACAGTTTAAGAATAGGTTTTTAAATCTTTTTTGTCAGGTACTCATAATATTTACAGAAAAAGTGTTCCAAGGTTTGAACTGAGCTCTCGTCACATGGACACATAAGGATGGAAGTTTTGTCAAACTGGGAAAGGGAAACAAAGCATTGACTTGACTGATCTTATCCGAAATTTAGCCAAGAGGGACCTTTCCCACAGGGTGGGAAACCATGAAAGATATGGTTTGATGAGAGGAGTTGTTTGGACCAGGACATAATCCCACAAGAAAGATTTTTTTACATCTTCTTGTTCTCTTGCTGAGGTCATATGTTTAAGAAATAGTGTTTTGCCTTTAAGAATGTCCCCTTTGGTTAGGGTATAGGGGAGAAGACTAGCTCGTTCCAGTCGATGTCAAGTGCAACAGTTTTCATGTAATTTATACAGAGAATATAAATACTCTTCTCGTACTTCAAACAATCTTGGATGATTTCCCAATTTAGGCCCGTGTGACTATTGGCCCAGACTGAAATCCAAAGAGGGTGCAACCTTGATGAGGTCTGATATATAGGTCAGCCATAATTCCTCATGCAGGAAAAAATGGGGGGTTGAACAGGGGAGACCAAATATGTGCTGAAAAAATCTATTCTCCTCCACCTGGACCTTGGAGACCTCCCAATAGCCCCAGATCCCATGCCATACGCTAGCATTATCTTGCCAAATTATAGCACTGCACTAAGAAGTATTAAAGTTATTAAACATAAAACATTTGTGAACTAAGAGACAAGACAGCTGTCAAGTACACCCTGTACATGGCCCATATTATTATAGAGCAGGTGTCTCCAACCATCATGAGCAACCAGTAGCTCGCAGAATCCTTCAGAGTAACTCCCAGCCTTGAGTTCATTCTTAACTAAGAACTGCAATAAATAAGTGTTTAGTTTTCATTTTAAAGTTAAGAAAAGGTTATGAATATTTTACATTATTATCAGGCTGCAGATAGCAGGACGTGATAATGAGCAGTGCTCTACTCAGATTTATGACCCATGTGGGTCACAGAGGTTCAGAACTGAAGCACTGAGGTATTTAACTCTTAAATAAAAGTCATTCTCAATCCATAATTGGAGCATGAGAACAAAGTGATATTTCTGAATGCTTTTAAATGAGAAAAAATGTAAATGAAGAGTTAACTTAATGATTAAATTACCTCTTCATTTTAATTTTCTCCCTTTTCAAAGTGTCACATTTACACACAGCAGGCATCTTGCTCCCAGTGGCAGGTAGACACAGTGCCACATTTTAACTGAAAAATACAGTCATTTTCTTTTAAAATGGGAGAAATTTATAGTGAAGAAGAATGTTTCCATTAAACATTGTCTTAATGTTTTTCTCTACTTTAAATCAAGCCAATAAAGCCCTAGTGTTTTATGAAGCATGTTTCTCCACTTTAAATTCCTCACATTTAAACAAATAACTATATTTTCCTGTTATAAATAAGGCACCATGTCTACTGGCCACTGGGAGTAATATGCCTGCTGATTGTAGAGACATGTTGACATGGGAGAAAATTAAAACCATGAGCTTCATGTAATGCATGTAAACATAAAGTTAAACCTTCAGTTTAATTTTTTCCCAATTCAAAGTGCCGCATTTACACACAGAAGGCATCGTGCTCCCAGTGGCTGGTAGACACAGTGACATACTTATAACTAAAAAATACAGTCATTTTTTTAAATGGGAGAAATTTGAAGTGCAGAAATTTTTCCTTATTAAGAACATTTTTGCAGAACATTTTTCTGCACTTCAACTTTCTCCGATAAAAAGAAATGGTTGTATGTTTGTGTTGTACATGTAACGGTGCCACATTTGGCGAAAGGTATGTCCTGTGCCACAAAACCATATAACACATGCTCTCAGTCACCCATACACATATATCCCATCACTTCACACACATGTTCATACATCCCCACAGCCATGTACTCACAGACGCACATGGCGGCCCTATCATAGTACCCCTAGTCACAGTACTTTGTTCAAACCATAGTATTGGGCTCTATGGACAGGTTTAAAGTCAATGAAGCTGGGCGAGGGGGTGTCTGGTAACAATGCGCAAGTTACTTGGCCTTTAGTAGCTCATGACGACTCTCACTGATCAGAAGTAGCTCTCATTACAGAAAAGGTCGGAGACCCCTGCTATACAGCAAGATTATAGTCGATTAGATCAAACACAATAGGTTTTGTACAACTGGTATCCTGATCTCACATATTTGAAAGTGTTTTCTTAGGGGATGTTGTCTGCCCAGAAAGCAATGCATAGATCGGTACCAATATGCATAAGATCAGCCATCCATAAAGCAGTGCTTAATTTGAGCTGGTGGTTTCCAGGGCTCGGCACCGACACTTATTTGCCAACACTGGCCCTTATGACAGTCTGCCGAATGGTGGCGCTATTTGTCTAATTTGGAGACCAGCACAAGTTGCTTTTTAATTCAAAATACATTAAAAATTACTAAAACCTGCTGCCAAAGCCATTCTTGTAGGTTTGGGGGCCTGGAATAGTCAGAATTGGCACACTTGTATGAGTGGGATGGCTAGTAGTTTGGTTGTTACTGTAATTGGCAGAACTGACAGCGGCAATAGGCAGTGCGAGCTGCAGTGGCCTCCAGTGGAGGGTCCCTGGCACTTATTCTTTTTACAAATGAAGCACTACAAGACACAGAACGGTAAGGGAAGAAGTGATGGGGGTCAAGATACTCCTCTGTGGGCAGCACCCACCCTCCATCTAACAACCAACATTCTTAAAAAATATATAAATGTTTGCAATCAGCTATGGCTAACCGTAGCTGGAGATGCTAAACTGAAACCATCAAACTATTCTGGTTAAACGTGCATCTTGCTCCTGATAATTATAAACTCACACAATTCACCTAAAGAGTGTTACAGTCCATGTTCTTCGAAAGCATAGCCCAGAAAAGGCATCGCTCCAGCTCAAAACACTCAAACATTGATGGAAAGCTACTTCCGGTTTTGGTACTTTATTTAGGTCGACGCCTTTCTCGTGCTCTGCCCTCTGGTGCACACATTACAGTCGGCTGGTTTCCCACAAAGAACGGGCATGTGTTGTCTAGAGCCGCCCTGTGCCCTTCAGCTCCCGGGTTTGGAACTGGAATCTCTCCTCCCATCCTGGAGAAGCGAGTGGTGCCCATGGCAACGGGCCGGGGAAGCAGCAATGTCGATTCTGTTTACATCCAGCCGCATACAGTGACTGAGCGATGGACAGAGGCCTGCCCAGAGAGGTGGGAGATAGCAGCGTGCAGTGAGTGATAAGAGCGGTGGGTGAGAATGGCGGCAAAGAACAGCCACTTCACTGCATATCCTGTTGGCAATGAAACAGCGGCGTGAATTGTGCGTGACTAACAATCACACTAAAAATGGTAATGAAGGGCCATGGGCACGGAATGCACTCACGCGGACATATGCCTGAGGCAGAAACAGTGCCATTGCTACACGTGACTGGGGCTTCTAAGAATGTGTGTGGTAGCAAACATTTCTAAGTAAATCATGTCATATACGGACACCAGTGCTGGAAATGAAAAAAAGTACTCTGGTATCGTATAAATTGAGGTTCACGGTGTGTCAGCATAAAGGGGGGCAAAGTCACGAGGGGCGCAGTCTGAAAGTCAATATACATGTATCTCATAAAAACTCTGCCACACAAAAATTGGCAAGGAAGACAAATGTGATAGTAAATCTGTCCTGCCTTGCTTAATTGCTTACAAACAGGCTGCATTTTAAAATAGCTTATCGGGTTATGGCACCTGCTGCCGAAAGTTTTGTGTACCCTGCTATTTCCAGGGTATAGCAACAGCATGATAACTTTGGTGGATAACTCACTTGCTGGAGAGACCTCTGTGTGGTTGTAGGACAGGGTTGACTCACCCCAAAACAGTATAAGGACAATGTGTAACATGCAGGACACTGATTTGTATTTTATTTGGCTAGTTAGGGGGTTACTCCTTTGGTCACAGAGTCCATTGTGTTACCTAGATTTTATAATTTACTATCCTTGTAATATATATAGCACACTAAGATATGAACAGACATCAATGAGCTAAATGCAAACTGCAAGCAAGGACTGTATTGTTTTCGAATTCTTTCATTACTCCAAGGTTGCCAAAAAATGGGTGTTTTGAGTAGGAATATAGATTTTAGTATAGGCAATCGCAATCACTATAAATATTCTGTAGAACCCACAGACGTTCTAATTCCTAACTTTGTGTTTCTCCAATCCATGCCCTCTTAACATGTATGAGATGAGTCTCCTACACCGTGTAATCCTCATTGATTTACAGCGCATGTATACCTTTTACATGTATACGGAGGGGCAGGGCTTTAAGTGGAATGAAAAAACTGGGGGGTCTCTCAAAGGGGCGTGGGCAATGTAATTAAGGGCGTGCCTTAAAAACACTTAAGCTAAAAATCTGTGTTTAGCATAGTGTGCCACCCGACTTGTATTTTGCTGTTTCTGTCATTGCATCCAGATATGATACAACAAGTAACATCACACCTTCAACAAGTCAGGGCTATTGGCTTTGACAATGGTTGTTAGTTGCATTAGATAAATAAGCAGCAACTATGGCTTGTATATAATATTGAAAAAGCTTCCACTTAAAGCCCTGGTGGCACCACGACAATGTTGCTGCTCCTGAGTTTCAAAAAGAGAAGGGAAATCCAGAGAGAAAATGACTTTCTTTAAAGGATTTCCCTTCCCCTACAACGCTCACCTGGCATGACATCATGCCGTAACTTCTCCACTACTGAGAAGTGAGCAGTGTGAGCACGCGCACAGCGCACATCGATGTGCCTGCTGTCACTGCAGTCAGGAAAAAAAAGCGGACTGCCAGGGCACAAAACGGAGCCCGATAGAGACCCGTTTCGAGGCCCCCTGGGGAGACCCAGCCCACTTAAAGCCCTGCGGAGGTGTTGGAAAAGTAAAAAACCTGACTCCCAATCATAGTTTGTCTCTTAAGCACTTGTGAAGAGACAACAAGTTGAGTGTCTTTGCTTCCCTCCTAGACATTGGCATCAAGGCTCAAGGCACCAGCTAGATCCTAGCCTAAAGGAACAAGAGGATTACAGATGGCCATTTAAGTGAGGCATTTGCGTTGCAACCAGCTGAAAATGAAATAAGAAACCTCTCTCATCCACTGTAGGTTGCTGATGTGAACCCATCCTTGCTGCTGGATCTGTTCCAGTGTCTTCAAGTTACACCGGGACAAAGCACATTTCCCTGTGACCGGACTGAATCCCGGATCCAGATGAATAATAGCAGCTGAGCAGGCAGGATCCCTTATTTCATGCTCTCACGGCCACAGCAGAGAAACCAAACAAGTTTAAAAGAGTGGAGTGGGTGCGTGCGTGCGCAAATCCAACGCCGGGAACGTGACCTGGTGGGTGCCTCATGCTCTAACTTATGAGAAAATAAGATAATACATGCCCTGCAGGCAGTGCGCGCTGAGCGGATACCAGACATATGAGGCAAAACCCCGGTGTCGTCAGGTGCAGACTTCTGCCGTGCACAGCCGCGGAAAAGAAAAGAC
Organism: Calotriton arnoldi; assembly: GCA_963921515.1. Taxonomy (NCBI): domain Eukaryota; kingdom Metazoa; phylum Chordata; class Amphibia; order Caudata; family Salamandridae; genus Calotriton; species Calotriton arnoldi. The sequence continues at coordinate 10,297 of CAWUFW010012491.1, read as the reverse complement.
CGCGAGGCTGAGACAATAACAGCTATTGTACGGCGAGACAAAGATGGTCCTGCCCGCTGGGCACAGAGGGCCCGCTACCACCGGTGTGACGGCGCTCGAGCAGGCGTCCCAGAGAGGGTGCAGTTTACTGGCAGCGCGGTGACAAGTGCACGGAGCTCCGGCTGTGTGTACACAGACTGTCTAGCGCGCTCATCATCACACAGACCATCCTCAGCCCGGAATCCGTCTGCGAGGGGGCGCTTCACCTCCGAATTTCATTATAGCTTCAAGCCAGCGCTTTCTTTCTCGCAGCCGGTGTGCCAATATCCACCCACAAGTGTGTGTGGTGCCTCTCACTGGCAAAGGGACAGTTTTTGTAAACAACGAAGATACTTTAGGAATGCGATCCGATGTCTAAAGGGAGATCAGCCGTATAAATACATGCCTCTTCCCACGCCCTGGCTCCTGTCCCACCATGCACTGGATCTCGTCCACCAGCATCCCCCGGCTCCCTCCATCCCCGTACCTCTTCCTCCTCCGGCGAGTCCAAGTCCTCTCGCCCCGGGTGCCTGCCGTTCAGCTCCATGGCTTCGGTGTGGGAGCCCATTCTCCCGGCGGGATCCCTTCTGCCGTTGGCTGGAGCAGGGAGTGCGTGAGGCCTGGGCAGGCGTGGGAAGCAGCGGGCTGCAGTAGGAGGGGAGGCCGCTCTGCGGGAGGGGGCGGGGGTTCAGAGCGGCTGATGCCCGCGCGGCGCTGGCTGAGGTAAGGGCTCTTCTCTCACCAGCGAAGTCGGAAAGGTCCCCTGCCGCAGGCTGGAAACTCCCACTACTGCAAAGTGGAAGTGAGGGAAGGAGGGGGTTGAAAGGGGCCCGGGACTCAGTGCTCAGCTGCCGAGCTCGCGAACTGGGCTACAGAGTGTCGTGCAAAATACTGCAATGTCATTCATGGTAGCTACAACCTCTCTCTTTACAACTACAGTAATAATAATTTGTATTTAACGCACATATATTCTAAGAGTTTAAATGACAGGCGTTTATTATAGCACTTGTTGCCAGCTTGTGCAATTTATACGAAACATTTCCCAAGTGTTAATTTTAAGTATTATATCTAACAACTTTTTAATTCCACAATTCTAAAGTAGCGTTCATTCCAAGATAAGCCAATTTATTCTCCGCATTTTAAAGTCGCTCTTCAGTGAACCCAGATGTTTCTGTTTATTGCCAGTAACAGATAAAATATTTCGTGAGCCACAGCGCCATAACATATCTCCATGGGCAGCTCTGCCTGGCTTTCCGGTGGATTCCGAAAGCACATGGACCTGACAGCTATGAATAAGCTATAAAAAAAAAAAAAGGCTTACTCATATCATATTTGAGGCACGCGCTTCCTCTCTGCAAAGGATAAAAGTCAGAGCGAAGCATTGAATTCTGCAAGAGGGTCTGAGCTGGCAGTCTAACTTCAACTTTCCATCAAATTGCATTTGACAGGCTGACCCTTCTTTTGAATTACAAGTGCTTTGGTCATAAAACGTGAGCCCTGCTTCTCAAGTGTTCAGTTCACAACTCTACTTGCGTGCGAGCGTGCAAAGAGGGCGGCACTGCAGGGCTCACCCGAGGCGTGCTGGCAGGCAGCCCAGGAGCGTAGCACGGGTGCCAGGGTCCCAGGTGCATTCAGCTCGTCTAATCTTCTTAATAATAAATGACAGATGCACGAAGAAGGCGGCGAGCAGGAACTTCGATTCACAATGGTTTATTTACAAGGTGCATGGAACACAGCAGGTTTCCCTTTTTGATAAAGACATATCCGCCCATTGGACTGCTCAGTGTGAATATCTTAAATTATGCCCTCACCAGCGTGATAAAAAGCACTGGTCAGTGTAAACACTACATCCTCTTGGCTTGAATGGGGCCTCGCGCCGATCACTACACAACAGTGCTACGTTTTTCTGTGGGCCTGTCAAAATTCTGATCGGGGTTCCCGTGGCACACGGGCTACTGTGTCTCAGTGGAGTTGATCGAGTCCATTTCGTACTGATGTCGTGCGCCATCCTCTGATAACTGAGAACCAGGTACACCCCTCGAGCACTTGACCCTAAGGGAAGCGAGGTAGACAGTCGGCTTACTCAGGAAGAGGGAGTGGTGCTAGAGACTTAGACCTCAAAAAGTCAAACTATTTCACTCAATAACAGATTATTGTGTTTACATCTCAAGAAAAGGTACTTCACTCTACCCCTACACAATACTACACAAAGAGATCCTGTGGGATGCAAGAGGTCAACAGTTACAGCAATTCTATTGACTACAGGAGTATTTTAAGACAATGGGAAATCTACACAGATGCTAGCGCACTGAGATTTAGTGATCGACTTCCTTTCTGGTCAGTGAGCCAGAGGTCAGTCTGAGGGCTTCCATGGTTGTACTGGCCCCTGAGATTGTATAGCTCAAGTTCAGTGGTCTCCTAAACTGCCCCTCACGCTTGGCAAGAGCTGATTTACCCGGGCACCAGGCAGCGGACCCTTAGTTCAGGAGCCTCCATCGTCGAGTGCAGTCACAGCGCTGCATCACCCAAGCTACATTTCCTGGCAAATTTTAACCAGTGCTGATGGGTCAAAGTGGGGCAAGTGAGTGGTCCTGGTTCTTGGAGTCAGCTTCTCAGGCCTAAATAAACTCCCTCCCCAAACAAGGAGCACGGTTCACCCACAGTTCCTTAAAGAAAGGTGAGGCGGGTGTGCCTAGAGAGACTAGAGCTGTTCGTAGAGCCTGCACTGCAGGATCTCCAAGGTCACATCAATGGAGGTGAATTCTCATGGTGCACCCTTGTTAATACCAGCCCATGGCTCAATCCACAGCAGCCACCGCTGATTTGAAGTTTAGTTTTCTTTGACGCTGTATGCCATTGCAGCACACCAGGGCAGATCAAGAGTGGGTCCATGGAATTAGGGCTCCAAACAGTCCATGCCAGGAAACCCACCGACCTTTACCAGTTCAGGGAGGAAGGTCAAGAAAGCGGCAAGGCTCAGTTGGGGTCGACGAGTTACATGCACCAAATATCAGGGGCGCACCACATTTTCCTTGCAGTGGTGCTCACTCTCTTTGCTCATGGTGCAGTACTTGCTACTGTTCCTAGGATCAATGTCTCCGTCCTGAAAGCGATGGGGGCACAACAACCAAGCGCACTGGTCAGAATTTCAAAGTCTTATTATCACAGTCACCAAGTCCTATGAAAATGATGCTTCACTCTCCTAGGTCCCACCGCCAAAGACCAAGTCCTCACAAATGAATTCTACAAATGGAACGGAGCGTCAATGTGTCCAATGTAGTATCCAATCAATTATTGTATTCACTTTCAAGAATCAAATCCATAGGCAAGCTTGTTTCATATATATATATATACCCTTTATTTGTTCAAAGAAAATCATCGCTCCAAAATAAAACAGTATCCAATCGTCAGCCTACGCGTTTCGTCCTCACTTGGACGTCATCAGGGCTGGAAAAAAGGATAAGTGCACATATCAGTATGAATCTCTATACATGTAAATAAACAACTGATTAATTCTCATTTACCAAATTTTGATACACCGTGTAAATATTAATTCTCCAGCACCCTCATAAAGTCTGCCTATATACAATATAATTTCCCAAATTTCTACCCCGGAAAAAGTGTTCTCTTGTCACAGAACCAGATAATATAATAGGAAAAAGTGCAGGACATTATAATTTCTAACTTGTCTTAGTTTTGAGGGGATGCAAATAAGTAAAAAACAATAACAAAAATAAAACTAATTACAAAGAACATTTTCCAAAGTGAATTGGGCTTGACATTTTGGTCTTAATATATTTCTTATGTACAGGACAAACTTTTCCATATGCATGGGTTGAGGATACAAAGAGGAGAAGAACTTTAAGGAGAAACGCTTAGGATATACATTGGAGGTATGTTTTTTTAGTAGTATATAACTTTATTCGGTTATTGCAACTATCAAAGTATCAACCAACATCCTATACATCAAATGACCAATGACACAACAAATATATGTACAATAACAACAATAATAGCAGCAGTATGTCCATATTTAAAGTGCATAGTGCCTCAAATTACGTTACAATTGTAAATAAAATAATAGCAGCAATAGGTCCATAGTTAAAGTGCATAGTGCTTCATAGTTTGGTACAATAACAGCAGCAATAATATCAACCAGCATCCTATACATCAAATGACCAATGACACAACAAATATATATACAATAACAGCAATAATAACATCAGTATGTCCATATTTAAAGTGCATAGTGCCTCAAATTACGTTTCAATTGTAAAAATATAATAGCAGCAATAGGTCCATAGTTAAAGTGCATAGTGCTTCATAGTTTGGTACAATAACAGCAGCAATAATATCAACCAGCATCCTATACATCAAATGACCAATGACGCAACAAATATATGTACAATAACAGCAATAATAACATCAGTATGTCCATATTTAAAGTGCATAGTGCCTCAAATTACGTTTCAATTGTAAAAATATAATAGCAGCAATAGGTCCATAAATAAAGTGCATAGTGCTTCATAGTTGTGTAGAATAACAGCAGCAATAATATCATAATTGTTAAAAGACAATAATTTCATTAGCACTATACATATGATCCAACAACAGACAATACCTAAAAGTTACACCTAACAGAACAATACAGAATAAAACAATTCATCAATCAATAAAAGCAATAAAATACATCCTTAATCCTTACAATGATCTAATCTTTAAAATTGCATTGCGCTTATACCAGATAGCCTCTAAAAATTTGCTAACAGCTACAACTATTCTAGGGGAGAGATTAGTTTTTAGAATCCGTAATGCAATTTGGTAATGTACAAGTCCCAATTCCCGGCAAAGCGGAATAATCCACCTCCTACGAGGGGACATATACTCTGGACAAAAAAATAGCAAATGCGATTCATTTTCATCACATTGTTTACACATTGGGCAAGTCAATTCTGACTGTGCAGGATTCCATTTATGTGTGAATGATCTTATAGGCAAGGTCCCCAAGCGAAACCGTATAAAAAGGCTTTTAGGGAAAGCAAAAGGTATAAAATCCATATAATCTTCCAATAATGGAGTAGATTTAAATTCAAAAAAACTATTGGTCAGAGATCCTACATAATTTTTCCTTAGTACACATTCATTGATAAAATTCCAATAAGTAGTTTTAAGAAGATGCTGATCGACTTTCTTAAGTTTAGTAGGGTCATCCCAAAATCTACGGAGACCTAATCTACTCACCCACGAAAACACGTGTTTAAACCATGGGAGCGATCGAGCACCTGGTATATTTAAAACATCGGTCAGGGATTCTCTATAATCAACTAGCTCCGGTGTACACCAAAGACGAACCCAGTAGATCAAGACTTTCAAAGCCACTAAATCTGATATTCTTTTCAATCCTAGATCTAAATACAATGGAATAAGAGGTGTGCTCTGGGGTAGACATAGCATTTTCCTAACAAAACTGTTTTCTACCAGTGCAAGAGGCTTAGCATCAACATAGCCCCACACTTCAGCTCCATAAAGAGCAGCCCCTTGCGCCTTTGCGCGGTAAATCTCCATAACCGGGGCTACCACATGAGATACCGTTCTCTTTTGTGTTCTCAAAATGGCATTTGACCTATGCTCAATAAGAAATTTACTTTTCATGATCTGATCTAACCACTTAAAATTATCCATAAATCGTACTCCCAAATAATCAAAGTTTTCAACCCTCTCAAGGACGTCTTTTCCAACCCGAATAGTCGGATTACCTTTCTTGACCCCCTTGCCTAGAATCATAAATTTTGTTTTATTAACATTAAGCTCAAGTCCCCTCTCATTACAGAACCCTAAAAATGTATTAACCAGGATCTGGAGACCCATAGGGGACTTTGAAATAAGTAGGGAGTCATCCGCAAAAAGCAATATTGGTATCTTCCTACCGTTTAACATAGGAGAATCATTTACACAGTTTTCCAAGACATTAACCACATCATTTAGATAAAGGGAAAATAAAGTGGGGGCAAGGACACAGCCTTGCCTAACCCCCGCTCAATAGGAATACAATCGGTTAGTTCTCCATTTGGTCCCCAGCGTACTTGAGCATAGTTGTTTTCATGTAATTTACTCAATAAATATACAAGATTGCTGGGAGCACCCATATTAATAAGAACCTGCCACAAATTCGATCGAGGAATAAGATCAAAGGCAGCTCTAAGATCAATAAAAGCCACATACAGCACACCCTTACGTAAAAGCACAGTCTTCCAGTACAATAATGTAAATCTAAAAATCTGATCAACAGTACTAATTTTACTTCTAAAACCTGCTTGGAAGGGGGAAAGTATTTCTTTTTCTTCCATCCATTCAATTAATTTGTTCAGGATTTGGCGACTAAAAACTTTTTGTGCGTTATCTAACAAACTAATTGGCCTATAATTAGCTGGGTTATTAGCATCACCCTTTTTGAAAATAGTTATTATCTCAGCCCCCTCCATGAATCAGGGATCGCTCCCCAGCGGAGATAGCATTCGATAGAAGATTAAAATAGCTTGACCAGATTAACGGCTCTGACTTAAAAAGATCACCCGGGATTTTGTCAGGTCCCGGCGCTTTGGCCATTTTAAGAGACTGAATTGCACAGATTGTCTCTTCAAGACTGAATTTGACAGGGTTACTATAATGTCTTGCACTATGCATGGCGAAATAGCGTCCTCCACTATATTAGTACCACTGTCAATATCATCCAGCTTCCTTAGCGAATACAATGATGAAAAATGAGCTACCCAGTTGTCAGGTGGTATATTAAAACTTGGGTATTTTACTCCTTCGGAGTGTCTCTGGGCGACCAATTTCCAAAACGATCTACTGTCCTTGGTTTTTGTGGCTGCAAGTAGATCCTGCCAAAACTCATCTTCCCAATCTCTTCTAGCCTTTCTAAGCTGTGTTTTATAAAAACCTCTAGCGGTGCGAATTTTACCTCTGTCACCCTCATCAATAGCTATTTTTAATAAATTCTTCGCTACTTTACAAGCAGGATTAAACCAGTCGTGATACTTAAAGTGTACCGACTTCGTAGTAGTCACCTCTCTATAGAATATCTTTTGAAGACCATCGAACAACTGCATATGGACTGATAAAATAGGTATTCCTGCTGGATCTATCCCCTCGTAAGGGTCAAAAGAGGTAATAAACTGTTTATAAACTTTTGAATAAACATCCGGGTTAGCCATAACTTCCGGCCATCTAACAGCACGTCGATTATTGGTAGCCAATGCTACAGGAACGTTTGTAAAAATAGCAGCACACCCAGAAACCAAAAGCTCTCCCGCAAGTACCACTTCAAGAGAGTTATGATCACTATCAGACCTAACGTTGACTTTCATATCAGCTAATAGGGGCCACAATCTCACATCAATCAATACATAATCAATTATACTGGCACACATACCTCTCTTAAATGTTGGTGCACACAGGGGATCAGAGGTAGTACGACCATTTAGGGCTCTAAGACCTCTACCAATGACCAGTGAAACTATCTGTAAAGCACATGATGTGAAATTTTTCCTCAGGGGCACCTGCAATGTAGGAATTCCCCATTGCTCGTCTTCCTCCACAGTAGTCTCAGATAAGAAGGAGCAGGGTTCAAAGCCGGTGTTAAAATCTCCCGCCACTATAATTCTTGTATCCGGGGATAGTTTATCCAATATAGTGTCCAATAATGCTAAAGTCGTAGACGTATCAATAGATCGAGTTGGCCTTACATAAATATTAAAACTTGCCAAAAAAGACCAGACGATAAGGTGACTAAAGTTCCCATTAAATCTAGACAGTCTATTTCAATAGTAGTGACAGAGCTAAAGCGACCATTCTTGATCAAAGTTAAAAGTCCACCACTAGCTCTACCAAAATGAAGGGCTGGCTTGGCGTCTACACTGAAGGATGCATATCCATCTATATAAGTTTTCTCTATAGCCCAAGTTTCCTGCAATAGACAAACATCATACCTCTCTATATATCTTAGCCAGTCATGATCACATAGTTTCTGGCCAATACCTGCAATATTCCAAGACAATAGATTTAAATTCTGGGAGTTATTGGACTCATCAGCTATATGAATATCAATACTAGGCTCTATCATACCCTGAGATCTAGTATAGTCATCCAAGGGTCGCAGTATAATAAGTTCACCACTCTCCAGCTTCCCACCTGACCTATCCACCATATCATGTGAAACCGCTTCAATATTAGAGCCACCCAAAGAAGACGTTTGTTCAGTAACATGATTTAAACCACACACGATCTTTCCCACCCCTACTTGGCTCATTGCTCCAGGGCTATTGCTTCCCAAGATGGTATTTACGCACACAGGTCTTACATTCAGTCAATCTAATGCATTCATGGGAGATTGTAAAGGAAGAGTGCAAGTATTGGGGACATCAGATGATCTAGCATGGCTCTCATTCAGTTGCCCCATCTGGGCCCACTGCATTGGGGAAGTTGCTTTTAGTTGTATACCAGTTAGTTTCCCCCCGACATAATCATAAGTACGCAAAGCAAAATTAATTAAATTTTCAGCTAAAAATTGGAACATAAAACAATATGGATATGATCAAACTGCGAGAGTGGAGTTGAACGTCTCTTTGCAAATAAAATATCAGATCTGATTATAGATAGACAGTTCCGCTCATGTCTCAACCAGTAGATCGCCTTATTAATCAGTGCCTCTGTATCTTCCCTAACACCTGAATTCAGCTTAGGAACCTGTACCATATAAATGGACCTATTACGTTTACCCTTATCCCTAGGTAGTTGATGGTCAAACTTCAGGGATGAAGCAAAAGATTGTGGTCGCCCTCTAAAGAAGGGAGGCTCAGACACTAACATTTGATTTGAAGACCACTTAGGTAAAAGTGCAGAGGGATTCATAAGCACAGAGTTGGAATTCGTAGCCAAGGGAAATAAGTCCTTTGGCTGGTTCTGAATTATAGAATCCAAATTATTGGTATTATTAAAGGAACTGAGACCAGTAAGGGCCTCCGTACAATGTTTCCCATTAGTCCTTCCATACACAGAGTCAGTAGCCAGCCTTACATCACTACCCACTCCAGAAGGAGAAATCATTTTACTTGGTGAAAGCCCAGAATTCATACAACTACAACTACACACAAACTTAGACTTAAAAGACAGGACGTTTGATGACAGTATTCTCAATTGGGTACAAAGCTCAGTCATTTTACTAAACAGCATATCATTGTCCACTAAACATTTTTCCATAGCTGTATGTGCACCTTGCGGTCCTGGCAAAAAGTAGTAGCCTGAGCTATAGAATCCAAGAGCTCAACTCCTTCAGGTACATCCAAAGGGGCAATTGGGCCATACCGGTTAGAACAGGGGATATTGGGAATTACAGCAATTGATGGATATAAAGAACATGGGGTCTCAGTCAATTGGTCAGCAAGAATTATTATATCAATAGACTTGGAGGATACAGACGCCTGATCCACAACAGGAACAAGCTCATTAGACTGACATTCATAATCAGAGGATCGTAGTGAGCAGGGGTTCTCAGACAAAGATATGGCCGGGTTAATACCCCCACATGCAATTGATTTTTAAACATTGCCGGAACCTTCGCCAATTTGACCTTATTTTTATTGTTACCTGTTGTAAGCAACTGTTCCACTTCGTTAATTAATGTGTCAATGTCCGCCAAAGTGGTTTGTTCTTGAGCAATACCAATACCCCCAGGCCTAACCCCTCGTTTATTTACTCCAGATTTCTTTGGTTTTTTAATACTGTGCTCATGGTTAACAACATCCCCTGCCTTCCGTTTTCCCATTTTAGCAACCGAACACCAAGCTCTATAGTCCTCACCAACAGTACCTTGTCCAGTAGATTTTCCGGAAGGTGTCACAGCCCAGTATCAGTCAGTCTCAAACGGGCGCAGGTCAGCCGTGGAATAACGCACTGAGGATGTTGATCAGTGCAGTCCCCTCCTGGGGAGAAGAGCGGAAAATGCCTAAAGACGCTCGCAATCCCCCTGTCAGGCGCTATGGTTAGCCAGTAGACAGTCACACCACCCTGAGCGTATTTCAAAGAAAGGTGGCCCAGCCCTGCCTCTACCTGGCGATGACCGGCAAGGACGGGCCCGCCCTTGGCTCGGGCTTCGCCCGGGCTCCGCCCGCGCGCGTCCGCGTCGCGGTGGAACCGGGCGCTTTTGAGCGCTGGATCAGCAAGCACCTCCCTCCTGGGAGTGCACGAAGGCAAGAGGCTTGTGGTCAGTGTAGTCCCC